>JAEMON010000010.1:10716529-10728830 GCA_030264115.1 Lygus lineolaris | reverse complement strand
ATTTGTAAGTTCAAAACTCTTGATCGTGTTCACATTAATTGCTAAACTGACAAACGTCAGTTTAACACTTAATGTCAACACAATCGTGAACGAAATTTACGTTAGCGCATGAGTAGAGCGTACCTACTGTTGATTCAATCATTACTTATGATATTCATATGAGACCTCAAGGGGCCTTACCCGTTTAATCCCTGACAATTTTAACAAAATCGGATGGAAACTCTGGAAGATTTGTGTAACAAGGAAATGCGGACAGACAAGAACGAAATTTTTTCAGGAAGCTCGAAAACGTAAATTGCGAGTGGAAATTTCAATTTTGGAGGACAACATTTTTTTCGGTTACCAAAGTGAAAACAAAGCTTCCCCTACCTTCGGTAGATTCGGAATCAAAATACCTGTGATCGCTGTGTATATACCTACTATACGGGGAGCCGTCCGGAAATCGCGACCCGCTCATTTTATGATCCGTTTATTATTATTATTCAACGTTTGACATCGTATAATTTCCCTGACAGGTTATGTTATACACAGGCTATCTAACTTTTCAAGTTGCGGCAAGAAAGTTATGGAATGGCTAGGTATAAATACCTTGCCTCAACATACTTATAATTTATATTATCCGAAAGTCATTAATTTCGCAAACAATCACACGACTTTAGGTACATCATATCCAGGAGAAACGGCTATTATGGCGTGTACTAAAATGGAAATCAGTAGTGGTTTCAGGTTGATCAAAGTAGTGGTTTCAAGTTGATCAAAGTAGTTTGATCAAGTTAATCAAAGTGGCGGTTTCAAGTTGATCAAAAAATACAAAATATCAACTTTGAATTCGGGAAATTCATTTTAATTGCGGTGTTAAAAAAATGTGTAGGTATAGTTTTTATATTTGAAGGGTAAGGAGAAATAACAAGGAATGTCGCAATTTTTTTTTTCTAATAGAAAAAGGAGCTTTTCCATTTTGAACTTAGAAAAATCAATGTTTTTCTTGTTAAAGTAGATTCAAAAAATTTCCGACACCCATGAGTTCCATTCAACATAATGTAAAAATGTTTTGACTCCGAATAACAACAAAATGCGCTATAGAGATCGAATTCGGAAAAAATGGACATTTCCTGTTCTTTCCCCTGACTCTTCATTTGTGGACATTTATTGCTCTCCAACGGTACCTTCTGTTATTGACCGACCTCAAGAGAAGAGAAGGTCTCTATTTCGGGTTTTATAAGGACAAACTTTTCAAGATATTTACCGGCGATTTTCTGATGAATGGTCGACGGAGAAAAAAATGTAAGTGAACTGAAAAAAAATTATCAAGGGTGATTTGAAAAATGTCTGAAGTTTGAGAATAACATTTTTGTACAACATGTAAGGTAATTAATTTTGGTACTGTTGAACCTGCATTCGGTAGCTTTCGTTCTATGACCCAAAGCCCCATAGGTAGGTGGAATAGGTGTCTGATGATTAAGCTATTACTAAGGGTAGTCAGAATGATTGGTGGATAGTCGTTATTTTTCCATTTCTGCTGTTTTCAGAAAAGGCAGTTTTAATAAATATGCGTGCAGTGTATTTTGATACCAAGTATCAGGAATGTTTCTTCCGACGTAGGTGGAAAAACTACCAGCATCTGCTTGTCAGAAGCTGGTACGAAACAATGATTAATTATTGAAGGCGTTTACACCGACCTCCCGAATGGGAAAGAGCTTGTGGGATTCAATAAACAATAAGTGTGGTAGACGACTAATGATGAAAGCATTAGAGCAATCAAATGTAGATTTGGCGCAGATGCTGCCGATCCCTCTAACGTGTCGAGGACTTCAAATTAACGGATCAATATTATTCGCCGGCACGGCACTTTACCACCACCATTATGACAGGAAGTGAGCGTCCTTCAATGTATACCTTAGTCGGCCATGAATGAAATGTTATCATTATAGGTACCTTTTTTTAGGTACCTATTATTTTGGTAAGTTGAAGAAATGTAATTTTCCTATGGTTATTAATCGAAAATATTTGCGCTACAACAAGTTAGTGAATAATTTCGTCTGCGTAGATATGATTAGAATAACCGTCAGAGGAAACTAGAAATTTCGAAAAATCTAGAAAAAAAATCTATGCATTCTCAACGTTTTTAGGCTTATCAGCTTGAGTACCTAACTTTCAACCATCATCCCACTTCTCTTTGGAA
The DNA here is from genome assembly GCA_030264115.1 of Lygus lineolaris. Taxonomy (NCBI): domain Eukaryota; kingdom Metazoa; phylum Arthropoda; class Insecta; order Hemiptera; family Miridae; genus Lygus; species Lygus lineolaris. Next base: position 10,726,648 of record JAEMON010000010.1, on the reverse strand, counting down.
TTCACCATTGCAAATCATCCCGAACAAATAAATAAATATTCCTCATGGTAATGAGAACATACCTGAAGCTAAATGCCCGTTTCTCCACGGATGAACAACGTAAATAGCTTGTAAGGTTGTAGATTTCCATTGCAAATAAAATGTCAATATTTGACAATCTATAAATTATAGCTATAAAAATTATATCTATAATAATTATAGCTTCTAGTTTGTGAGCTATGCTCTATCTCTAGTGATCTCTCAGCTTGTCAAGTACGACACAATCAGTAGTTGACACAACTACTGTACCATCTCCCTTCTTTTCCCACAAGTAGGTACCCTTTGATCCTACATCTCCCTGTCTTACAAGGGGCCTGCTGCAGCATGGTTGGTAAAAATCAAAGTGGCAAGATCATCGCTCTGTGCCACAAACATGTAGAAATATCTAAGAGGCAAATGCATCATACAATGAACAATGAACGGTTATTTATTTTTACTAATCTCGTATTCCGAAGGTTTCATCATCGGTCATGAAAACTCAGGTTATACCTACTTAGGGTCCTAATCAAGTATTAATGTAGGTAGATACCTGTTGTGGAATATCAAAACTCTACCCATGCGCACTTCCAAGTACTGCATAATATGTCTGATCACCATGTTTCTCGTCCATTCCCGATTGCCGTAGTACTTATTCTGTATTTTGTTCGAAGTTTTATCAACGATAGTTCATATGACGAGTGCTTATTTCTGGTTCTGTTAACAGTGTTGTTTCTAGTTGGTCAACATAAGTTCCTACGCAACAATAATTCCTCACAAAGGTATCTTTCTCCACGGTTCGAACCCTCATCGACTGCATCCGAATACCGGCCTTACCTATGTCATGAGCCGCCTTATTCGTCATTCAGTCGAACGCCCAACTACGCATACGCCTCAGGAGATGCACCTACCGCAAGGTCCTACATAGATGGTCAAGATTATTTTAAGAGCGTATCTTATAGGAAATTGGACGCTGATTCCGAATATACTATAGGTCCCTATACCTTGAATAGGTCATTAACGGTTTTAACATGAGAAAACATAAAAAATTCATGTTTTCCAACATGTGTTTTGCTGTGTGGAGCCCTTATAGTTATTGTCAGAAGTGTTTTTTGCCACACAAAAAATTGTAGACAATTAAATTTTGCATCGATTGAACACCTCAAACGTCTTAAAACTTTAGAAAATAAGGAAGTTCTTTTGTTTCAAAGTTTTCAAGGTGTACCTACATGGGAGAAGGAGTCTTCTTCCATGGTAGGTACCTAGTTCTTCCCGATGTGCGATCCAGAGGTAGGTACCCAAGATACTCCATGGATGTACTCAACACACACCCCCGGGATGACACTTTTTTGGGAAACACAGGAAGATACCAGATAGCCAAAGTTGAAAGGGTGAGGCATCACAACGCCTGGCACAAGGGTGGGATGGGCGGAGGGAGGTTCGAACTCATCCCCACCGCTGGGTGGGGGGTCCCTTCCCCAGCTCGCGCCACACGCCTACCAGTTCTCAGCCGGCAGCCAGCCCAAGACTAGCGAGACTACGTTGTCCCCCTCCCCGTGTACCGGTCGCGATGTTTCAGGTTGCGTTCGCGCGACGTGCAGCTTGAGAAAAAACCCGTCGGAAAAATCCCCTCTTGCTCTCATGTGTCTCGAAATGGTAGCCTGAAAGAGAAAAGACGAAACGCGGTAGAGAAAAATAAAGGATGGCTGTCAAAATCATGTTGTTTTATATCTTGCTCAGTACCGTCGGGATTATCCAAGGTACGTCCATGCTTTCTCATTCAAATTTTATATTCTGTTCTGTTGAACCATCGATGAAACCGTATGGTACATTTTCTCCTGGTAGAAAAACTTTGATAGGTAACGCAATAACGAAGAAAATAATTATTTATAACTCCCACATCATGCGTACATATTGGTGTATTTAAAACTTGGAATCAAAATTTTATTTTCATTTTATATCTGCAGATGATGGATAAACCCCGAATCATAGGGTGTAGAAACGTACACCGTTATACCTTGTGTGTCCGTCCATTAGGCGTGTTTGGGTCTACTGCTAACTAGAACGTCAAATATTATTCATACGTTGTAATTCCTAATAAATACTTGCTAATTTTTTTCGAGAAATATGTTAATAGGTAGGTAGCAAACTGTAATAATATTATAAATTATGTATCAATTTATCGTTACATCATCAAAATTACTTCAACTCGATTAGTATTCCTCAGTATTATCCATTAGTATATCCACCTTTCCTTGAAGATGTATGTAGTCATGTAGATGTTTGTATGTATCTATGTATGAGTTTGCTAATATTTCCCTCCAAGAGTGAGGTGCAGATAATATGAATACAAAACTAGTGGATACAAACCACTTAAATACCCACTCTTTATCACAACATGAAATTAAGATGAGAATTGGTAAACACATATATAGATTTGGTAGCCTAACTGTCCCTGGATAACATCAATAATACTCGTATTATCCAAGTTCCTAAAAGAATATCGTAATAGGTAGTATAAAGTAGTGATGGAATTGTGTACTTTACTCTACGGTCAACATACTTAAAATTAATGGTAGTATAAAGTAGATGAGTATTCTCTCTCTCTTTCTCTCAGAAAAAACCCCTAGGTATCACTCTTTCTATAACTCGTTTTCATGGCTTTTTCGGCTCGGCCGTCGAAGAGTCAGGAGAGGCCTTGTATTTTCGTTTTCGCACTTATTATGAATACAAGATTCGCTATAATAACATGCAAACAATTTATTTCCCTATTTTTGAACATCCTTTGGAATAAAAATTCAAATTTCAACTCCTTCGGGTAGGTATTAGTTGTGTGTGACACCATCCTACCCCTGAATTCATGTACGAATTTCACCACATTCGAATCAGTAGCACAGACTGATCATGCAAAAACGTGAATATGGACGACCGCTATAATGGTTCAAATTCTCTCAAATTATTTTGATTGTTCGATAGTAGGTAATAGGTATACCTATTTATGTAGTCCCTTATGTATTTCTTGTTTTTTGTATTAGTCGTAGAGACCGCGCATGTGCCAACATGTGAAAACCGTCGAACAACCTCATCTCACAACCCAATGGTCCAAATTCACCTGAATTTGTATGGTAGTTCGGGGACAGTTTCAAAAAAGTCCCATTTGAATTTCGTCACATTCGCATCATTCATAGTGACTGCGCATGCGCCAACATGTGGAAAACGACGACTTAATGGTGCAAATTCGGTCAACTAGGATTTCAGGGTCGAGCTATGTAATCCATGGATTACTCTAGTCCGTTATCACTTATATTATCGCTAGTAACATTTGCAGACGATACCGCAATAGCTGTAGCAGATAGTATAAAGATCAACTAAAAACTCCAAGAAGCCACCATCGCAGCAGACAAATGGACAAAGAAATGGAGGAAAACTGAATGAAACGAAGTCAATACATATGTCAACTTTACAAGCAAGAAGATAATATAACGCGCGTCCCACTGGTGGTAAATAACAATCGCATACCTCATGCCAATTTAACGAAATGTCTAGCAATGACCCTGGATGCCGAGGTGAAGTGGAAAGAACATGTCAAGAAAAAAAAGAAGAGCTGACAATAAAATACAAAAATTATTTTGGCTTATGGGTTGATTCTCCCAACTGAACCATTATAATAATGTGTACTGTTTGAATAAAACAGTATTGGTGCCAGTCTGGACATATGGCATATAGCTAAGGGGATGTACAGCAAAGTCAAACATAAATATTATTCAAACATTCCCAAATAAGGTAATAAGGGGAGATCGTGAGCGTCACTGATGTAGTAAGGAAATTTGCCAGGAGCAATGAGCAGCGACTCTTTGGTGCATACAAATCCAGAAGCAATCCATCTTCTGGACAACTCCCAACAGACTCGGCGACTGAAGGAGGACCAAACCTCTAGACGTTGGGTGCTGATAATTGGGCGTGCAATTTTTTAGTGTGGTGCTTGTTATTAAACATTGATCATAATTAATCGCATCATTCAAAATTTAAATAACTAGATAGTTACGTATAAATAATACCTTTGTAACTAGTTGTTGTAGAAAGAAAAGAGTGCGAAAAAAATGATAGTTTGGCGCGTGTAGATTTATGTATGTGCGTTCTAATTTCTGCAAACCGCCTAAACTGTACTATCCAATGATCGAAAATCGCTGGAATTTTGATGGTAGTTCGGGTAGGTACTAGGGCACTTTGGTGATAAAATTATATAGATTCATATGAATTTGACCACATTTGGATTAGTAGTAGAGATTGCTCATGCAAAAACGTGAATATGGACGAACCACTATAACATACGGTCCTATGGTTCAAATTCGCTCAAATTATTTTGATAGTTTGAGGGTAAGTCCTATATTTATGTAGTCTCTTATGTATTTCGTATAACTTGGATCAGTCGTAGCGACCGTGCTTGTGCCAACATGTGAAAACCGTCGAACCACCTCATCTCACAACATTATGGTCCAAATTCACCCAAATTTGTATGGTAGTTCGGGGACAGTTCCAAACAAGTCCCATTTGAATTTCGTCACATTCGCATCATTCATAGGACTTCGCATGCGCTAACATGTGGAAAACGTCGACTCAATGGTACAAAACCGGTCAACTATAAATCCAGGGCCGAGTCATGTAATCCATGGATTACCTACTCAATACCTTTATCACTTATATTATCCCCACTCTATAGCGGTTTTTCGTACTCTTCGTTGTATGAAAAACTAGAAGCGATGTCCACCGTTGTTTCCATAGTAAACATAACAGTGCATTTGCATTTCAATTTTCCTGGTTTTAAAAGAGAAAATCTCTAGTATCTAGGTACCCACTAATTCAGAGTTTATCATTATTCTTGTAATAGTACCTTGCTCAATACCATTCATGAATTCGTTCCATCAGCCTGGGGCTCGGTGTCATATTCTCTTCATTTCCTACAACCTACAATATTGATTTTTTTTGGTCCAGTCAACTATTCAATCTCAGATTCATTGGTCTACAGGACTTGTAGGATTTGTTTCATCCGAATAGTAATTTATTGTCTATTACGAGTTGTTTTTACCAAGACCCATGATTGGCATGATTGAGTTCACCTAGTATTACAGGGAAGTTGTTCACCAAATAGCTCCTACATAAATCATTTTTTACGACCGGGTGTTTTGATAACACGCTTCTAATACGTTGAAGGAAACAGTTTTTACGAAGTTCCAACGAAGGGGGCGAAGGTAGTTAAGACGGTGTGAAATTGAGTGTCGGTGAATGATGGGTACTTAGGTTGACCCTTATAGTCTTTCAGAAGGTGGTTTTCGATGACTTTGCAGCCTTCCCCACCTCTTTATGGAGGGTTAGAAATTGCATTTATGCGCCAAATTTACTGGAGCGGGTGAGAAAACTTGGAAAGCAACCTGGTTTGGTAAATTAAACGGATCCAATAACCAATAATTACCAATATTATTCACTATAATTCCCCAGTCACCATGAATTTCAGTTGACAAATGGGAAAATAAATAGTCAGTTGCTGTACATAATAATTAGTCAGTTACTGTACATTCCAAGGTACCTGAACAAGTTTTCGAATTCTCAGCGTAACGCACTGAAGAGGATCCGTATAGTAAAAACCATGGAAGTAGTAATCTGTTCCTACTTCCATGGTGAAAACAATGGGGAATTCGCGTCGATTCATTATGTTATTCATTCGAAGGAAAGATCTGAATATTTATTCTATTCATTCATTCATCCCTCTAAATCTCTGCTACATAACTACAACCCTTCGAATATGAGTGAATCCGGTACTGTATACCTACATTCCGAACTTGGTGTTTTAGAAAATTTGCGCATGCGCACACGCTACTACATGTCCGATGCACCGCGGGCAGAATGAGCAATTTAGGTGGACAATATTAATTTTGCGATTCAATACTACACTGTTCTTAATTTATTGGTGGCCCCGAGAACGCGTATCTCATTGACCATCAGTCGTTCATTTATTAGCGATTCAAACAGTACCTATCGAGATATCTAATCATCATCAATAATTTATAGCAATACTGTTCTACTACACTTTCGCTGCGGACCTGACATTCGCTATTCGTCTATTAATTGCTGAATAATAATTATGTTTTAATATTTTGGTCGAAGAAATTATTACTAGGGACAACACTATCACATCTCTGTTTTGCAACTTTTATTGGCAACTCATTATTTTCTTCAATATGCTAGTAATCATGTCTACTACTTGAATTGTCGTTAATTTACTTTACAGAACAACGAAATTAATTTTTAATTTCGATATTCACTTTAGTTTTTGGCGAGTCTCTCCATTTTGAAAAATTACGATGATTTCCCGGCACAGGCTTATAGCTTAGCGTGAACCTGCGTTTTTGCTTAACTCTCTACAAACCTTGAGCTAAATTGAATTAAACAAGTTAAAGTTAAATAAATTACCTGTAAAGGTTTTTACGGTCCACGGTGGGCACTATGACCTCAGATAGACAGCTAGTTCTGAGTCTCGGGCATTGAATCTATGATTAGATACGCTATATAGAGTAGAAATAATGGTTTTAGTAAATGGCGCTACTAGTAAATTGTTCAGAAAGCTTTTTGGAAGACAAAATTTGTTTGAATTCTCGCACGTAGGTACAAAAATAAGTCGTTCCCACTTCCTTCAGTGAGGAAGCAAATTGTATTCAAACAAATGAAACAAAGGATATACAGACCATTAAACCTGATTAGTATTTATGAAATATTCAAGTTTGTCCACCAACTGCCAAATAAAAATAAATTGCAGAGCAGATTTCTTGGACCTGAGTAGTGGAAGATCAGAAGAGGTACCGAAATATTTCTGAATTTATTGGTTGGAGGGTTGTGCTCTGTGCTGTTTTAGAGTGGGTGGTAGGAAACTGTAATCACTCGAGGGATCTTTTTCAGCCTAGGTTGAGTTTATGAGGCGCGTGGAACACGTCGTCGGAGCGATCTTACGGACCCATTCAGTAGGTGTCTTTCGTATTACGTATTAAACCCCGCTACTCGAAAGAGCCTGGGGTAATCCTATATAGCTTAGAATCAACTGGAGATTCCGAAAAGCCGAGGCTTTTCACTTAAGAAATGTCCGAGATAAAATACATACCGTCGGAAAAGGAATCTCACGGTCAATATAACATCCCTGAGAACTCCCTTCCAGACATTCCCCTACTGTATTTTGCACAAGTATACCTAGGACGTTCTGTAAGTAGTAGGTACCCTCTAATTGTTGATATGCTTACATATGAATATGATTTCTAAAAATTGGAATGTACACTTAGCTAAAAGTATTATTTTCAAAGCCAACCCTCGGAATCAAGCAAAAAAATGTATCCTAACCATCCCTTTAAAATTTTATTTGGAATGGGATGAATTATACGTACCGTCCGTTCGACGTGAGCCGTACACAACGTTCGTTCTAATGTCTGAGATAACTTGACCAAACTTAGCATACTGATTCCATGAGGTTTCAAGAAGGTGCAACGAAGCAAGGGGGTTACTTTCAGCCCACGCTGAAGGCCGAAGAAGGGGGGGGGGGGGAAACATTATCCGGAAATACAGTCACAAGATACATTTCTTAGGGTTTTCTGGTCCCATTTTGGGACATGTTCGTGATTTTCTAGAAGCTAGTTGCACCAAATACTGGAAAATTTCAACTAGGTTAACTTGTGCTAGATGCACCAAACCCTCGGAAATGTTAACTACGTTTACATATTCTGCTGATCTTGATTGCTTCAAACATTCGCTCATTAGTACAACATACCAACTGCCTGACAGTGGGACAGCTACAGGAACTTCCTAAAATTGTACAGATATCCATGAATCTGCTATTCTAACCTCCTGTTATGAACAGCCTTCCAGTTTGAAGTTGGATTCACTCTGCGCATCGAATGTGAAATTCATGTTGTTGAAGTTATTATTTATTTTTTTCTGAAGAGAAGTTTCTGAACAGAACTGGAATTGCTGTTGAGGGCACTCAGCCCGGAGAGAGGGCCTAAGCGGTCAACTTGGTAGCCAACTGGCCTTCTCCCTCTACAATCCTCCTCATGGATGTTTTCCATTCGAGTCACGCACTCGTAGTTCCACTAGAGTTACTTCTGTGGCAGTCTCGCCTTGAAGATTGTCTCATCATGAATAAATATATCGAATTATATTATATCAATTTATCCCCAACCTCCCTCCCCCCTCCCATCCCTCCCCCCTCCTCCCTCCCTCCCTTTCACCTTCAATATTCTCAAATTTTGAATTCCAGTCGGATATTTTCTTGTACATAATTGTGCTTTAGTACCCCACCGCTTGATAACAACAATGCAATCTTCCTTTGAAATGTCTTAAAGTGTCTCTAAGTAATGTAGGTATGCATATTCGAATATTAGCTAAGTAGGTAACCTTGTTACAAACACAAAAAGGAGGTGTTTATGTGTATAATAAGTCGAACAGAGTTGTGAAGAGACAAGCCAACCAAAATTTAGGTGGGCTAGCGTTTCGCGCCCGACCACTTGTGATCACTTTCAGAAGGTAAACAACTTTTCTCTTCAAATTCAAAATTTCCAATCGCATTTTCTGAACAATTCGGCCTCTGCCGGTCTGTCTGTTAGACAACGATTTTCCGCAAATCCTGTGACACGCAGAACTTCTACAACTTTAGAGAGTGACAGCTTTTAACCTTTTAATAGAAATGGACGCTCAGAGCTCATCTGTGTTCTGTTATCTGTGTGCCAGACATCAATTTCTGTTTCAGACGAGTCATTTTCTCAATTCAATCCAGCAACATTATAATCCGTCCTCACCTATAATCAACCACCTGAGAACATGTGCCAAGATGGGACTGGTATTGAGGTAGGTAAGATGATCCATACAATGGGTCTTAGGGCACCCTGCTAACAATAGAAGGACCATCAACAATGGGCGAGGGTGTTTGGTGATTAGCAGTTAGGAGGGTAAGTTTGCGACAAAGGCTAATGTGATGGGGGGGAAGAGAGGGGTGCGATGGAAAGGAGGAGCTAACTGACGAAGATGGATTCCTTCTGCCCTTCGGGTCTTCATTACCATGGCTCAAGACATTAAGCAAGGAAGGATTTAAGTAATAAAATAAAATCCAGAGCTAAACTTCGCATGATGTTGAACTAGTCTAAACAGTTGATAAACGGCCGTATGTTTTAATACAAAATTATGAATACATGAAGATATGCATTAGGTAGCAGTTTCAACTGCGTATGGTAGCTGATGTATCTATTCTCAATGACATAATATTATGTTGTCAGCAATCTACGTGTATTATTCTAATAATGGACGAATCCCCCACAATCTGTCCAAGTCATACCTACCGTTAAATTTAACGAGTCTTCGAGGAATTTTTCACCATGATCTTGAAATGTAGAAGTTTGAAACTAAAGGACGTTCCTAGTGGATTTTATAATGATGAGATTCTGGTAGGAACCTCAGGTAGGTACATAACAACCGGCCTTTGGCAGCTGACTTCACTTCTCCTGAACAAACTCTTTGATGGAGGAAAGTCTGGAAATTGGCACTCCCCTCGTCTGGGGTCCTTCCGAGCGTTTAACGAGTTTCTGGCAGTGTCAACTGTTCTTGAGTATTCTTAGAGGCGATTATTTCCGATAACGAGGTCCCCCAAGCGTTTGAATCGTTCGTGGTAACAACTACCCCATCTTTGACAAGTATTACGGTTGACAGGCTGTTCGTTAATGTATTTTAAAAGCCGCAAAAGATTTATTGATTGGAGATAAGGGAGAGTATCAGGAGATTATCTGAGTGGGGGATCAGCAACTGAGAGGGACTACTTATTATTATACGTATGTACGAAACCTTTAGTCGAGAAGGCTTCTGGGTACAACGGATTTTTATCATTCTTTCGTAATGATTTCTCCTCCAGAATTCTGCTGGAGGAACTTACAATAATCCTTGAATTCAATAAATTAGGGAAATTATACGAATTTTGTAGCCTACAATTAATGGATATTGTTTTACTTTGAAGTAGAGGAGAGGAAAGGCATTGTATCTGAGTTTTATGGGAATTCCGGTTTATTGTAAAAAAAAAAA
>JAEMON010000010.1:10702185-10712283 GCA_030264115.1 Lygus lineolaris | reverse complement strand
GATTCCAAAGATTCATTATTGAAAATAATAAACCAAAAACAGCTATTGATCATCATTGCAACAAAAACTAGCATCAGGCTGACTTCGACAATGTGAAGTCCCTAGGTAGAGAACCCATCACCGCTAAACGTAAGGTTCTAGAAAATATCAATATAATTAAAAACGAGGGCTATACTATGAACAAACAAAAAGACCTCTCATACCTTGGTGAACAATATATCCCGCTGTTTATAGTAACTAAACCTAAGATAGAATAAGAGTATACTTACCAGTTTATGTACGATCCTATGTGTTAAAGCACCCAATGTTAATAATATAATACAAATGAAAAAAACCTATAAAAAATTAAAAATACTTACATAAATAATGGTGTTGTGTGGAAATCTATGTAAACTAGCCTACAGAACTACATGATAATGTACTTAAGAAATTGTACACACCATGTATCAACCCATGCCGCACAACGTCCACTCCACCTCGGCCGGGGTACAAGTTTGTAAAAATTAGCAGATGAAGATAAGATAGCTGACAGTTAATTTTAAAACCAAAAACGTGCTCCCACTCTGCAATCTGGAAACAGCATACTTGAAAAAGCCATACTCTTGTTATCATACTTATCTTCTCATACTTGTTACCTGTTAAAGCCATACCGCTATAGAAGGTCAACCAATATGGATACTAATGAACAACTTAGCATCAGTCAGTAATCACACCCTACATGTTAATCAAGTACCGTCCCATGCAACTCACATACCTAATATACCTACTCTATCCAATAGGTTTGGCACAAACCACATCTTTTCGACTGAGCACTACCCAAAGGCCGAGGGAAGGAGTGACATAAAAATAAAAACAAAAATAAATTGAAGACGTCCTAGGTATATACCAGTATATAGGCAACCCCTAGGTAAGCTTAACTTAATAAATATTATCTACCTTTTAATACTAGTAATTATTTTAGTTGATAATAACCGTGTAACCTACAGTGTATTACACCTCCTGTTTTATATTTATAGTAGCCCTGAAGATGCTCTCAGGAGTGAAAGCGCTCGGCAATTAAATTATAGAAACGAGGATCGCCTACCTTTGTCCTCACCCTTAGAACACCCCAGTACCAGATGAACAATGGCACACATACCTACCATGAATAAGAAAATAGCAAGACACATACAATCACATTAGCAAAGAACATACTCATGTTTATACAATAATATATCATCATTAATTGTTTTATAACCCTATAACTACTTTCAGGAATGTAATAATCTCTAGAAAATGCGATTGGGCAAACAAAAAGTACCTATGTAGGTATACCTACATTACGTAAACTGTCTTCTGTCAACAAATTACAAACTGTGCAGTTTTGCTTAGGATCTATCATAGTGATCTCGTTGTTGTCACTTTGTTGCCGGTCTTCCTCATGTCACAAACTACTTTTCAGCCAGGAAAAATGCAACATATTATAGTTCACGGTATTAAAAGAAAATCACTTAGGAACCAACGACCGCGCACGATGCTCTTCACTTAACACACTCAAGTATCGATCCTTCCCAAACCTAACTACTTAACAGATGTCCTTAAGTTTCACCTCATGCTTAAGGAATCATTCACCACATACTCGTATCACACCCTTCATCGAATTATCCACACCTACTAATATTCTCATATTACCATCAGAAATTCCCTCCAGCAATGACGTAATGGTAAATCGTTCGGAAAGCAATTACGAAATCTAGACTTAAGGGAGAATTTATCCGGTCTTTATCCATGGAAGAATACCGGACAATCCAATTTGATCGTTCCACTCCAGGATTTATCTTTATTTTTTTTTCCACCAATCCTCTCCGAAACTCTTCAATTTTTAGCCCATAATTAGGTAGCGGTTTTTACTTTTCATTTCGTGTCATATCCTGGGAAACATTCAATACATATTCTTGACCTGATCATGATTCCTCCCGTTTCATTTCTCTCGAAGAAGCAGCGTGAATAGAGTGATAGGTACTAAGGGTCAAACTAAAGGCCGAGTCTAACTTACATCCGGTTTTTCCAAATTTCATTCGAACAAATTGTCATGATTACACATACTTACTGAATAAATGCATGAATAATAATAATATTCATCGGGTATTCTAATAATAATCGGGTGTAGTAACGTTTATCGGTCATTCCTAATTTCAGTGAAGCAAATTTTTATGATTACACTTAGGTACTCACTGAATAAATTCGTGAATAATAATAAAGTTCATCGGGTACATACCTAATTATATTACTTTTAAATGATAGGTACATAGGTAAGTAGAAAGGATACGTGAACGAATTCAGTTGCTTCCTGGAATATAGGTATTATATTTCTGCTAATAGGTTGCTCTCGCACGTGGAGTACCTCTTTCCACTGCTTCCGCTAACGAGAGAAATGAATATATTTATGCAGGTATTAGCATAGACCGTTCATGTTCATGGTTAATGTAGATTTGCACTTGAGGTTCTCCAAGAAGAATTTCAAGAGTGGGTTTGGTAATGCATATGCATTCACATTATAAGGACCTAGAGTGAGTTTGCTGGAGAAAAGGGAGAAACGAATCGATACAGTAATGTCATCTCTGCCGTGTCGTTCTATCGCAGTTCATCAGTTGGCATTAAAACATCCAGTCCCTACAAGGATATTATGGTTACTCAAACCAGTATCTTGTGTGCCTCTCGTAATTCGTACTCTACTTTAACGATGTTGTAAAATTACGCTTTCTAATCATTTATTGAGTAATATCAAAGGTGAAATTACACCTTGAATGAACTATCTCCATCACGAACGCTCGTAAAAGTACTTAAGTTTTCATTAGTCGCACTAGTGCTATAACAAACTATATATACCTATATAATTATGCGCTTGCTACCCACCATCGAAGATTTCTAAGCTTTCCTCAGTTCTGTTCAAGAAACCGTACTCGAAGGAACGTTTTAATCCTACCCTGTTTGATTATAAATCCACAGTTGGTGACGTGTCTTGAGTCGTTGTTGTTTGTTGCTAATGCTACCAATGTCGTGATGTTTGTAAACGTATCCATATACCCAAACACTTAGCTTTTTCAAAATTCACCATACCTAATTATATCTATCTACCTACCAGTAATTTGTTTAGTCGAATAGTACCATCGAAAAATGTGGAGTGAGTTCGTTGGTCGAAGTTCATGTTTACTTTACATGACATTGGCATTGGTGATGTTCAACATGATCTTCCTTCACGCGGTAGTCTGCCAGGCTGAGGAGAAACGAGAAGACCAAGAGAAGAGTACAGGTGAAAAAGATACCAAGCCACAGGATGGTTCGAGCGAACAGGTAATTTTGCGACCTCTAGGGGTCATGGCGAATCTTAGAAGCCACTTGCAGAAGACTGAACATTTGTTGAGCAACATGTTGGGTGATTCCCCAGTCATGTACTCCAGTAGGGACAAAGATGATGGCGCTATTGAAAAAATACACGATTCTGTCACAAATATTCAAACCCTAGTAGAATCAGTTGATTTACAATCTAACGAGAGCGAGTCAAATCTGATGTACGAAACCGCTCTCCAAGTTTTGAACTCTCAAGCGAAAAATAAAATTCCCAAGGCTTACGAATTGTTCGAAAAAGCGAGCCGCTTGGGTCACAATTCATCAAGGCTAAAATTAGCATGGGGGGCATTGCTTGGTGACTACAAGAATGATTTGGAGGAGGCAAAGAAGACGTTCGTGGAGCTTGCCGACTCCGGAGAGCCTGAAGCGCATATGGCACTCGGTTTTCTGTATTCCGTGGGAATCACTGTCAAGCCTAATCAAGCTCGTGCGTTGGTTCACTACATGCTCAGTGCTATTGGAGGGAACATTTGGGCGCAAACGGTGTTAGGTTATCGGTACAAATCAGGAATCACAGTTGCAAGCAATTGTGAAAAATCACTCCAGTTCTATGAGATGGCAGCCAAAGGAGTTGCTAAAGACATTTCGCTTTTCGGAGGCAATCTAGTTCATCGTATTCGGCTGATTGACCTGGAAGAAGCTGGTGGTCACAATCCATATTGGCTGGAGTCAGATGTGTTACAATACTATGAATACCTAGCAGCTAAAGGTGACTTAAATGCTCAAGTTAGTTTAGGGCAGCTGTATTACCTTGGGTTGCGAGGTTGCCCCAAAGACGTAGGAAAGGCTGCGCACTATTTTGAAATGGCTGCCAAAAAGAAAAATGCAGTTGCTATGGGTTACCTAGGCAAAATATATCTTGAGGATAAAGAATCCGTCAAGGCTAATAATTCGACAGCTTTCAAACTATTCAAAGAAGCAGCAGAGAAGAATGACCCTATCGGATTTAGTGGCCTTGGTTTGATGTACCTTGAGGGACGAGGAGTGGATGTTGATTTGACCAAAGCGAAATCTTATTTTGTCAAAGCAGCGGACTTGGGATGGGTGGAAGGGCAATTACAGCTCGGTGTGATGTATATGAAAGGACTTGGTGTCACGAAAGACTACCGCACAGCTTTCAAGTATTTTCATCTCGCAGCCCAACATGGTAATATTCTAGCTTACTACCACCTTGCTCAAATGCACGCTGCAGGATTTGGGATACTGAGATCTTGCCCAACAGCAGTGGAACTGTACAAAAGTGTTGCAGAGAGAGGTAAGTGGAACGAGTATCTCCTGTCAGGAAGCAGCAAGTACCAATCTGGAAGACATTTTCAGGCATTCGTTGTGTATGCATTGTTAGCGGAGTTGGGATACGAAGTGGCTCAAAGTAATGCTGCCTTCATACTGGAAAAAGGGCTGTCAGGACTGAAGAATATGACCGAGGAGGAAATGTATTTTCGAGCTTTCAACTATTGGAGAAGAGCTGCACAACAAGGTTACTCTCAAGCTCATGTCAAACTGGGTGACTACTATTATTACGGACACGGCGTGGCCCATGACTATGAGGCCGCCGCAAATCAATACCGTTTAGCATCGAATCAGATCGGTAACCCACAGGCTCTCTTCAACATCGGTTACATGCACGAGCGTGGCCTCGGAATGCCGCGCGATCTGTCCCTCGCCAAAAGGTTTTATGATTTGGCAGCTGCAGTCAGCCCTGACGCACTCGTCCCTGTCTACATCGCGCTCATCAAATTGGCGTTCATCGTGGCGTTGGATTCTTTTTTCACTCAGACGCCGAGTTTATACACGAGCTTGTTGGAAAAATGGTACTCTGCTCCCTGGGATATATACGCACTCGTATTATTATTTTTTGCTCTCTATTTACTGGTTTGTCGAAGGTTCGTATGATGAAAATGTATCATATGACTATTGTGTGCTTTTGTATGAGGTACTCGGTTCTGTTTATTCCACTTCTAATACACCATCGTTTTTCTTAGCAACTCACGTCTATATTATGATACCTACATCATTACTTACTACATCATTACTTACCTATCAGTCTCAACGAACCAATCTGTTTTCTTCGTTCTACCTGTCGCAAATTAGGGCGTCCTAATTTAACGTTAATTTACTATCCTAATCTAATTCGACAGTAAGTTACTATCCTTTCTTCATCAAGGGAAGGTTCTTATCGACACTCAAGTATTCGAAAATATGAGTCCTGATAACTGTGTTAGTCGCTACTAAAAAAAAAACCCTCCTCTATCTCAACAAGGACTGATCGTTAATTTTTCAGACACAAATTTAATATTGTATTCCATTTTTCTGTATTTTATGCGTGCTATTCAACAACATTTTTCTCTGCAGATTTTAGGCCTCCTAACACGATGGTAGATACCAATTCTCTTTTTTTCGATCCTGGAACAATCGCCTAGCTTTTGCTAACCCTGTTAGTTGGGTTTGTGGAAACGATTTCTACCTTGGGGTATTATTCTATCACGAGGCCGAATAGGATTATCAGCTAACGAGCTCATGCCTCCGTTCTACTCCATCCGGCTTTTGGAATTGCCACGCATGTTAGCATTCTCTCGGTTTCACACTGGACCGACTGGGAAATGTTGAGCTTGCACCTATGGGATGGATGTCAACCGACTGAATTCCTTCTTTTCTCTCCTTGAGCAAAACAGAGAATCGTTACTAAAATATAATATAGCTCAATTACTTGAGGACACGTATTATAATTTATAGATTTGTTTGGCAGACTCAAAATTTTGTTTGAAGCACCGAAGATATGTACCGTTTAACAATATCTGAGAATATCAATTTGCCACGAATCCAATATCTCTCTGGAGGAAAGATTGGTTTTATGTTTAAATATTATTTTAAATCGTCTATTGGAAAGACGGGTGACTTCGAGATCGGGCATACTGGGCAGACTACCATCATGAAAATTTGATAGATTTTGGGTTCATGCAGGGTTAGTGGTGGGCATCTCACAATTTTCAATTTTGTACATGTGCAGTCATTGTAGGTAGGTAGCTAGCTAGTGGAAAGATGCACACCCTATAATGCGTCGTAGGTACCCCCCTACTAGGTAGGTACTAATAGGAAGTTAGTTTCAAAGTTTAGACTACTACGAGTATAATAAGTACTCAGTTGTTGTCCCCAATTTATTTTTTGCGGGTTCGTGTTCAGCGAGGTCGAGTTTTGTAGGAACGACATTGTTCGAGAAGTTTACTGGCTAAGTATAGTTTTCGTTCATAATACACATAATATTGTGCGAAACGAAACAAGGCCTTGGCCGAGCTTGATAACACCAGTCTCTATAAACTTTTTATAAGACTCTCGGAATGAGTTTTCTCGTTCAAACTGATTTGACAGTATAATAATAATACACATTTTGCCTATTGTATGGTAATCTTCAGGTTACATTGTTTGATTCATTTTTCAAACACCAAATAAATTTTGATTAACCGACGGAGAAGTATGCGATTAAACTCACACTACACTATGCATACATTAGGTAGGTGAAAATTATGCTTACACTCCAATAATTCAGGTGTGATAGAATTAATCTGCTGCAAAAGTTGCTTCGCTGGAATTTTGATAACTCGGGTTTCAGCTACAGAAGGAACTCACTCGACGATGGGTATCATACTGGCGCGTAACAAATAAGACAGCCACTGGAGTGCAGTGGTTCAAAGCTCTGTGCGGTGTAAGGGACGTCAAGGATCCAGAAATTCACACGTACCTTCACCCTCAAAAGTAAAAAAGGGAATATTCCTCCTGCTGTTTTCTCTTCCTACTTCCTTGTCCATCTCTTTTTGAATAGGTAGATAGTAACTTAACCATACAGACGAACAAAGATTTGAAAAAGATTATCGTACATGATAATGTCCACCCTTGGGAGGCGAAAAAGTTATTTTCCTCCAAAACCAGATAGGTAGTATAATGTGACTCAGACGTATAATACATATTAGGTACGTACCTGGTAAAATACCAGGAAAAACGGGTGAGATTTCCTTAGGTATTACATAACTATGAAATTCAAATAAGTACTGAGTAGATACTCTTTTCGTAGGTGAGTACAATGGATATCCAATGGCCCTTCCTGAAATCTTGATGAAAATACTCTGAAGGCCGTAATCAGCATAAAAAACTTACTCGTTAGGTAAAACGGAAGTACTGTGAAGCTCTGCACCAGATGGTGACCAGAATGATGCCACAAACCATGGAAATCATATATTTTAACGCACTCATCTCTCATTACATTACCTGACACTTTATTTTAGTCTAGTTCACTACGTTTCGAGTCGGTACTTTTGTTGTCAGTTCAGTTTCTTCTTTGGCTGAACCCCGACTAATAAACTCAACCATGAGAAACATGAAGTTCCACAATATGTTAACATAAAAACAATCAATTCATAATAATCAAGTAACTGTTTGAAGGAGACATAGTTGAAGATGATGCGGGAGTACTTCGGTGCCCTCTTTGGGAATGCTTTTAGTTTTAGCAATGGACAAGAAGATCGGATCTAGGCTCATATTTCCACCGGATCATTCTCCTACTCATAAATCTTAGGTTTTGTTCAATTAAAACAACAGCGCAGCAGATACCGTTGCCGGGGGCACCCGCACAAAAACCTTTGAGCTTCCATCTTCATTATGCTAGGAATAAAGGGGAAAACGTGGTTTTCGGCGGCAGGTCGGAAAAGCCGGTTCTTGTTGAATCCCGAAGGGTTTCGAGCCTCGTCAGGGGTTGAAGGAAACAAAAGATATTTCCTCGCGCCTTTTCCCATGAATCCCGGAGCCTCTTAATCACTTTAGTTAACCTTCTCAGTTCACTAATTACCTCCAGAGCCTTTACGGGTTTTCTCCAGGGGAAAACCTTTTATGCTTTTTTCTTCGAGAGAAAACAAGAGACGTTCCTTAAACTTTCAGCCTCCTCTATCTTGCCACAGTTACCGCCTGTTGGGTAGATATCCCGTTTTGATTCCAACGTGATCAAAATTGACATTGTGACTTTTCATGGTAAGTTTCATGGTATAGTTCTCGAATCCTATTCTCTTATTTTCATTCCCCCTGATGTAGGTATATCGTAATGTACAGAAAGACTGACGGAAAAAATTCCCTATCGATTTAGGTGAAATGAAAATGGCGAAGGTTGAAATTGTGGATAATCTTCATCAAACCCTTGGTGTTGATAGGTAGAGGACCTACTTTTTTCTCAACAGGGTGAGAGGCCCAATCGTGGCTCACTTCTGCAGTTTTTTTACCTGTCCGTCGTCTTTACTATTCCCCCTTCGCCTACAAGATTTTTCCGTTTGTCTATCTCGAAAAAAAGTACAACCGTTAAGTAATCCACAATTTGAGTTCACACTTAGTTTTAGTTTTGGCCCAATCGTGGCTCGCCTGGTCCCATGGTGGCTCAGCAGCGGTCCAATCGTGGCCCACTTTGATTTCAGCGATTTGAGGCAGGTAATACAGTATTATTCAGCCACTTCTAATTGTCAATTATGGATTACAGCGCTACAAAACCATCAGTTTAAGGTATGGTGTCACTATGGCGCCAGGAAATGGTGCCATCGCGTTTTAAACTTTGTATATTCATGATACTTGATTTTGGATTGGATTTTTCTGAACTAAGAAGGGATATTCTATCGACCTCCAAAATAATCACGAACCTCGTGAGAGACATCGTGCCACTATGACAATTGAAGTACCACTCTGGCACCCATGGTGACACTCCGGCACCGGAGGTGGCACCGCACGTAGAAATATGTGCTGTGTATCATTGATCTTGGATTTTCGAAAGCTTCCCGATTGTGGGACTAGGTTTCACGAACGCTGTGGCGCCACCACTGGGGTCGTGGTGCCTCAATGGCATCAAAGATGGCGACTCACAGTTTTAGGTACATGTTGGAATCATTGATCTCGTATTAGCATGGAACACGCTTTAGCCTTGACCTAACTGGCAAAAAGTGTTACGTTTTTCGGGAACGGTATCGAGTCACGAAATTTTGCTATGCGATATTTTGTTATGAGGTGGTGATTACATAAGATAAGAAGTAGTGAGTCATCATAAGCGCTATTAATAGGTACATTCACAACATAAGTATGAAGCACACTAGAAGAAGCATGTTCCATGTTTTTTTTTAATTTAGCCAGTAGGGCTGAAGTAGAACTAACCGGGAGTGCGGGGCTGGCCCACTGCCGAGGCGCGGAGCGCCGAGTTTTTTCAATGCTTTTTCATAGTGGGAGCAGGTAACACTCATGCAGTAGCGTCACAACTGGGGTCATGGTGCTTCAATGGCACCTGGAGTGGTGCCGCACATAATTACATGTTGGATATAGTTGATCCTGGATTTATAATGCTTTTTTGATTTTGAACTAATTACCCATCACATAAACTTTGGTTTTAAAAATGAATTTTAAAAATATTCTCTTTAAAAATAGCCTCTCATGAATCAAGAATATTGTACCTAATCATATGAAATTAAATAGGTACATAGATATAGGAGTACGACAGTCGTGAGTTAATAAAATTCGAAATTTGTCGAAGTTAACGCGTACGCAGTGCAACGACTTATCCGATCACGACGTAATCTGTAAGGGACCTTCCTCTACCTGCTCCCGAACTACCTAGGTATACCCAACAAGTTTGAACAATTTTGGATATGGTCCCCCCGAACCCCACCACTCTCACGTACGAGCTGCTACCCC
>JAEMON010000010.1:10648579-10666341 GCA_030264115.1 Lygus lineolaris | reverse complement strand
GGATGAGAGCATTCTTCTATAACCTACAATAACCTGGCCAGAATCCAGGAAGTTCGCCACTAAGTGTGATTGAGTCACAGACAAACAGAGGACAATTGGCAATGATCTATTAAAGTTACAGTTGTTCGTAAGAGGTCACTATCGTAAATTTCTTCCAGTTGGTCTATTGTTAATTTTTGTTTAGATGGAAGAACCTTGCCTTTTTCAGAGAGCCTCTCTGGTTGGCGCCCTGGATGTCTTTCAGCCTCGTCCTCCCACTAACTCGCACATTGATATCCCACTTATCAGTGTTGTTCTCAAAAAACAGAGCCATCTGGTAACAAGTGACTGAACTATTCATTCACGCTCAAATATTTTCAACCTAAGTGTGTCACTTGTTGAACTCAGACAGCTCAACAAGTACGACGGCACTATATAATTCATCCGGGACTCGGTTTATTTCATGGTTCCGGTTCTAATGGCCGCGAAGTTGTATTATTAAAGTGCTTCTTCCGCTCGTGGAAGTCCATTTTCCTTGACTCGATGTACGAGGGAGAAGAGAATGAAAGTTTAACCACGTTCTTTTCCTCCACTCCACCTCTGGCCCTCCCCAGAAGAAGCCCATCTATTCTCCGGCCCTATGATTCCGAGGGGATACCACTCTGATTTGAGTGCTCTCGGTATTTACCTTTTATTGATTACATTTAATATGTCCCCTACGGTTTATTCCCAGAATGAGATTCCTGTCCCCTGCTTCACTCCCCTGAACTATTGTCCAACTCCTCCACCCAGGTCGTATCTTGGGACCTCCCTCCTGAACTAGAGTAATTCTCTTTTCCGAACGTTCATGCCTTGCCTGCCCTCTCTTCCTTCCTTCGCTTGAAAACTTCTTTCCTTTTCCTAAGTCACGTTCCCCGATAGTTTTAATGCTCCTATAAACCCTTAGATATTGTCCAACGGAGCCCCTTCTGCTCCACCACACAGCTTCATGAATCAGGGATTTACTGGCTGTAGCTTTGTTCCAGAGGACATAAACAGACAATGGGAGGTCTCCTGTGTACGAACACTGATAAAAGTAAAACGACTTACAGTTAGACGTTCCCGGTTTTACGAACAACTTAGGAAGGAATTTATCTGGTAGGAAATTATGTGAGGGAAACATGTCTACATAACTGTTTTCGAACAGGTTGGTTGCTAAATCCAATATTAGGGATACATCAGCTATAAATGCCAATTTCCGTGGGTCCCATACCCACTCGTGAATATGATGTAGTTTCCTCAGGCCGAGGAACCTCAGCTCGATTAGTAACAGTCGCTGAAATGTTGTGTTGTTGATACCTACTTTATCTGAAAGAAAGTATATATTGATAAAACAATTTAAACGAATGGAAAAGATTAAGCGAGTGGAAGTTCTGAAATTTCAATATTGAGCAATTTCAATAGTGAGCTGGGAACAAGCGAAAGAATATCAAGTTCCAAATATGTGGGAATTCCCTAAAATTACACACTTACCTATTCACCATTTCGATTTTGTCACTTCCAGAAAAATCAAGTTCCACATTTTCCGGGAATTACCTAAAATTACACACTTACCTACCTATTCAGCATTTCGATTTTTTGTCACTTCCAGATCATTTTCTTTCAAGTAAAAAACATATAAGTAAAAAGAAAAAGCTTGCGAATCGCGAATGAGGAGGTTTTGAGAGTTACACTCGAAAACATGTTCATTCTTGAGAGAACTCCTATTTGTCCAAATCGTTCGGACAAGCCTTAATAGCGAATCGAAGTATACCTGCGATTTATTTTTCATCTCATCATTATCTAGTAGTTGGTACATATTTTGGAGAAAATTCTTCGTAGTCAGTCTTTGAAAAAACGGTTGATCCCTCGTCCAATAGCACTCTCTCATAATTGTTTGGTCTCAGAAATGGTTGCGACGCAACCAACTGCTATTTAGTATTCTCAGCGCTCTCCGTTGTCTCCTCCTTTCAGCGATGTAGGCTCTCCCCTCATGAATCCAGACCTCCCCAGAGCGCGGGTGAAGTATTAACTGACTTCCGGGGCTGGAGTGAAGAAACATATTTACAACACCTACTCTACTCCGCAAAAACTCAAAACGCTGGCGGGGCTTTCGCGATTCAATGTTGGACAGGTTGAGCGCCTCTATCTCGACGTTTTTGCTCTGGCGTGTCTCCCCCTTCATCTGAAGCGTTTTCTTACAGTCTGAAAGGGCTTTCGCGAGTAATGCATTCTCCTCGGTAGGGTAACATGACGGGCTGGGTATGATTTTCGTCACGGATTCCGCATTAAATTGCAAATTAGCCCATTTGTCAGTGGTTTTGCCTCGTAACAAAAACTACCCTTCAGGTTTTCTGACGCGGCCGTTATGCAATGCATAGTCAGGTGTAGTCATTTGCACGTATAGTCAGTAGATTGGGTAGGCATTACTTAAGTGTAGCCTTAATTATGAATTGGTATCCCCCCGCCCCCATCAAGGAAAGAAGTTTTGCAGCTTAGCTATCGATACTGACTGAATTTCCCATCAGGTTCTCGTTTTGCTCATTGGTCATCTGTCAGTTCATTACTCTACAAATGAAGAGTCCATCAAGGAAAGAATAATAATATTACTATAACACAAAATTGAAACTGAGAAACATGAAGGAAGTTTTGCAGCTCAAGGAAAGAAGTTTTGCAGCTTAGCTATCGATACTGACTGAATTTCCCATCAGGTTCTCGTTTTGCTCATTGGTCATCTGTCAGTTCATTACTCTACAAATCCATCAAGGAAAGAACAATAATATTACTATAACACAAAATTGAAACTGAGAAACATGAAGTTCACTAGATTTTATTACCCAACGGAATTCATGCAATTCGGAACAACAAATTGGTAAGTGATAACGAAAATTATTATAACAAAATATTGGGCTGTCGGAAAAATGATAACTCAGACAAAAACATCTGGTGCGAGGCTTCACACCACTTTCCTCACCCATAAAAACCTGAAAAACGTCGTTTTTAGCACATTTGTTTAGCTTTCCTCGCGAACTGTTTTAACGATATTGATGGAATTCATAGGACTTACTCTTTATTCAAGTAATAACAAGCTCCATTACCCCTCATTTCCACAAGAATATCCTGAGGGCTGAGATCAGCGTTAAAATCCACAAAAATGTCTATAGATAGTAAACGGAGTCAATACGGACTTATGCACACTTTCCCAAAACGTGGAGAAAATTGAACAGATGTCGTTTAGGACCAGTGGTGGTCAGAAATTAGGTTTTCTGCTGATCGGAATACTTTCCTTTCACCTTTCAGGTGGGGAGAGGAAAGTAAAGAGGTTGGACATACTTAAATCATTAATCCCCCCGAAAATTGACGGATCATAATTGATTTGTGACATTTCCAAATTCATAATCATAAAAACTACTACAGTTCACCTGATGCTTCGATTAGAGACCTTTGAGTGGATCATTGGATTTCTACAAATGTTGATCAGTGATGTAGTATTGATTCTAAAATTTAGAGTGGACTTCCACCACCTTTCGATGCTAAGTAAGTCCAACCAATAAGTAGGTTAGTCCACCTACATAAATAGTAGTTTTGGAGTGAAAATTATTCGACATAGCGTTTGCATCATGCTCGAACTGTTTTTGTGCAAGTCTTTTGGGATGAATTTCGGAGAACTTCCATCTTCACTCGCCATTGTAACATTAGCGATCCGCCAAGGACTTCCCACATCTTAAGGCTGCTAGAATAGGTGCTAGAAAGGTTTCACGGTTCGGCGCTTTTCGCTTCTCGAAAAGGGAAGTTGAGTTGACCGATTCTTTTTCTATGGAAATAAACACTTTTACCTGAGCTCTACTACAATGAGAACATAGTGGCAACTGTTCATTCTCCTGGCACATTTCTGCCTGCCAGACTCCGTGACAAAGCCGACCCTTGAAACGCAGCTGTGCATTGTGGACTCCATACGTAACGCTGACTCTCATTCTCGGGACCTACGCTACTAGCGCTAGTAGCGTGGGTCCCGCTCAACCCTGCTTCGGGCGCTGATCGGGTGGGTGTGGACGAGAATAATAATAACTAATTTCAAATAGGAGATTTGGTTTGAAACTTTGGAACAGCCCGTAGTGCCACGGGAAATAGGGTAGTGTTTTTACAATCACGGAGGTAGGTTTGTTTATGGTAGCACATCCTCTGGAATTTGTTAAGGTATGTCCATAGCAACCTGTTTGATTTGAGAGTCGCCATTTGCATTGTCACGGCTTCCTTTCCATGCTCTGTCCCATCCTGTTTTTTCAGGCGTTCCACTCCAGCGATCGGAAGGGCTAACTTGAATTAGACTACCGGAAGCTACCCTTCGCTGTAATTTGTTTGGTAGAATACTTCAAACAAAGGGCGTTTGGTTTTCCGTAAAACGCAAACTTTTTTATTTAATTTTCACGCTCCTGCTGTTTCCTTCCCTTATGGGGGAGAAGTCTGTAGTACATGATTCGTTTGTTAGTGTAGGCAATTTGATGTCCAGTTGAATTACATGGACCTCTAAAATTGTTTTGCATTGTTTTTATTTTCGTCTACGGCTTGAACATATATACAAGGTTTATGACCGTCAATATATTCGTCCATCATTCATCCGTTGCAGCAAACTATCATATTAAAATGTTGTATTAATCACGCAAAGATTCGCAGAATTCGTACCTATTTATGCTACCACGGAGATTCCAATACCGGTATAAAGTAGCTAACAATCAACGATCGATCACAATCTGACATTACACAGCCAAATTAAACATAGGAACACTTTAAATCGTTTTTCATTAAGTTACCAGTATGTTCCAGTTACCAAGTATGTTCCATTCACTACGGAAAACGAATCTCTATCTGTTAATGCAAGTGTTTGACTGGTCAGCAAGAGGCTAGTTAGTCGGTGCGGATTAGAAAAAAAAACACTTTACAACTGGAAAACCCCATTAAAATAAGAAAGAAATGTCTAATATAAATTATTTTATTTGAAAATCACTTGGAACTACGGGGTTAAGATGGAGAATCGGCGGAGGGGGAATCAAAATCATACATTATATGTATTACATATAAAAAGGGTTTGTTCTGATAGTGATAACACTACAATTGTTCACGTACCTTACTAGAAAATCCATCGTAATTAGTAAGTCGAGTACAGGTGACAAGCGGTTTAGAGGGCGGAACCTCTTACCTTATTACTCCACTAGTGCTCATGCTTGGAAATCGTCTTTGTTCACTTCCATGTACTTCTAGAGAATTACTTCCAGAGCTGGGCCCATAACTTTGACCAATGAAAGTGAATATTGTACAAAGTCAATCAAGATTGAAAGTGCCGTCAAATCGAAAGGCATACATGGCATCCATTTTTCTACCTAACAGTATCAATTTTGCCGGTTGGACAAATAAGCTAGTCATTGGAGAAAAAACCCAAAGAAATGACTAGAAGGGCGCCGCGTGAACGTGACATCCTCAGATGGCTTTTCCCTTCCTCCCATTTCATTTCACATTTTTCAAACTCTCTTTCTTGCCCGTGATTCACACCTGACTCCCAATGGGCGTGACTTTATATTGAAAAGTTTTCTCCTTTTCCTCCTGCGAAGGGAAATGGTATTTATTTGATCACAGCTTGGGAATATATATAGGGAAAAAGTCTCGAGCGATTTGGAACATTTTCATGCCTATATTCGCGCACCTCTGCTCTCCAATATATTTCCCAGGCTCCTTTCCCATCCGATATCCTACGTTTGCTCGTAATCATGACAAACAGTAGGTTTCAAAGCCAGGGACTGTAGTTTTAGGTGTATTCATTAACAATTATTCGTTAACTAAAACTAACATTAATCTGTCTTGAACTACCCACAGTTTGCTGATAGAAAGAATGTACCTGATCAATTTCCGGTAATAGCCTGTGAGTCAAATTTTGACTAACGACTCGTATCTGATCTGTGAGCTCAATTTTTGTCTCGGTTGAACTGCTCAATTCCGTCAGTCAAAATCGATATACGCACTCCTGTTTTGTTTGTTTGGCCTATTTTTCTAACGCATTCTTCCCATGCAATTTCCATGCAAATTACCTCCAGGAATTGCCGTCATTAAAATATAAATAGAATAGCCCAGTTAGTTTTCCCCAACTGGAATTTTTCTAAATTGGAGAGGTTTTCATTTGCTATGTAATCCGACTGAGCTGATCAAAGGTGCTCCATTTTCGGTCCAGCTGAACTAGGGGATCTTGTTTTACCACGGCTGAGTCGCCCCAATAGTTTGATGGAACAATAATAATTTATATTTTGTATTCAACTCCCACTCCCATTTTGGCATCTGCCGGTGAAATTCCATATATCTACCCACAATCTTATGACACTTAATCACTGATTGGAAAACTAGTTCAAATGACATGTGATAATTCCTCGCTTCACCCTTCTGTCACGAAATCGAACCAGATGGGTTTTATGTGATTGATTGCCTGTACCCGTAGATCGGCCATGTGTGTTGAACTAAATGGCTAAGGGCCCCTACATAGAAGTTCAAACACCATACATAGAAATATACAGAGGGCGAGTGTAGAATTATCATTGACGTTGGTATGGCCATCAATCAAGATTATAAATCATCTATGATCTTAGACACTTTGATGTATGCACATTGAAAGAACTGGCCGTTAGGGGATTCCGACTGTGTTACTCTACATCGATTCCGGCATTGACATGCCTGATTTAAAAAACTGGAGCTCCATTGATGGAAGTTTGACGTCAAGTTTACTTTCTTTCGCGCCCGAACGGATACTGAATTAAGCAAGTGAAGAGTTATGAGGGATTAAGTCACCATTCAGTCAAAATCTTGGCCCACTCCCAGTCCGTGTTCCCACGAAGGAACTGTCTATAACACCAGAATATTAATAAAAGCTCAGTGTCCCTATCTTAAGCCCTTTTAAGCTTCAGTAGAATCTGAAGAGAAAATCCTTTCAGTTTAGAGTTTCTTAGTATATCTAAATGGATCAGCCTTCTTAATCTTCTTGGACGTGATTTATTAGCAAATATGACAAGATCCATTTATGCTTTCCTTTTCTTGAATTTCAACATTTTTTACGAACTAAACAGGGATTATCCATATTGCTCCTATGTTGTTGAATTTTCCTCTTATTCGTGAGTGCCATATAGATACTTCTCTATAGAAGAAAGTTATAGAACTTTCTAGATATTATACATCATAATATCTGTTATTATATTTTTTTCCTATCTGAAATAAGAGAGCAAGACGATGTGCCAAATTATTCCAAGTCAATTCTGTTGTTCCTCGATTATCAGACCTAGGTGTAGTATTTCGGTTCGGACATACCCTCACAGGTAAGACCCACACAAAAAAGAGATTTCATGACCTCTGAAACCACTTGCGTGCTTTATATGGATGCCAATAACCGTAACAGTTTGTGTTACGAATTGGAGGAAGTTTCGCTTTGGATGGTCTCATGTAAGAAAGGGATATTGGAGGAAACGGGCAAGAGACCATCTCCTGTGATCAAAGCGAAGAACTCTGGCGTACTTTTTCTTTATGTGCGGTAGATGGAAAATATCTTTATACCTTCAGGTTGCCGAACCGGTAGGCAATTCAAGAGATTGCAATCTTGAGAGCCAAATCCATCGGCTTAAATACCAAAGTATTATTTTATATTGGCAATTTTTTTTTTTCATTCTTCCCGTTTTTTTTGTTTTGTTTTGTAAATCATTCTGATAGAATGGGCTGCCTAAGTCACACTAGAGATATATCATGTCTATATCTAACCATTAGTACTCTCTTATAAAGGGCTGATAAACTAAATTTATATCCGATAAAGTAAGCAGCTGAGGCATCCCCTCCTATCTGATCATTCTTCAATAGTCCTTCGGTATTGTTAAACTGGCTTCCATGTGGCTTTAAAAAAACTCCATTGTTAACACAATTACCGGTGCCGGAGGATTTTGATAGCTCAAAACATCCTCGCACCCACACGGCTAACTACTCATCTTTTCAGTGACCATCCCACACCTTCAATAACAATAGTGGGAGCCGTTACTTTGGTTCATCCCCATTTGACTGCCCTAACGATCACGGCCATCCGTTAAGTTCGAATAAAAGTTTATCAGATTCCTAGTTCGGCGGATTGAGAAGTTTGGACTCGGTTTTCAGGCTTAGAGCTCGAGAGAATGGCCTTCTCGCGAAAGTTGAAATCCGGATTCCCAAGTGTTTCGGGCACCACTGAGGAATTTCAATTTATACTTTCTTCCTGAACTCAATCGGGAGACCAATAGAATCGCGATGAATTATCCGTTTCATTGTATGAGTTATAATAAAAGCGTAAAATAAAGGTCAATAAAATGTGAGTCTTTGAAGCTATCTGTAACTACAAGTAATGCGTATGGAAGGAGGCCTCCATTCAAGATACTCTAACCGAATCAGTAACTATACAGTTATAGTTAAAATAGATACCTAAGGAGTCACAGTATTAGGTAGATAACCTTTTCAAAAATCTGAAAAATAATAAAAAATGTTTCACATACTTCAATATTCTATGTGGGAACTATAATATTATGTCGATTACTATCTACATCGATCATTTCTACTGAGATCATTTCTTCCTGATGTTTACTCGTATAAATTTGTCTCAAACACGGTTAGGTAATCATGAAAGGAGCGTATGAAAGCATTTTGGTTAGCGGAATGATAACTGAGTCAAGCAACGGAAATAGCAATACCAATTGAATATTCCAACGTCTTCGATTTCATGACCCATTCAATGCAGTTCAAAAAATTTGATGGAGTGGTTCAGTTCCAACAATTATTTTTTGATTACTATAATTTCACCTGATTTATGGGAATCAGAAACCAACGAAACCTAGGAAGAACCGAGGGGTAATGTATATACTCACAGTGTTTTGTAGGTATGCTCATGGCATAATACTAACACTGTGAGTTTTCAGGTACATCATCTAGTTCCTGCTTGCTTGTCTCCACATGTAGATGGAATAGCAATTTTGCTTCCTCAATAAGCTTTGTTTGTGACAGTTTTAGACATCTCAGGTTTCAAAGAGAACGAAGCTCAACTATGATATGATGATCTGGCAGGTCTTAGGGTCCACACCAATGAGAGGAGAGCCTCTCATCTTCAATGCTCAGCAAAGCACATGAACTAGGTGTCTTGATGAGGTGTCCATCAGATCTACGCATCTCGCATCGTGGTCAAGATCCCGATACAGAAGGTAGCTGAAAGCCGGTGCTTGCTCCAGGATATGCCCTATATGCGTTACTCAAGGCCTCGGTGATCCAAACATCGATGTAGCTCGCGTCTCCATCAAGAAATCACTGGTTTCGACCTCTTTTGCCACGATATGAGTTAGACTAATTACTCCTGTCATCGCGGAGGGAATTCGTACAGTGCAATGGAGAAACCAGAACTACGAGGAAAGTAATATCAAAGTCTCGGACATTGAATATATATAAAACCGTGTAACGACGTTAGCAGACCCGACTTGCCTCCAACAGTATTAATAACTGCAAACTATCTCACGAGCTAAATGACTATTTCATTACTCTCTTTGAGAATGTACTACTAATCATTGATGCAGAAAGCGGGGCCATTAGAAGAGGGATAGTGAGGGAGTAAACTGAGCTTTAATTGATATGGGCGGAACGTTAACACTAATGTTGTTTTGACCCAAGGGGATTACGCGAGCCGGAACGCACGCAGGCCCTTGGAGCACCTTTGATCTTCTATCAGCCCCTCCTCAAACTTGGCTAATGATTTTAAATTGCAGGGCCTCGTCTGACGTTGGTATGTTCTCCTCGCCGTGAATCTTAATATCAAGGGATGTTACACGTTTTTCTTATTAGCCTTTTCTTCTCTCGTCTTGATTTTGTTAGTAGCGATTCAGGAATGATGAATGTTCCATGAAGTTACTGGAATGGATCAGATCTGGTGGTTGACTCACGCAATTCCTCGTCAGTATCCATCCGTGCTTATATAGGTGTAGCCCTTTTTATTTCGGATCAATGCTATTCTGTCATGTAATATGTAATATAATTATAGTGTAATATAATATCGAATATAATTATATTACAATATTATATACGTACCTAATCATAACAATAAGATGTGCAACATAGGTTTTGGAATGTCTCACAAGACTTTTCTTCGTAGTGACATTGCTATCAAGCCGTGTGCCCCGCGTGACGTCTGCCCCTCGGGGATGACTATCGAATCTGACATTCTGAATTATTTTGACGAACCTTAGGAAAGAGATGGTGGTATTCTATTGGGTCGGAATTTATTATCCTCGACCTAAAATCCGGATTCAGTCCCCATCAAACCCCCTGACTGCAAATTGTCAGCTCTAAATTTCGTGTAGTCTCGTCACAAAACGGGTGGAAAGGGTATAGTTATGTCATTCACTACGACCCCTAATCGCCCTTCTAATCGTCGAATACCCATCATATTGCACCTTTTTGGGAAGCTCTCGCCGACAACTTCCTGTCAGAATCTTGAAAAAAATCGACTGGAATACCTTATTCTCGTTACTCCTGCCGTTTCGTATTGACCCATTCTCACTTCTTTCTTCCAGCCTCCTTTTCTCCCTTCTTCTCAGTTTCTAACGTTGCCTTTCACAAACAGAAAATAAATATGCCTCCGTTGTCTGGTATGGCTTGAAACACATCATGTTGATCATGAACATGGCTTCTCATTTATTATTGTTATTCAAATAAATACTTATATGCAGTTTTTTCAACTCGTAGAAAACCAATCTCTAGATCATAAATATACCATTACCTACTGCTGGTCATCCTTTTACAGTGCAGCACAGCGTTTTGATTATGATCAATAATGTTATCAAATACCTTAGAAGATTTTTATTCGCCCCGAATATAATTCCCGGAAAGGAGTAGAAAGTTTGATCACGTCTCTGTACAACCATCCCAGGATCCCAGGATCCGAAGATCCACCCATTTCATGTGATTGATATCGTTTCTGTTATGACAGACTTGCCACTCGATAAATCACCGTCCTTTTATATATATATACGGATATAAGAAGTCTTTGGGACTGCAAGAGGAGGGGGGGCCACACGTACGCACGCGGTGAAAAGCGACTCGACTCCAAGCGACGTATCAGAACAGGAGAAAGAAGGGATCGGGTCTTTCCCCGCGACAACATGTTACCGGCCAGGGACTTTAGTGTAGTTTTTGTTCGGGGTGGAGAGCACCAGTTTCGAACCCCAGCCCCTGCGTCCATTCTCCTTGAAAAACCCCTCTTTTTCACAATAAGAGAAGTTCATTACGGCCATAAATCCGGGCCTAGGTATGACAAAAGAACCAGAGTCAAAAGAGGCATATGGTGGCGTGGTTCGGTGAAGTGGGACAAGAAACATGCCCTTGAAGCACCTTTGGAGTAAACAGAATCGACTGCATTGTTCAGTTTGATAGGTAAAGCTCTTGATTTGTGTCATCATTCACCCTCGTTTCTATCGCCATATTTCACGCTTCTTGAAAAGGATGGGCAGTCTAGCGTTGAGCCAGTCTTGCCGAACAGAAAAACTCTCCTTCCCTGAATTATACCCCTGATAGTCAATGGGAAGAAGTTGTACAAAAAACGACTGCCAGTGAAAGACCAACTGTGAAATACTTATATTTACGTATAGGGGGTTCACAATAACCCACATAACACCCTCCTCTTATCATCTGAAAATAAAAAAAGATACCTACACAAAATAGTGGTACCTAGCTACCTACATATTTCAAGTCATTGTTAGGGTAATATATCCTAACGAGCGGAACTCAATGAAGTGTATCACCATTCAGCAGGTTCTGCTCATTTCCGAGTTTTTAATCAAGACATTTGTTTTGCGAACTAGGTAGCTCATCGGATAATTTAAAAATAGGTACTACATACCAATAACCTATTGGATGAGTTTCAAAGAGTACCTTGGTTAAATCGTAAACAGAACTTTCGGGTTTGATGATATGAAATGCAATGACCTTTCCAACAGAACATTATTTCATAATTATCCATACAATATATTATTTAACATCTGATTATTCCCCAACATAATATAATCGCTAGTACCTACTAATTTTGTATGATTACTATTGGGTCTGGGCTCTCCAAGCGTTGGGTTTGTCGAATTGATCCATAACTACATCAGTGGGGACGAATGCACTTTATTTGATACATACGAACCTACTCGACTAGACTTGGTGGAACTATTGGTGCCGGCTTCCGTACAGAACACCTTGGGAGAGCAAAAGAGCTAAATACCTAGTAATAGAACATCATTATTCGTTTATTCAATTCCTTTTTTTCATCCATTATTTAAGGATATCGACCTTTAAATCGAAAAACCGAGTTCAAAATTGCTCACAATTGACTATTTTTGCCACGTTTTCCGGTGTATGAAGATTCAGAGAAAAATTGGATAACCAGGCTGTAAAAACGGATACAGGCAATTACATACTGACGCGTGATCTGAAAGCCCTTCTGAAAGACCAAGGGGAAAACTTATGAAAGAGGATGACTCCGAAGAGCCATCTCATAAAAGTAAGATTTACCCCCTCTCTCCTCGACCTACCAACCATTCTTCCCAGCATTCCCTCAATACAACTGGAAAAGAAGGACCGCCTGTGCGCTATCAAGGAGTTTATATAGCTTTCATTTGTCCTGAAGTACCTCAAGGGGTTCTCCATACCGCAGTCATCCACTTAGAAGTGGGACTTTACTACTCTTCTGCGACGAATTCTTCGAGAAATCGTCATATGTTTGTAGTAGGTTGGCGTATAAATTCCACCAAGTCTAGTCGAGTTGGTTCGTATTCTGACGTCACTTCTTGATGTTGTTACAACTTCAAATCAGATCATGAATGTATGGTGCATTTTTTACCATCATGAATAATCAGACTTTGTTCTGTTAATTTCTCTCTCCAGACATTCCGTTGCCTCAACATCGCGGGACCGCGGAGCTTCGAAACAGGACCTCAGCCGCTGTGTGAAGCCTAGCTAGTCCATGGGTCAGGTTTTTATTCTCAGCAAATCTTTCCCGAGGATGCGAAGCAGGATATTATATTCTTTGCTTAAAATTTTTTTATTCAGTAATCTATTTTTTCCGATGGGCCTTTTGCACGAGTTTCCTTTCCTTGAAACTCATTCACTGAAAAGTCATGAAAATGAAGTCGTACCGCAAAAATGACTCCAATGTAATTTTGGGTATAAAACGGGCTGAAAACCTTCTCTTTGACCATGGACGCTGTACCTACGAAATTCAGGTTGTGCAAGGATAGTATCCATACCTTACCCGAACGTTGGATATCTTCCTTGTAGTTGGTGACATAATCTATTTTCCTCTTCCGTTTCCTCAACTTGCCGCCTATTTTCCTAACTCCTCGGATTTTCATCTTAGCTTTCTTAATTCCAGATCGATGTAGGTAAGCAATATTTATTTCATCCTCTTAACAGTGTTCTGACATTGTGAATAACAAGACACAGGCAAGCAAAGTTACATCTACAGACCTATGCAGATGCCCCATTGTTATGAAATCAAGAAGTGTAAAGCTCCAAATAAAGTAAATATTCATTGATGATGAATGGATAATAATCTGGAGAGGAGTGTCATGAAGATTATGTACTTACCTGTGAAATGAAATCACCCTTTTTTTTCTTTCTTTGTTTTATTTGTAAGGACACTATTCAACGTTGGGAAGCAAAGATTTATGTTGATCGATGGCCCTGATGGGAACCCGAATAATAATAAATTTTGCCCTATAACGGAGACACAGTTGGAAATTTTATGTTTTCCCACATTCACTATGAATATTGATGATAGGTTGAACGGAAGGTTAGCTAAGACTGCGGAGGTAAACGTTACGGTATGAAAGGGACGTATGATAGTTTACCGGTTACAGGAAAGTTCTGAGAGATGATTCATGTGAGCGGTGCTTGGATCATGTCTCTTCCTCGCCGGAGGCTCATGGTTCTCTGAAAGGTCATTTGTCACCCGATCCCCGCCGACATCTAATGATCCTTGAATCCCTTATCCGTAACGCCCTGGAAGTTGTTCTTATCACTGAATGACGGTTAACCGAGTAAGCTTCAGGAGAAAAGTACCCACCTCTGTATCAGACGAGCAAATACCATTAAAACTAACGGGAAAAGATTACTCACTTCAGGAATAATTTGTCTGAGCTCCCAACTGAGATCTAGGTATTTTGGTTTATTATCTTCAATAGCTATGTGCACGAACCTTTAGGAATCAAGCACGAAAAAAAATTACCAAACCCTTCTTAAAATTTGATATTTTACGACTCAATACACGTTGATCCGTAAATCTGTTTAGAAACATTAGGTCGCGAGAATGTGATGTTTCGGGGATTTCACGTTTACACGTGCGCAGAGACTACCATTGGTCGGCTGGTGATGAATTTCATAGGGGATCATCTAGGGCCTAATCCGCGTAATCCCTGAAAATTTCATCGAAATCAGATGTAATTGTTGAAGTTATGCGTGTTGCAAGGATTCCCAGACACACAGACAGACAGACAAACGCGAAACCAAAATTGTTCAGGAAGGTCTAAAACGTAAAAGGCGAGTTGAAATTTTTATTTGGGAGATTAAAAGTTGTTCACATCCCAAAAGTGAAAACAATGCTTCCGCTACCTTGGTAGACTCGGATGCAAATCGTTGGTGGAAAGTGCTTGGTAAGTGTAGAAAGAATCAAACATAGCAAATATATGTAGGTACCAAACCAAGATTTTACTGTCCTGACCTCTAAACCCACACGCAAGACCGTTTTTGGACTTCTGCAATAAGTACTTCCATCTTTGAGACTTCCTGAAACAAAATAACACGAAATTACTGAAAGCAGGCATAATGATAACTTCAATGACACAACAGGTTTTAATACCCCGTTGTGTCCACTGAAATACGTGCGTCAAGCGTTTCCACGTAGGGCACCTTATTTTCCGTCGCGCGGCATGACGACTCACTTCGCGTCAACGCCAGAACGCTCCGACGCGACGCGTTGACGAGCGCGGCCGATTCCCTTAGGATTCTGCCTAGGTCGCAGGGTTGAATAGACTGACGGTACGCCAAGCTTCGAGACAGTAGACCCCTGAGAGAACCGGTATAAATATACATAATTGGATTGGATTCTACGTATCTTGAAACGTAAAACATCAAAATTTGTGGGGGATTAGAATTCGAACATTTTTTTCCGTTTTCGATTACGAAGGTTCATTATTAAAAATAATAAACCATAATCCGTCCAACCGCAGTCCGCGGCACTTTGCATAGTTACTAAGGAATGGAAATTATTAAATAATAATAAATAAATTTGGTGTAGCGTAAATAAATAAATTTGGTATAGCGGCCCCCATTGGGGTTTAGATGTGCCCCGAAGCTTGGTGTTACCGTCCGTCTTCTCTTAGGGGTACAAACTAAGGGGTGAAATTCTCAAAACGCCCTAGTTTGAAAACTTTGATTAGAAAGTTATATTTTCTCCATCGATTTCAAATAGATCACAATATTTAGCGTCGAATGAGACCACGCGAAGCATCATAGGACCAACCGTTCGCTCTACATAAGGGTTGAACGGAAAAAAATGACCGAAACCCGAGTGTGAATCGCAAATTCCTATCTGGGTAGGCAAAATCCTCATTCGAAGATCTTCAGATTTAACAAAATGCAACTTTTTCTTGTTTCCACCGAATCGAGTTTCAAGTTTACTCTTATAAGCTCCCATAGTTACCTACTAAATTTTGTTTTGAAAGAACTACAACTCTTAGATGATACTGTTTACATAGTTAGGTAGGTACGCTTTGTACAGAAGAACTAAGGAATAATTGAGCCTCGTGATGTAATGACGGTTGATACTTATCCTAAAATCATTTATCGCAATAGCTGGAAAGTGTGTTGGGCTACCCGCACTCAGTGTGGGTTCCAGTTGGATCTTTGCAGATGGGTGACCTAGGTATACAGAAAAAAATAAACTGTTTTGTGAATGTTTGCAGCATTTTTCAGTGCTTGAGGTTCAGAGAAAAGCTGTTGAACAAGAAGAACGTAATCACGATACTATCACAAATTTGTGCCAAAATTATAACGATGAGTTTGAAATCGTCGGCTTCACATTTATATTGTCGTTCAAAATAGTCCCTCCTAGGTATTTGGCTGAATGACAACCAGGTATTTGACCTCCGTAGGTATCTCCCCATTTCCGAACGTAATTGTTTTAATGCAAGCATGTACGATTGAGTATGAATGTCCAGCTGCAGCCAGTAATCGATCGGAAGTGCCTTTACCTTGTGACTTGATTCTTTTCCGTATTTTTTCAGCACCCGATTCTTATTCGTTCGAGGCTTTTGGGCGGAAACCAGAAAACTGCCGCTTTCTCCTGTGACCCTCCCCCACACTGAACCCGGGTATCCCATTTAACCCTCCTTTCTTATCTCCATCCACTAAATTTCTCACACTTATGTAGTCAGGAAAATTCGACTAGTCCATACTTGAAGTCTTATCTGCATGAACACTCACTCGTCTTCGGGAAAGATTTCGTGGTAAACCGGCCGGAAACGATTGTCGCCTGAATAATTTGTTTGAATGCAACAATGCTCCTCCGACCAATATTTGACCGGTGAAGTATCAGTTTAATGTTCCCACTGATTGGGTATGCAAGAGAACGTCAGGTGAAGAAATTCGATCAATCTGTTCCTGCTTTTTAGTTGTTAAACGAATTGGAAGGTCGTACTTAATTTGCAATCACATTATCAACATTCTCTGTTTTATCATAGCCTCAAATCAGCTTTCTGACTGACTCAGCTGACCGGTGGTCGTGCATAAACTATCGTCCGAACTGCCTGATCACGATGAAACAAGGAGATTAGCTTCCTAAATTAAAATTTCGAATTTCAACTATGACCTCATCGAGAATTGTTGAGAAGTTGAGATTGAAATTTCTGTTTAGCATATTATTGAGACCGGATTTTTTACAACCTTTCAGTGCCTAACTGTAGCATTGGCGTGTGAGTTTCATTTTGTAAATCTGTGGAGACTGTAATTATAGGAGAAAAGACGTAGCTACTGCAGTGAATGATGATGACAGACAGGACATTGCACGCCATTCGGTCCATATGTTTCTTGAAGGATAGCTTTTTAGCTTCCCTACTTCACAAGCTGTTGCAACAACCAATTTATGACTCCTATGAGTATCGAAAAAATATGAACTTCGATAATACTCCGTTTATTACGACGATCATCGCCCTATTATGAATGTATGTTCCAACGACCTTCCCCACCAGCTTGGCACGATCTCTATTTGCAATAAATATCCTCTTTTTATTCCTCGCCTACCTCGGTATTATATTTCAGTAATTTATGCAATCGATCAATTGAGCGATCGAATATCCATATCAACAGTTGTTATATTATGTAAATGTATGCAGAGTTGCATCTGACGTAAACTACCACTTGACAATCATTGGCTCTAGAAATGGTAATGATGATTGTTATATAGGTCAGGCTCACAGCAGTCATAATCATGTGAACATTGTGCATGCTAATCATTATTATAGTGGTCTGATGGTTCTTGTAACTAAATACCTACTTACTATCTATATTGATATTGCTTCCTGATACCCTTATAGATTCTCCAAAAATCTAGAATCTGCTTAAACAACGTTCAAAGCCTGTTCGATGATTTTTACATCCTGCGAGAATGCCGTGATACAACGCTTTTCAAATCCGTTTCCATA
>JAEMON010000010.1:10626492-10648547 GCA_030264115.1 Lygus lineolaris | reverse complement strand
CCCCCCCTAATCAATGTCAGTCCAACAGCCGACCTCAGGCACCTGCCAGTCCCCTGGAAGTAGTCGATACGAGGTTTTGTCACAAAGATATAAAAACTGTCGAAGGGAAAAAAATGATTCCTCGGGGAAGGGGAGAGCAGGTTACTTTATCCAAGATCCCAGATGATATCCACAAAACCCTCTTTTTCGGTAGGTACATGCCAATAATATGACAGCTCTTCTTCAACGTTTCCAGAACGATTGAGAAGAAACACACCTAAGCACGTTCTATTCTCATGTCGGTAAAGACAAGAACACAAGTTTCGTAATTGAGTGACTTACGACAGAGGAATAGGATATTATATATAACTCAAAAATTGACTTTGCAGGTAAACATATACAGGTTGGTGCATTTTTCATGGCTACGTTAGGATACTTGATGGCAATAAGTCAGTTTCAGAAAGCAATTCGTGTCACACCTTGTAAGGGCAAGGGGTACCATAATACAATGTATGATTCCCCCCTTTATTCGAGAAAGAATGAATACTTCAGAAGAAGAGTACCTACCGATTGATGAGCACTGCGATTAAAAATGTATTTATGACTCAGTGTTGTATTAGGTGTGACCCATTCGTCATTTAAGATTAATTATTGTTGCATTAATTAAATTATTAAATTTTTTTTTTCATTCTCTCTGATTTGACAAATAATTTCATGTACTTATAATTATTATTGTTGATCAGTGCTGATTTCTCACGACCTCCATAAGATTGATAGGTTGGATTCAAAAGTGATCTCCTGAAAAAATGTCAAATTATACTTACCAACGTACATCAATTTCCAGTAAAATGCCAGAAACAAATATGCAAAAACACCTGAAAAAATACCTCTTGATTTCCACCACATCCATAATGACTCGGGGGATTACATCATTATTATGAAATTCTAATAGGTACTCCATATACTCTTTGTATCGGTCGGAACCGAGGATAAATAGCTCTTCCTGAAATCTCGAGGAAAATACTTCGGAAAATACTCTGAAGGCCGTATCAACCAGCAGAAAAACACACTCAAGGAAAGTATTGTGAAGCTACGCATGATGACTCAAACCACATGGAAATTACATCTCACTCTATGGATATTTTAAACCCGTTGCAGTCTGGTGGCCCATGAGTTTCTGCAAGACATCCTTAGTTACCGAATTACGTTATGAAATACCGACAACTCTTATGGATAATAATAATAATGCAGGTACATTTTCTTCGAACAAAAGAAATTAATAACGATTGTAAACCTCATGATATATTTACGGTAGGTACTTATTACGTCCCTTTGCAGATGAGCGATCTATACAGAAATTTATAAACCGATTTTAATAATTTTCCATCGTTTTCGAGTTGTGGCCAAACCGCCATTCAAACATCGTCCAATTACTCTACAGTTTGTGGATAAATTTCCACGACAGTATGATGAAATTTCTTTCAGTGGTAATCTATCTGCAAGGATCAGAGATCATAAGCTGCGGTTGTTTTGAAACAATAAATATGGGAAAATACTATATCAATAGTAATATAACTTTTTTAATAGCGATGAGGAGCAAAATCACGATGCATTCAAAATCAAATTTCAATTATCGTTAGTAATTTCATCTTGTCACTTTTCACATCCTAATGTGGGTACACTAAATTGAAGGTCAGTTTCATCGTTGTCCAGGTACTTACGAGTACAAAATTAGTACAAAATTAGTACCTAATTCTACAAAAGAAACTTGATTGTAAACGACATTATAGTGATCGGTCACAAAGTGATAGATGATGG
The DNA here is from genome assembly GCA_030264115.1 of Lygus lineolaris. Lineage (NCBI taxonomy): Eukaryota > Metazoa > Arthropoda > Insecta > Hemiptera > Miridae > Lygus > Lygus lineolaris. The sequence continues at coordinate 10,646,750 of JAEMON010000010.1, read as the reverse complement.
AAGCACAATGGTCTGTGAGGAAGTATTACCTATAATATAACTTCAAGGCTAAAAATCATGGTTTAACACGTTAATATCTTTCAACACATGAATATTATGCGAAATAAATGTGGATTTAAAGATATTAACACTCAGTTGGTAACCCAAACATAGTCGTGTATCATGGTAGAATGAATACTAAGAGGGCGGGTATGTTTGTTCACGTCTGCTAACTGCTTGGCCAATATTCGAAATCAAACAGTATCTACTCAATAGGAGAATCAACAACTCACAAGATGACATCGAGACCACTAGGCCCTGAATACCAACCTGTCCTAAATTTTCCAGGAAAATTGTGTGGTCTCCCCAACAGTTGGTCAATCTTGGTGGTCTACCTTGACACTACTTTACCAAGGGGGGTTCGAGATTGCGAATTCGTCTAAGATTATCTGAGAATATTGTTACAAGAAAAGAGCTTACGAAGCAGATTGGATGCAGATTCATTTCTCACTCTACTTTATTTCAGAAAGAAGATAAAAGGGAAATCTCATTTATCCAGATGAGTTGGTAACCTGAGGAGGGAGGGAAGGAAGTCCCCGCGGGCTCACAGAACCTGCTGCTATTGACTGATCCGGAGAACCAATAAGGATCCTTTTTGATTCTTCTCTTTTTGTGAGAATGCAGATGGTAAAAAAGGGAAGCAGAGGTCTAATAAAGGGTCATCTCATTATGCCTGTTGGCTGGCAAGGGTTGGGGAATCGAATCCTTCTGAGGGCAAGTTGAAGGCTGGAGGATGGTAGGAAGTCGGTTGTTCTTATCTCGCCCGGTTCTTGGACTCTCCCACGCGATCACAAGTCACTATCTTCGGACAATTAAAGGTCTCTAGCCGGGTGCCCTTAGCTGTGAGTCTATGGGGTCGTACGGGTGGTGAAGGGAAGATTAGCATGCTTGATTGGAGGCCGAGAGTGGCGTTGGTATCTGATAGTGCACGAGGGGAGCCAGGTTTTACACTACCGGACTATGGCAACTATCGTATCTGACCTGGAGTTCTTTAATGAAAACTGCACTATTCATTCCTTCTGCTGATGAAAAATTCGAAATCACGGAATCCGCATCGTTGATCTTTGAAACTACTCACGCTCATAAAAGTTATTTGTAAATGTAGTGCCAGGGTGTATTATATCATGTTCGGGCATTCTACATTTTGAAAAGCCCTGTCACGTCGGTTCTTTTGGATTGTGAAAGTCGAAGTAGGTCCTCCCGAATGAATAATAAATATCATTTTAGTTTACACCATTTTTGGTGATTTACCAACCATGAATAAGTAGGTAGGTACCAATCAAGTGGAATTGATGAGTGAATTTTCAATAACTTGCCCAGTTTTTGCCAACATGAATGGATTTCAGTGATTTCCCCGCCACGAATCTGATTAGCTTTGTTCTATGTGCTATTCTCATAGAAAATGTTCAAATGAACCCAAATCTAAAAAATAGGTGTATCCATACATGCTCCCATTTTCTCAACGCAAATTTCGAAATTCCGACGACACCAGACATATTTCTGAGTCGTACATGAGAATTAGGGCCACGGTCGCACACCAGAAATTGTCAAAAATACTCACGTATTTTCGGCATACCCTCCTCCCCCCTACCATAACCTCCCCCCTTCCAATGAAATGTCGAAATTCTGGTGACGTACTAGTACACAAATAGACAGATGTCTGAGTCGAACAACTCGATCCACGCAAATCGGTTGGCAATTAAGCCCTTGGCAGCGCAAACAAAGTTTTGTCACGTACACGCACAATGGGCTTGGATTCAGGGTGGTCTGGAGCAGATTTGTACGCGTTTCTTCTCTTTCTCAGTGTTGTCTCTTCTGATCCAAATCGAAACCATAAGGACTGAGGGTCGTCCTCTGAAAATACATAGGTACTATGTTCGATAACTAGATATTGTTATTTACAAGGATTCTATTCATAACAGTCTGTGGCCATGAAAAAACCCGTACGGTATGACAAATTGACGACATGTCAATGGGCTTCGCCCATTGATATCCAATGACTGTGGTCAGCATTTTGAATGGAATACGGTTGGGTTAATGGATGCTTTTATAACGAATACAACTGGTTATTACTATGAGATCTCTCCAGTGAGCACTTAGTGGGTGCTGTTACGTTGACGACAGTGTGGGCGAGAGGGGTTGAAGCGTAGGCTAATGCACTACTAAATCTCTTGTTTAAGGATAAAGGGACCGGAGGAGAAGTCTCCACTTGAGAGTTGGAGACAGTGACTGAGGCACAGATTAGCCTAGGAAGGGTTGTATCCTAGTGGATGGTGACTGATGCCAGCCCGTGTGAAGAGGGGGAGGTAAACTGCAATTAGGGGCAGGCTTAACTGTTAGCATTAGTCAAAGCGGTTGGTTGGAGAAGAGAAAGTGGAGGGGAGCGAATCTTTGCATAATACACGTTTGGAGCATTAAACCAACTTTGACTCGACTTCGAGGCAGGTATTGGAGGCAAAGAGGATAATAAAGTAATTATTTCGGCTTGAAGTTTGGTGAAAAATGTGATTAGGCGATGGGCAACATGAATACTGTGAAACCTTGACTATCAATCATCACTACTCTCGTTCGTGAACGTTCCTTCATTTCAAATCAAATCTGACAAGGGGACCCTACGGCGGTGGACTCGCCGATCGGGCCCATTTTTTTCTGGTGATCCTACATCTACAAATAGTCTACACATGTCCGAGCGTTTCCTCCAGTAGAGCTGGTGAAGGCTGGGTTTTTTCATGTCAGCAGCATTTTTTGGCGACATCATCCTATAAAGAGGCGTTTTTCAAATACTTAGGCAAATGGGGTATCGTGCAACATGTTTGTTAGGGAGCTGAATCGGTTGCTAGGAGTCCCAGCCTGTTTTTCCGCCACCCGGTGTACTAAAGTCACAGAATTTTGGTTGAAAAACCGGGAAAAATGCGTACTTTTTATGTTGGTATGTGTACTGCAAGGTGTCATTTACCACGTTTTTTCGGTCATTGAATCGATTGAGAGTAGTCTTAGCTCACAAGAACTGTATCTTTTGATCGACATTAATGATTTTCAGTTCAAAATTAACCGAAATGTTTCTTAACTTCATCATTCCATGAACCTGACTCTAAAAACGTGTTCATTATCTCCATCCCTTCCATAAAGATTTTCTCATGTGTCAATTAGGTTTACATGACGTTTAGTCTTTTCTTTTAGAAGAATAAGTAGAAAATCTTCTGTAGGAAGATGATGAATTAATCAGGCTTGAAATGATTGTCTCCTTATTCTGGCAAAATAAACGACGAAATGACCCCAGTAAACTTAATATACCTATATGTGAGAAAAATTTCATGAAAGGAATGGAGATAATGAACACCTTCAAAGAGTTAGGTACATAGAATATTTTGGCAAAATAATGACGTTAAAAAATCATTTTGGTTAATTTTGTACTGAAAATAATAAAATTAATGTCATTCAAAAGATTGATACAGCCTTGTGTGCTAAGACTACTCTCAATCGATTCAGTGGGGGAATTGTGGCGAGTTTTTATTTAGGCAGTCCCCATTCTAGTTGACAGTGATTTGAATCAACATTTATAACATGGCCGTGTGCTGTTTGCTTCACATTCCAATGTCCCACTGGAATCGATTCAGCATTTTGACCGGGAAATGAGGGAAGCATAATGTTCTCATTTACAGGACCATTTGAATTGAGACCGTTGGGAAACCACCTTCAGATCATACGAGAACCCGCTCAGATACCAGGACTTTGAAAAGGGTCACACGGACAGACGCAAGGGTGATCCATGAGGAAGGTATAGCGGGGGCGGTACCTATTAATATGAGAGGGCCCCTAGGGCTCTATTTGTCAACCCAGTATCTACAATTACACGGCTCCTTTGTGATTGTGATCACCGTTTCTCTTATGACTACGAGTTATCTGATAAACCACGGGTGAATTATCGTTCAGTCCCTGCTGTGAGACGCGCCTTTTAAGTTTCGTCACATTTAACTCACTCAATATTGTATCTCTTCGGATTCATTCAGAATTCAAATAATAATCCTGACGTTGCTGACGTTTCCCATATTGAATACTTACAAGTTATCAAAAGCTATGCGAAAATTATTTATCTGTTGTGAAAAGGAATATTCCGGTTTTTATTATTCCTAGAGTCCAAACCAGCGAATCCGGACCAAGGGTCTTAGCGCTTGTTTTTGTTTCTGTATTTCTTCTTGGTGAAATGATAACGTCGGTCCAGGTCCTTCATCTGTCGCGAGTACTTTGGGCATAATACCCCTGAATACCCAATGGTTGCTGTTTCTTTTCTACCCATGCGTTTCTCACCACAGGTAAGCGTTAATTCGAAATTAGAGTCGGTAAAGGTCCTGTATCTCATTAACCATGAGTAGGTACCTACTTTGGGCATAATATCCCTGAATCCTTTATGGTTGCTGTCTCTCTTCTATCCGTGCGTTTCTCACCACAGGTAAGCGCTTAATCGAAATGGCAGTGTCTCCCGCCTTCACGCCCACATTGTTCTTTTCTGCTCAATGTTTACGATTTGAATATATCTCAAAGTATTTTCTCATTGTATGGCACGAACACTGGAGTTGCTGAAGAAAAAAACTCCTGTGACGCGATGACGTGAGGTTGACAAAAAATAATTTAATGATGAATTAAGGATATAACTAAACCAAATCAATACCTTTTACCAGAAAATAATTACCTACCTTTTGATTCACTTTGTATAATCAGTGTTGATGAAAAATTACCGACCTCGAAGATCTAAGAGGTAAATCAAAGTCGTGTGGAGCACAGACGCGGACCTACTTTCCATTTTTTGTCTTGCACTCACATAATTATAACAATAGTGCTGTAGTGACCACTCTGAACCGCTCAAAATCAACTCAATTCAAGTTACCTTAGAACCAATTAAACCTTCTAACACGCTATGAACTCTCCTTTCAACCTATTTACACTTGTGATTTTAGGTTCTAGCCTACTCAGCTAGCTCTCCCCCCCCCCCCCCCCCCCCCCCCCCCCCCCCCCCCCCCCCCCCCCCCCCCCCCCCCCTTCGACCCTCGACCCTCGACAATTATACCTTCATATTATACTACGACAGCCAAAGTGAAGAGAGTACCTCACGCTCGTGAGAGCCTTTGATTATGAGTCTGTGAGTGATCGAGTATCTGGAGGAATCTAGGTGTTGGTTACTGGCCTAATAACATGCGGAGGCACCTCCTTTTTCACTCTAACAAGGTGCTCCTCAAGGCAATGCGCTTCAATTTCTTTGTCTAATAACACACCTGTCAAAACTACTTAGTTTCAACAGGACTGAGGTGTTAGGGTTCTATGGTTAGGCCATCTGACAATCGCCTGAAGGAATTCAACAAATTGGATAAATAAGACTCTTCGCTCTCCTTCGTTATTCTGGATTGACAGCTAACAAAGTTCACGTGAACATCATGATCATCAATACGACTCATACACTGGTAGATTAGTAATAATATATGAACGTTGGGAATCAAATAATAATTTATAATTATTATAAGTCAATGTTGGCGTTGAACAGTTCTCAAAACGGATATGCTCAAAACCTAGTTTTATGAACGTAATTATAGTAAATTGTGTACTTTAAAAACTAACTATGCTAAACACAGAAGTACCTACTCCCACTATAGCAAATAGTTATTCTGATGGGTTGAGAAATATCAGCATCCATGGATCAATGCATTGAGCTGTAATATAGAATCCTCACGAAGATTGTTGACTTTTCTGTCGAGCCCATAATATATTATTCGTTCCTTCCCCGTTCAGAGAAATTGAATAAATACTATGTGAAAAACGTTCATGAGATTATGCTGTGATCGACAAAAGTAAACGCATCAGTGGTTAATATGGCGTTTTGAAGGGGATTCGGGCACAGAGATGAAGGTTCAGATCGTTATTCAAACTCGTAGAATAAGGGATAGGTGTGTGCCAACGGGATGCGGGTGATAGATGTCAGTGAAAAGCCCAAAGGATATGAAAACGGCTCGACACCCTTATCAGATAAATATCATCTCTAATGTTCCTTGTGGGGGTAAACCTTGAATAACTGCCTCGCTCCAACCGCAAAACTCCCTTATTTTCCATAGAAAGGTTAGAAAGGAAGGGGAAGGATCTAACCCCCATCAATCCCACATCTTTTGTTTCCCTGAATACAGTGGGATCCCGTAAGCCACGAGCGAATCCTAAAGTGATTTACTGTTGAGTGGCCACCATCTTGTCACGCGTTGACCGCCGTATGCCGGTTTTCACGCATCGCCAGTTCATATGAATGGATCACCTAACTAACCGAGGCGGAATATACTAAACCTAGGTATAGGTGTTCTCTCGCTTGTAATTTATATATCAAATCTGACGGTAGTACATTACAATGGCGCATAACGTAAGTTGAGAGTTGTCTCATCGAATTGTTGGTTCATCGAATTGTTTTCTAGTGCGATGTTTTCTTTCCGTAACACGGTAACGGTGTCTCATCATACCAAGCTAATTTATTTATGCGGACTAACTGCATCAAAAATTGGGAGCCTCCAGCTTGCCCATTGAAAATAAGTCCGAAGAATTTAATAATAATATTACTTTATTATGTAGGCATTGAAAATTCATATTTCAAATAAATCGATCAGAATACAACATAAGATATGGAAACCAGACACCGAATTGATCAAAAGGTACAACGTATATTGGAAATGAACTCTTGTTTCCTAATTGTTCATGCCATTCTCACCTACGTACCTAGTCATTCGCACCATTATGGGAGAGCCATGTTCTATTTTAACATCCATAATTATGTTAGTAAAACCTATGGTTCATGATGAACGTAATATGAGCTCTACAATACAATAATAATATTATATTGTGGGATTAACCCCACAAACACATGGTTAAGAGTTGTTTACATTGGAATGTTAGAAAAGTTGTTGTGAAGTTGGATTTGGTATGAAAAATACATCGTGCTCTTGTTATCAAAAGAAAGTGTTTTCTTACAATATTATATATTATTATGGAAAGTCCCTCTGAAAATGAAAATCATTATTTAACTTCAAAAATTTCTCTCCTATTTATTTCTTCAAAAGTTAGTTTAGGTTACGAAGTGTACTCTTTATGTTGCTGGCTTCATTGTTTTTTCACCCGATGATAATATTCATGATGTGTAAAGCTAATATACCTATTTTCCACCAAAAAATCTGTTAGCGAAATAAAAATTGAATTAATTGTAACCCTGTGAGTAAATACAGTGCTTGAATAAGTGGAATGGGATCTGTCCGTGATCTCATGCAACCATTATTTTGAGTAGCAATTCATTTGGTTCTATAAAAATACTGGATACATAATAGTTTCGTCCATTATTCAAATTATATTCATTATTATGGAATTTTTCCAATAAGCAGGCGCCTACGGGCCATAAGTTAGGAGCACGTAAGGGTTGTGTTTAGTTGACAGTTACGCGGAAACTATGTCCAAGTCCCAAGTTATGAGTTTGGTTCGAATTATCCCATTTAGAGAAAAAGTGGAAGGACGTTCGAAAATATATTGCGCAGTATTATCCAAATGATGACAGTTGAATGATTTTTGAATAAATTATAGGAAGGTACCTTGATACTTCAATCAACAAAGAATAAATCCCTCCCTATACTAGGGCCCAGCAACGACGGGCTCTGGGCTACCTGAGGTGAACCTCGCTTGTTGCAAGCCTCATCGTTTAATGGTATCTTCACCTAGAGGTTTACGACCCATTGAATGTCACTCACGTGGATAATAATCAAATAGTATTATTCCATGCAAACGTTAACTTCAAGGGATCAAACAAAATTTCAAATTTATCTACTCAAAATTGTATGGCGAAAGAGTATAAATAAAGCACTTGATGAGTATTAATACTTGATGAGTCGGTGTTTTTTATTCGCGTTGCCCAAATGAATATTCTCGTGATGATAATAAAAAAATATTTATATACGTAGGTATATAAATGATTCTTGAAAATAATAATTCAATTTTCCATTCAATTCCGTTTAAATATCCAATATGGGCTGAACTCCAAGGTTCTCACAGAAGTCACCGTTGGAAACGTAAGAGTCGTCTGCAAAATCATCGTCACTATCTGCATAAAAAAATGTATTGTTGTCATCGTCGTCTTCCTAGTCATCGGCCGTGATGATAATGAAATCATGTATAGCAGTATCACTCGATGTCTTCATTACCCAATTCACAGGTACCTGATTGTCTTGGAGTCCTCAACTATACCCCGAATTTGAGCAAAATCGGTCCATCAGGAACTGAGAGATCGTGGTTCCCGGAAAGTCATGTTTGCGCATGCGCACGAGCTCCTGTTGGTCCGTTGGCTATGGAATGGAAGGGGACTGTCTAGGGGCTATTCCGTAGAATCTCTGAAAATTTCACCGAAATTGGTCGAGTAGTTCTGGAGTTATGGCTATGAAACAAATTTCAAAATTGCGCATGCGCAGCAGGTGTTAGGTACTGATACAACTTGTCGAAAATTCTGAGGTAATTTTCAACTCCGAACAACCCTCCGAAGTTGAGCGAAATCAGTACATTAGGAACTAAGAAAGAGTTGTTTCAGGAAATTCACGTTTGAGCATGAGTACACGCTAGGTACTATAGAGGTTCGATGGCGTTGAAATTGATAAGGGACCGTCACGGGGTTAACCCGCACAATCCCTGAAAAGTTCCTCAAATTCGGACCATAACTTCATATAGTTATACCTGGGACAAGGAATTGACCACAGACAAACCGACTGACAGATGGACACGGCACAAAAATGTTCTGAAAGCTCCGAAACGTGAAAAGCAAGTGAACATTTTGATTTTGGAGGACAAAAATGTTTTTTATTTCATGCTCGAATAGGCTACCTGTGGCAGTGAGGAAGCAAAATATACCTATGAGATTACAAGTAGTATTCATTCATCAACGGAGTGGGTATTTACGAGGATCCTCTCACTATCCATAACATCATTCGTTACATCCTACTGCATCCTTCCCACATGTTCATTAATAATAATTTCATGTAATTGATGGATTGTGGATTTCATCTTTGCTTTAACATTATCTTCAGTCATCAAGAGTGGTGCTGATTAAATTTTTCTAAATACCTTGGTTGAAATAAGATATACTTTTCGTATAGAAGACCATGAGCATTTGAGCATGCGATAGGATACCTCCATATCACCGCAGGGACAGCTCCTTGTTTACCCGAGTTGCCTGAGGACCTTGATGAGCCGCCTGACAAATAGTGCCATTGCTCCGCTAAGCTCTTCCGACGACTACATAATATGTGACCGTCCGTATATCTTGCTTTCCAACTAGTTCTCTCACTCGTCTCATCCGTCAGGAGCCACTCAAGAGACCTACCTCAAACCCCAGTGCAGGGGACTCGAACTAAATATAGTAATTTTCCCCCAATGAACGACTATTGTTTAGTTTGTCGCGTTTCCAGTGGTGTCTCTGAGAGCAGTCTTGAAAGCTTCCATTTGCCCAACTATTTTTGAATATGCCCGAATACCTCAAAAATAAATGATGTTTCGGTACTCTTAAGAAGGTAGGTAGGTACCTACATCATTGTTCATCAGTAGTTTGTTGTAATGTCTGGTCATATCGAGTTGCAATATCTCAGATATAAGTTTCAGTTTGAGGATTTTAATGTTCAATTGCAATGATCAATAATTATATTCTGGTAGTAAGTTCTTGAGGTCCGGAAAAATCAAAGTCTTTTCATACCAACGTTTAAAAGTTCAATGTTCAGGGCCTGCGGGATCACATTGAAATCGAACTACCTACTTTCTTATATTATACTAACTTAATGCTAATGAAACCAAACACTGTTAAAGGTGATTATTTATCCGATTTACCTTCGATAAACTAGGTACTACCACAATATTGACATTCAACAACTACAACTTTAATCAACTTTAGGAGCCGGGGGAGTGAACCTCCAGAATACCGGAGAGTTTATAGGAACTCTTGCTCCCCCCCGAATTTAACGAATTTTCGAAGAAAATGAAGCTAAATTTTTGAACTTTTTCTTCATGGAAATCCGTTTCAGACCATCCTAAAACGATTCCCGAAATTTATCACGTTTTTATATATGTATATATATATTTATTTCATATATTTATTTATTTATTCATATACCTAATATGTGTCACTCCAGACGATATCTGACCGAGGAATCGATATAAAAAATCCAAAAAAAAATTTAAAATGTCAATAACATAAAAAGAAAGGATGAGTTCGTTGGCCAGAATTTTTGGAGTACTACAAGGGTTCAAATTTTGAAAATTTAGTTTCAAAAATCGCTAAAAACGTGTTTTTTGAGGTTTTTTGTGTAAATTACTATCTTAAACATAGCAACATAAATGGTATTTGGAATCAGCGTGAAATTTCCTGTAAGAATCACCCACCAAATCGGGTAAAATTATTTTCTGAAAATTCGATCATCAACTCATGCTGCATTAATAGGACTTTGTTTTTTATACATAAGGTAGGTAGGTACGCAAACAACTTACGTTTTTTATGAAAGAACTCCATCTTGTAGGACTGGAAAATCAGACTCAAACGAGAGCTCGGGGTGGAAACGTAAGTGCGGGAGCAATTCCTACCTGTCAAGTGTGCATCACCAGTCTCCCGCAAAAGCGGAAGCCGCAAATCCGACCTGCGATTTTAACCAACCATGTGCACACTTCTTCTTAGGACGTAGTTACTTGAGAGGTGGATGCTAGCGAAAGGATCTCCATCCAATATACCACCACACAACCATTGGAAGAATCATCAGAATAGTTTGTGGTATCACTATGTCTGACCCAAATTGCAGAATACCTTTTAGACTATTCAATATACCCCTCTATACGTCCAGTTCAACCACTTTGTGTGAAATCACTTTTTGCGGTACAAAACGCGCATGTGCGGCTCCCAATAGGGTACTGGAGAACCAAAATAGCGATTATTGACCCCGCTGCGGTCCGCAAATAATTTTTTGGGAAAAGGCCCGCGAACGCCCCTGCATCACCCATAAGCCCTAGGTTCAGTCGTTTCTCAACTTTCAAAACCTTTCCTACTCGTGTCAGGAATGTAGATTAGCACCAACCTCCGGAGCATTCGTGAAAATCGAATTAGCCATCCATGAGGGCTTCATTATGGGCTCCTCAAAGGAATGTACTGGTCCAAGTATTTTGAATTGGATGAGCCCTCTCCAAAATAGGAACTTTTTCAAACTGCAGCAAATAGTGCGGAGAGGAGTTAACAAGGAGCATTAGAAAGAGCCCAAAACGCAGTTAGCATATTAAGTTGCGGGTTAGACTCTAACAAGGAGCGGATCACCAAACCTGAACAAATGCAGTTATGCAAATGTCTGCAACGTGAGGGGGAGAACCCCTGTGCACGGTGTACCTCGTCGAGAATTCCACTCTATCGCCTTAATGTCGTTCGGAATAAGTTTCCAACAGTTTACCACGTAGGCAGCGACTAACCCAATCTGAGTCGTACAGGAGAAGACAGTGTTATGTTCCAAAGCGTATGGCTGCATGCCTGAAGCCATTAATTCGTAAATCGGATTCATGCCCTTCCCTTGAGATGCTGGGGTGCCCTCAAAGGAAATGGATGAATCGGATAATATCATGCCGTTTGACGGCAAGTAGTACCTATGAGGAAATGCTGGATTCAGTGATGCTGAAGTTCATAGTATAATTCCATATATTTTAAAAGTTCATGAAACTTTGTTGATGATTTGTCAAAACTGCTGGATATATTATCATGTTCCTCTCGATTTAATTTTAAACTTACATTGAGCAATCCGAAAACTTGTAACTTCTCAAGGATCACCTCCCCCATTCAAATCTACTACTGAGCGGTAACATGGAACTCTAGCCATAGAGTAGAATGTGTAGCACAGGCGAGAGGTGCATTAATAAAATATGGAAAATTGAACTGTCTATTTAGAATCTGAAGACCAAGATGCGATGCAATGATGCAACTAAGAAAAGCTCTGATGACGCTTACGATGGAAGCGCTAAGTCTTGATTTCCAATAAATCATTAAAAGGTGCTCAACCAACTAGAAATGGCAAAACCAACCAATAAAGAACTTGTATTCCGCCATAGAGATATACATAGTAAACAAATTGCATATGGAAACGTATTTTTGTTACTTTCTTCCCTCTTCCCCTTTTTTCGACATAGAATTTTCATACAATTAGGTGATTCAGATGATCAGAATTCAAAATGAAATCATATAAATTTGATTTAAAAAAAAGGATGATATGTGAAAAAGGAATCCGAAGTTTTTCGAAAAATGTTTTAGTAGTCGCACGCCTCTGAGTTGAGATCTATAGGTAGGTACTGAAATTGGTGTAGGTGCTGGAAACAATCTCTGAGGATTTACACAATATCTAGGGATTTATACCATCAATTTATTTCACCCAATTGTGGAAGATTTATTTTCCGACAAATTTACGTATGATTTATTAGAAAATTAAAGCCCAAAGAGAAAAATGCGGAATTTTGACCCCGTCTTTATTTCGCTCAACTTACCTCGTTTCGCCCACGCAAGATGGTATTATTTTGTTCTTTGCTCAGTGTTAACGCTGCGCCTGAGATAAACATCTTCTAGCTCGGGGCGAAAAATGTGGGGGGGGGAGAAGAAAAACTTCTCTGAACTCGTTGTTTCCGACTCAGATAATACTTGAAAACGTCGACAAACCCCTCTGCTTTCTCTTCCACCGCGGTACTCCTGGCGCCAAAAGACAAGATGCTCCGGCTTCCCTGTTTATCTGTGGTCCTAACTTGAGCTTGTTGAATTAGTCACCCCCTTGGGCCCACTCGGCGTGAACTCTCAAGAACTTGGCTTGGGTAAGGAAACGCAGTCCTCTTGGGTTTCAAGACTCACTCTCTCATCCCACTGCCACACCGCCCGAACCTTCTGCACCTAACTTGACTCTAACCCCTTTACACCACCCGATCGCCAAACCACAAGACTCCCGGAATGGACGGTTACCGCCAAACTGACCAACTAAGGACAGATCCCGAGCGTCCTTTAACCATCTTCTGCAGGGGTAATAATAGACATCGGCACAAATTTGGAATATTTGTATATTTATATATTATATCCTGAGGCCCACATATATATCTGTTAAACTAATTCCCCAAGCCGATACAAGAGAAAAGAAACAAATTAATGGGAAATCACCTAAATGAATATTCATATTAGTGAGGATTCAATTTTTATATTATACGTTCTTCTACCTTGGATAATGTATTCTATGAGTGCCTGATGAGCGACAATATAAATTTAGCTCAGATCTCATCCCAATTTCACAATTATTTTTAATCTTACATAATATGTACCTATATAATGTACATAATTAAATTTGTCCGTGGTAAATTTTTGCGGTAAATACCTACTGGTAAATATTTCGATGCTAGCTGTTGATCACATTTGTGGAGAATTTTAAAACCTGTGGCATTATAATTTCGGTATCTCTAATTCAATTAAAAAATCCCTGTAACAGTGTTTCCATGTTGTTCTCTCGCGAGGCGTGCAAATTTAATAACCTAATGGTTTATTCGTGTTGGCGTATTTGGGGATGATATTGATTAGGTATATTTTGGCCCTACAAACGATGTGACCCCATCAAGCTACCTCAAGATGATCTTACTGAGGAAAATTGAGCAGCTTTGATAATGGGTTTTTCGATTTTGAGCTATTCATAGGTAAAAAATCTTGGGGAAACCCTGTAGCAAGTTGACTCCAGGAAGGATAACGTTTGGACAGATTCCTTACGTGGTGGAAGTACCTACCCTTAACTTTTTAAAAGATAGTTTAGACATTAATTCTACAGTTTGCTCCATTTTTTCCTTGGGAATGCCATTTGAAAGTTTGCAATATCGAATCATCAGTTGATCACAACATTGTGTCCATGAAGATTCACGTAGGTACCTATAGATCAGCAACTATAGTAATGAGTTCCGACAGCGCATCTTTCTGGCGAGGCCGAACTTATTGACAGCTGAAATGGTTCCCTTTTTCCCGGCGTTTTCCCCTCTTCTGAAATGGCATCCTGTTAAACAAGATTTCATGTGGAAGAAATGGTCGGCTGCATGATTAGTTAGTGTAAAGGAATGCTTTAAAGTGAAGGTTTTTCTGGCTGAATCCTAAGTCACCTACAACCTAGAGAGATTACGACTTCAACTCAAGTTTTGAAAGAAACTGTTGAAAATAAATCGTTTGTTGAAATTGAGAGACAAAACGAGATGGTCGAAAGGCAGAAGCAGCAATATGGCGTTGATGAGAAAATAGTGATGAGAAGTACTGCCACCATACAACACAGAAATCCTTACGAGGTTTTCAGCAGGAATTGATAAGCTAGCTTGCTCATTTTCCGCCGGTAGGGCGCACTGTCGGAGCTTATTACATTAGTCGCAGAACTATAATTTGAACGATTTTGTTCCTGTGACCACTCATTTTCAAAGCCTCAAACATTGAAATACGGTTCTCTTCAAATAGGGGTTTTCCTCCAGGGCCACAAGTTGGATATTCCAGATGGAACCGAAAAGGATAATTTATGTTTGGTAGAAAAATGTGATGATGAGAAAATACCCAACTTCAATAAGTAGGTATTTATTTAATTGTTTCGTTAAATGTTGAAAAGTCATTGTTTGTCAAATGTTCCTACTAAATCAGTTGACTTCCTTTCGTACAGAGTGAAGCTTCGGGGAACTTGCCGAGCAAAGTGGAACCTTCACCAGAAATTAGGAAGATAAGTAAAACGTGCTCGCTGATTCTTTCCCCTTCCCGTTTTTTGTTGAGTTGGTGCTTCAGTCATTGGCCGCTAGCCAAACAGGATTCGGTTGGTTCGTCTGCCGATGTCGGGAACATGGTCTTAGCAAACTGTGGAAATGTTTTGGTCGAAGATTAAACGGGTCGTATCCCGAGGGAGATCCCTCTACGAGTGGTTGGCGATTTATGTGGAGCGAACGCCGGAGTCAGAAAACAGTCTGGATCGCGAAGGTAAACCTTCCAACCTCCCCTTTTGATGTTCTCAACTGTGTACCTGCAAAAGACTCACTGGGATTCACCAAAAATGATACGATTTTTGCGAAGAAGCTACGAATACTTTCTGTCGAATGATTGGTCTTCAATCAGGATTCGTTCCCCTGCAGTATATAGATAGGTTCATTTTCTCTCGTCCATTATTAATTAGTGCATGAGAAAATGTGGCAACTTATCGATTAGTTGAAGGTATCCCTCCTCCCAATCTGTAATGTATCCCTAAAAACTCCCTGGTTTCGCCCGCCATATCTTCCACAAATTCCCATACTTGAGTGACTAAGGGAAATTCCATTATCCACCAATCTCGATGTGGAATAACAGTGCCTTAATAATTCAAATTCAAACATTATATTATTGCCTTGCTCTCTTTGTTTGGCATCAGGGTACCTTCCCACAATACTCGCCACCACCAGCTTTTCTCGATACCCCACACGGCTACCAACTATCTGCTCAATAGCCCCATACTAAAAATGCAGAGAAATCTGAACTATTTTGCTTCCTTATCTGAGTATCTGGATTTGCTCTCCTCCATCTTAGCCTCCAGTAAAATTCATTTGAAGCGTGTTATATTGATGTAGCTAGTTTTTGTTTCGTTAAAAGTATTATTTATCTAGTTACCATACATATCTATAGGTATATAGTTTTTTCCTTCGTGATCTAGTATTGTCACATTGTTCAACTTCCTAGTCCCCTTTCTTTGTCGTTACGTAAATATCGTATTGTATATCGTCAATATTAAAGACTATAATTAATAGGTGTCAGACGTGTGAGAAGTAACTTCGGACCAAACTGGCTGTTGTTAATTTATTATAATATCATGTACCTAATTTAATGTTAATGTTAATTTATTATAATGTACCTAATTGGGCTTTGCCAGTTTGTAACTAAATAAATAAATTATTATATCTTATGTGTTCAGCAGAAACTGTTACCATACGAAAGTAGCAAGCAGCGGAACAAAAATTCCTTTTAGCACATTTTTGAAGAAAATTCAACTATTTTACTTTGAAATTTTAGTTATGCAAAATGTCAAAACATTTCTCCATGGAAAACTCCGTTCCAGACCATTCTAAAACGATTCCTAAAGTTTAACACTTTTTATGGATGTATGCATTGTATGTGTCACTCCAGACGATATCTGACCCTAGAATATCGAGCTGAAAAATCAACAACGAAAATTCAAAATGTCAATAATCTCAAAAGAAAGGATGAGTTCGTAGACCAGAATTTTTGGAGTACCTACCTACTTCAAGGGGTCCAATGAAAATTTAGGGTCGAAAATCGCTTTGAAAAGGAGTGGTTTCTGAGGTTTTTAGTGTGAATTACGATTTTAACATAGGAACATAATCGTATATTCAGAATCAGCGTACCTACAATTTCTTATAAGAATCCCTCATCGATTCGGTTAAAAAAATACTTTGATAATTCGCTCGCGAACTCAATCTTGCTGCATCACTGGAACTTTTTTTTATCCCACAGATATTTTTGTCGATAGGGCTATAAAAATAATTCACTTTTGCCCAAAAATTATTTTCCCGGGCAGAAATCAGAAACTATATGTCCAATTTATATCCAATTTTCAGGAATAGTATTGGTTGGCTCATGGTCGATTACCTTCAGATTATCGTAAGGGTTGGTTTCATGCGCAATCGTGAATTTCCCCAAACTTCAATTTCTCAACATCCAATCAAATGGCCATATTTTCCTCAAATATGGAGGGTAGTTGGGGGGTGGCCCTACGAATTGAACAGTAATCGAATCAGTAGATAGTGGCCACTGCGCAGTTATAAATTTCTTGACACCTGACTTGATCTCTTAAACATTGATTTCATTATCGTGTGGGTTAGCCCTTCATGGTCTCCTTCATCATCAATGGTAGCCACCGTATACATGGGTAATCGTGAATCCATACGAACGGCAATTTTACACGATGTTTTGATTTCACTCCAATCTGGATATTAGGATAGTTGTAGGTGCCATAGTGGATCTCTCAATAACTCTCTCGGTTGGCATGATGATTTTTAACACCTTGCTGATATCTTAGGTATTGCTCGATAAGTAAAATTCAATTTTTCATTGAAAACTAATCTTCTAAACAAAATCAACAACCTACCTACATAATTTATTATTATTCAGTTGATAACCTACTTAATTCAACCATTTTCCAGTGCATTACCTAGCCAACCTTACATCAATTTTAAATGTACCTCGAACATCCAAATTTGGGGCTTCTCTATGTGCTCAAGAACCCAATTTATGGTTGGTAGGTACTTTCACAGAATATAACGAAGGGGGAAACACATTACACAGGCCTGATTATTTATTGATTATTATACTCAAAAGTGGCCTAACCGTCGAATATCCCGTAACCCACGGAGGGAAAGTTGGGGCTGACGGGACCCCTATAATCTCGTAATAGAGGGGGTGGAAAAGTTGGGACTTAGCAATTCTCCGCTTCGCCGAGCGTGTGATTACCTCATTTAGGAAATTTATTTAAGTCTTTTTACCTGGAAGTTGGAGGTTTTTCTCTATTCTTTGACGCCTTTGTGGCGAATCATTTATGGGCTTGTAAACCGACGCGAGTTATGAAGTTATAATGTTCTAACCATTCAGATTAATGACCCATGTAAAACTCACCAACAGAAACTGAAGATACTTAGCCCTCTCTTTTCTTATTATTCATCACATTTTCCATTTTGTGAGAGCAGGGTCAGTCTTGATCCATGGTAGAAAGAATATTGAGAGGTCTTGGTGAGCGTAGTAACAGAGTTTCATAGTCCATTCTCTAGACAACTAGCCTACATTCAAATCCAAAAAGCCCTGAGTAATACTTCTAAAACTGGAAAATGCAATACCTAATCGTGGGCAGTTTTCAAAATTTAGTTTAGACTGTGTGACATACTCCCTACTATGATTTGCTGGCGACGAAGGAAGAATACAATTATTGATTTCCAGCCCCCCAATCAAGAAATTCGGTACGGGGTTCAATTCTAACGCATCTTCAACAGTCAAAGAGTCTATCACTGGAAGAAATCAACAAAACAACCAATATCCAATAGTGGATACACACATACTTAATTATCAATACCTGAATGTTTGTAAGGATGTGGGCTCAGATGGTGTCCCGCCTATGCTTTAGAAGGCATGCTCTGCTGCTCTCTCCTATCCATTGACATGCTTGTTCAACCTTTCGCTCGGCTGTTTCCCATCTGAATGAAAAACCTCCTTTGTGACGCACAAGGGTGGGGATCGAGAGTCAATTTTGCACTACCCTCGCTATCGACGACGCCTAAAATACTGGAGAAGTAGGTGGTCACCCAGCTTTCCGCCGAGTTCTCCTCGTAGATCGCACCTGGGCAGCATGGGTTCTTGAGAGGAAGATCTACCTTCACTAACCTTCTGGAGTTACAGGAGTTCGTGATGATGGGGTTTCAGATGGGGTGTCAGACGGATGTTCTGTAAACAGATTACACTAAGGCCTTTGATAAGCTCTCACCTTCGCACGTTCACCTTCCGTCTTTGCTCGATTCGTTGAGGGTATTTGGATAGTTCTTAGATTGGTTAGCGAATTACCTTGATGGTCGCAAACTCATGGTTCGTGTTAGGGGCACGTTGTCATCCGCATTCACTGCTACCTCAGGAATCGCTCAGGGAAGCCATATTGGCCCAATTCGCTTTTTGATAATGATTAATAGTGTAGTAAGAAGCTTCCACCCTGGCATTCGTTGCCTGCTCTTCGCTGAAGACTTGAAGCTCTTCTGTCACGTGAACACCATGTCGAACTGTGAGACGCTGTAGCTGGCCATCCGTGACCTCGAGGAATGGTGCATCTCGAATTTTCTCTTTCTAAACCTATCCAAGTGCTCCATCGTCACCTTTCACCGAACAGTCCAGCCATTCGTCCATGACTACACATTGTGCAGTTTTTACCTTCAGAGGCTAGAGGAGATCACAGATTTGGGAGTTCTCTGTGATGTGAAAATCACCTTCTCTGGACATGGAAAATGTTGCGGGACAGGCGATGAGAGACTTAGGATTCCTTAAAAGGAATACTCGAGACTTTAGGGATACTCGAGCTTTGGGAATATTGTACAAATCACTTGTGCTCCCCGTGCTGGAGTATGCTTCGCTGGTTTGGTCACCCAGCTTTACATTACAACAAGAGCCAATTCAACAACAAGCAACAGTACAACAAGTACAGTACAACAAGCTATACAGTTCACAAGTACTCCCTGGAGAGGGTGCAAAACAAATTCCTCCGTTACGTCGCCTACATGCTGGGGATTCCCATGTATGATGTGGACTAAACTTGTTGGATGTGTGCTATTTGTTGCCCCTCGAGAAATGTCGGAACGTGGCGGGACCTTACCTTATCCCACAAAATTTTGAACGGTAAGCTTTCTGCCCAGCTTTGTTGTCCAGAGTTGGACTTTTGACTCCCCGCCGCGGCTGCACGTTCGTCCTCCCACTTCGCCTCGTTCTCCGAAACCAACTACCTCCCGAATAGTCCTCTTCATCGCCTTCCATGGTCCGCCAACTTTCTCCTCGTTCAATATCCTGATTTTGACTTTTTTCTTTCACTCCATCACCAATCTCAAATCCTTAATTACCTGTAGTTCATAGTTTTATATTTAGACATTTTCTGTAATTATTCATGGTAGGTACCTGGGTACATTGTTCTCTTTCTTCCATTATTTTTAATTTGTCATAATTATGTTAGTATAACTGCTTTCTCTGGCGTTCCCTCATTTTCTACTTTATATGTTTGTTATAATTTGTATAATTTACTGTTCGTTGAATCTATCCGTGTAATTGGGTTTGCCCGTAATTAAAATAGGTTAAAAAATAGAATAAAATAAACAAAAATACCACTTTCAAACCATAGCTGCTGTAAGAACTATCTTCTATTGAACGGCTCTCCTAATTCCAATGACAATCTTGAAAACTAAAAACACAAGCCATTTCTGGTTAACGTAACCCAGAATATGAATACAGAATAGACTTGATGGGAACTTTCTGTACGATATTAACTTACTGTAAGAGATTATCCTATCATCTCGGAAATCCGGAGGCGTATTTAAAGTTTTGTATTACGTAATGAAAGTGGCAATACACCTGCCTCCGGCTCACGGAGATATTTGGGAAATTA
>JAEMON010000010.1:10592575-10611564 GCA_030264115.1 Lygus lineolaris | reverse complement strand
ATGATCTCGCCGAGATTAGTGGCCGTGTTTAAAAGGTACGATATTTGTTGACATTTTTCTCTTGAATTTTTGCTCTTTGTTTGACTAATAGGTATATTTTTATAATAATGAGATATAGGCCAACAACGTCCATGTACATTGAACTGCACGAATTAGGAGTGTGAACGTTCTGTTTGTTATCTAATTATCAAGAATAGGAGGATGTTCCGGTAGTCAAGGGATGCCCCCGAGGGGAGGGCAGGTTCAATAGGTTGTGGGGAAGGCCGGAAGGTGAACTAACAAAGGTCCTTGTCAACATGAAGACCTCTCTGGAGACGGCCTCACCCACACTGACTGTAGGCTGAAGGGCACAATTACCTATGGACAAAGGCTAGCGGCTATCAATCTTTAATAAGGAACCGGGGGCCCAAAACCGCCATTGGTCAATCCTTACCTGCCTTTGGGTTAAGCAGTTGCACAGGGGGTTGTCATCTCAACGTTGCGGTGTCCAGTTCAACATCGTTCCCAGGATTTCACGTTACATTCGAGTACCCCTTCAACGTCATTTCCATTGAATCCAGTCTGAAAGGCAGTAATTACTTACTGAAACCCATTGTATTCAGTGTGTTTGATGTTCTCGTGGCATTTCGGTCATAATACGGATGAACCATTCCAATCTTCAAAATCAGAATACACCACCAAATTAATATTGCCCATGGGATCAATCGCGATGAAGTTGTGGAAACCCATTTCAATAGAAAGAAACCGGAGTTAAAGAAAAACGTATTTCTCCACGAAAATGATGAGTTACATAGTTAAATCGATTTCAACGGTTAGGCCATCTTCAGTAACGAACAAGAACTGAAGCCCGAACTGCCGTTACTGATGATGGCCTAACCGTCGAAATCGATTTAACTTTGTGGGTAACTCATTATTTTTATGGAAATAGACAACGTTTTTTATTAACTCCGGGTTTTTTTACTGGCGATAAACCTAAATTCTGGTTTAAAACTCTGCAAATTATTACAAAGCGGTTTTTTATTCTCTGTATAATAGGTACACCGTTACACAAATTCCGATTCACAATCGTCTTTTCTTAGCAACCTCCTTATGGGGATCGGGTTGTTGTTCTCACAGGAAAGACATGCTTTCCGCTAGACTTCAAATCAATTAGACCTATTATACCAAATTTTATTAGGATCCTAATTTTGAGTCCATGCATGAAACTTAGCGAAGAAAGCTCTTAGATAATTGGTCATTTTGAACAAACTATTCGATTCTAATGGAAACTATTTGAATATTCTAAAAAAAAAGAAACCACCTTCCATTTATTGGAAGCACTGTGCCATTTAAAACATTTTTAATTATCGCCTACCAAATGGCGTCATAGCCCCTGGCTTCAAATGCCGAACACGCTAATCGATACGGTAATTACTGTTCAGGACTACCTACAACGGGAGTCATCTCGCGAATCATTGGAGTGGCAGAGGAATCGGGGGGGAAAGTCGGATTAGTGTAGCTAATCATTAGGACGTAGGTGTGTTGGGCAACCGTATTCAGTGAAGTAGCCGTGTAGCGACAAATCCCACTATGACGCTGCACCCGCCCTCAACGTGACTCTCGTCTCGGTGCATCTCATTTGCCCTGTGTCCATATCCTCTGCTACAAGAACCCTATGGCAGATTCTGTAAATTATTGGTTTGGGCGGGTTGCAAGAGTTCGGACCTCAAAAAGCACATTGTGGAGTTTTTGCACAATGAACGAAAATGAGCTTGTGCGCGATAGGTTCAGGAACTCAGTCTCGTGGAAAACAGGAAGTAGCTAAGTTTTGGAGTCATCCTCAGGGAACAACAGAGTTAGTAATAGGAAAACATGGATTAAGAAAGAATCAACATCGTGTCCTTACTACCAAAGCCTTGAGTACGTACATGAACCCCCCAAGAAAACTAAGTCATCCCAAATTGCAAATTTCCCTCATATTTCGCGTTTTGAAGCCATCTGAAAAAAATTTTGTTCCGTGTTTATTTTTGAATCAATCGGTCTGGGCCAAACTTCCAGAATTGTCATCCAATTTAGATGAACTCTTCGGAGAGTAAGGCATAATATACTTACCCTTAGGATGTTCTCCGTGAAATTCCATGCCACAGAGCGAACATGAATTCCTACTGACAACAAATTCGCTCATCTTCGTTGGGGGAATGGTCTCAAGATACATATTATTCCTCATCTATTTCCATGCGATTGGGTGTACAGTATAGCCACTACGCTCGTACAAACCTTACATTTTCACATCTACAAGGGTTTCCATATTTTTTCATCCTCTTTCAACGAAATTTCCAGGCTAGTTGGCTCATTGAGCACGCGTGAGGAAGCTATACTGCCGCCAAACTTGGCTACCGTTCATGTATTTGTTGTAACAACTTTGGTACAAACACTTGGGACTTTGAAATTCATCTTCTATTACCACCGCGGGGATCACAGAAACATCGCGATTAAACCAATTCGAATTCCGGATAGACTCAGATGAAATATTGTTTGAGAAACATTTCTCCAAGGTACGATACATCTTCAGTTGTGCAGTAAAAGAAGCAGAGCGGTGAATGAGATATGAACTTTTGTTGGGAGAGGGAGGCGATGGAGAATGGAATGGCGTGACGCCACTACGATGGAAATGGAACAAATCAAATCGAGTTCTGATTTATTCCATTGGGTCTATCAAATCCCACGGGAAGGTGAGGATAAATTATTTTTGTTCTGGCTAGCTATCAAGAATGTGATCTTTTCGTTAAATCCATCAGATGTTTGCTAGTACGATTGTATTTTCATCATATTATGATGCTTATTCATCTTATTATGCTTATTCATCTTATCTTATTCATCATATTATGCTTATTAAGCAGTATTTAGCGGTATTTTGGTGGGAGGGTAGCGAGTAACTGTATTATTATCATCAATTATATAAGTACTTACTTATTCATTTCATTTTCAACTTCATGTGCAGTCTTAAGCTGATATGGTTATGAAGCCAAATTTGGTAATTTTTGTTGTGATGTCTTTACCGATGTGGATAGGGAGAAATATTGGTTTTATACACAAGATTCATCAAGCCACTAACCATTAATAAATTCATTCATGAATTATACGTTTATGACATGTCACTCTGATTGTCAATGAACCGAATCAAGGTTCTGTCAAGAAGAAAAGAACTATCATAAAGCGGGCATTGTTTCACACAAAGTGAGAAGATTCCAATATTACTTCCATTGACTTACTTATTATTCTCATTCCACGATATTTTTATTATTATTCAATTATCTCAATAATAAACTTTTTTTTGTGCAATCTGGCAAGAGTAACTCTTCTCATATCCCTCGATATTTGATGTATTATACTTTTCATGTTACATGGAATCCAAAAATCGAATTTTTAAAAGTCGGCCGTCCGCAATACTTCGTTTATTTCCAAAAACGCAATTGCGAATCACTGATCGATTTTAACTGGCGGAAGTAGAGAGAGAATGATTTCCAGCGTTTTATAGGATGGGTTGAATGCACTCAATACCGAGGTTACATTCCTAGACGTATCATACTCCAATATCTTCCGATACAGCGAAACTCCTAGAATGTATTATTATAATTTAGAGAAGCAAGTCTATATGGTGCAGAGTGTAATGCGGAAATTGATAGAATGTTACCCAGGCATTATAGGCATATACGGTAACGATGATATTCCCACCTATCCGTCCATTACTGTAGCCAGCATGCCAGCGTATCGTCGGTACCTACCGTTTGCTAATGGAGTATCACTGTACAAGCCGGTAAACCCACCCTTCCTCGCCACTTCACCATCACCATGGCCATCCGTTTACAAATCCACTCGTTCGAGGGAGGGGGACTGGTTGTGTTTCCCAAGCGAACTCACACCTTCAATTATGGAAACCCATCATAATAGTTCTCATTCGAACTCTCTTGCCGTTATCCATTAATCTGCCATCATGGCACTTGAAATACATTTTTAATGGTTTTTTCTTATTTTACTTGGATATATGACCCTAGTCATCCTTCCGGCTCAATAATATATAGTCACAAAAGGGGCAGGGAGTATTTGTTTTTGACGGTAAAGGAGTCTTACAAGTCACTCCGACAGGTAGACCTTCGATTCTTGACAGCTAGGGGCGACCAGGATGATCAGGTCTGAACCAACAGCCCTGCATCTCCTCTGAGCTAAGCAATGAGGTACAATCACTAGTTCTGAGAGGGCTAAACCGTCACATTCTCCTTACATTTTTTGAAGCTTGGCGGAAGGGAATACACGCTGGGGGGGGGGGCTGTATGGGCAGCTGGTTTACCACCCTTGTCATGGCGAAACTATTGCATCCCTCCGAAAATACAAATTACGAATTCAATTTAATGACTTTAGTTTATAATCCTAGAATTTCTGCTTTTCTATAATACACGTTTGTAAATTTACTGAATTAATATACAGTAAGTTAATATCCAGCCCTAATATATATAACCATACACTAATAATTATTAATAATACAGTCCTTCTCAAACATTCAGTGCTTCCTTCTATCACTAATTACTATCTATTCAATCAGCATGAGGTGTGTGGTTTACAAGAGAAATATTTACCTAGTTTGATATTCTGTCCTATTTTTCACACATTTTTGGTTCAACATTTGCCGTTTACAGTTCATTATTGCTTAACTTTGTTAACACTTGAATTTCAATCTGTTTCTTATAAATGAATGTATGAATGAAAAATGGAGTTTATTTCCATATAGTAGAATAGTCTGGAGACTATTTTGTTATCATTCGTACGTAAAGGTTGGTCTACATTCCGAATTATCAATGACTTTATCATTGAAGATATGTTCAATTCATTATCATTAGGTACTTATGGTAATCCTACCTATCAAAATTCATGGTTTCAACAAAAATGGGTACCTGAATCATA
Organism: Lygus lineolaris; assembly: GCA_030264115.1. Lineage (NCBI taxonomy): Eukaryota > Metazoa > Arthropoda > Insecta > Hemiptera > Miridae > Lygus > Lygus lineolaris. The sequence continues at coordinate 10,606,626 of JAEMON010000010.1, read as the reverse complement.
TTTAAGCAGCTGGGTATCAGTCTCATTTCGTTCCTTCCACGTACAGGTTTCCTCCTCCAGATCCCATCATTGTTGTTTTTTTTTTTGTTTTTTTTTTGAATTGTAAAGCCTTACCTATCTCTCACTCTGTATTGCCACAGTATCAACCCCATTTCCGAGATTTATCGGTACGATTCCAAAATCTCCTCCACAGCTCGAAACCCTCAATTTCTAGTTGCGTATTCATGGCAGGGATCCCTGGGGTTTCAAAGCAGTTTCAACAGCTTACATCCCTCTCGTGGAACTGAAGTCAACCTGTTCCCTGCCAGTCCCTCTTTCCCTCTGCGATCCTCGTCACCTCTCTTCTTTTGAATTATGCAAACCCTCCTTTCTTTTGTCCAACCATCAGATCTCTCTGGCTAGACATTATCCTATTCACGGCTGAAGTATTCATAGTATTTCACACGCGGGGAATCCCTAATACATCGGAATTTGTTGCGATGGAAACTCACGCGACCAGGCATCATCATACGAGTACAAGCCGTTTTACGCGTTGGATATATTTTCTATCCCCCGGTATAGATTTATATCTCAAATATATTTATTATTAGACTTAAGGCAATTATGCTATCCCTAGGTATTGAGATATATTGAGTGATGATTGATCGATCTCGCTAGAATATATTATTTATAGAAAAAAAAGTTATCCAAACCACAAGATTACTTGATGGGGATCGAATAGTACGTTGACAGGTATAAAGGTATTAAAGTATCGATAGCTATAAGCAAACTTTCGACGAATAGTCTTTATGCTCATCACCTTTCGCAGCTCAGGTACCTAGCGAAGAGATCCATACGGGGCCATTCATGTGTAGCCCCGAACTAACCATATACAAATTATTAGCGTGTTAAACTGATTGGTCTTCAGTTGTTGGCTCGAAGGATTTTACGTTTGCTCGGAGGTTTTTACGTTTGCTCACACGAGTCCGTTAGTACTGCTCCGGTTGTAGCGAAATTCATATGGGGCCATTAGTAACACCTTCTCACTATTTCATCAAAGGTTGATTTGGACACATCTAGCGTTATAGTATAAGAATATTCCTTTTCCTCGATGATTATAATTTTTTTAATTACCTACCACTCGTTCAGCTTAGAAAAGTTTACTCGTGAAAAAGCTTCTGTGGGGTGATGATGGGTGAAGTTTTCTATCTGACCTGGCCTGTTCTCCAATATCAACCAGTTTGTTTGACCACAGTTCGGCGAAGCGAAACCGCTCAAGTCAAGAGCTTGAAGGGTCTCTGTGGTCCATGTGATGGAAGTACTTGGCCAACCTGCCCCGTACTTTAAAAACATTAATCCCTGCATCGTATTGTGGTGCTTCAATCGTGAGTTTTTTCCAATATATAGTTAGTATTACTGTTGAGTTGCCGCTTCCAGGACAGGTCGGGTGATGGGGCCAGGTTTTTATTTAGAATACCTACCCCTTATACGGGAACCCACGATAAGCTAGTTGTATATAGGTGACAAACATAATTTCTGACTACTTTAAGTACCTATGGTAAGTGCACAAAATGTTCATGATGGCCACCCAAGCACGTCCCCTCGAGAGGTACTTTTCAGTGTGTAGGGCGCCATCATTCCTTCATATCCCTGTCTGTCAACTATATCTTAGTCACGGAATCTTCCGTATTCATCATACTCTACGTTATTAGATTTCACTTAACTTGAGGATGACTGAACCAGTTGAATGAGAACTTTCTGAAGCTGTAGCTTACTGTATATCGAAGTTCTGGACTGAAATACGGACAATTGTTCATCTGTACCCATACCTGTACTCCTTCTGTTACTCTTTGAAAACACTCCCATACTAACTTATTCATGCTGTTTTCCTTAGGAAGGCGAAGAAGACGACGAAAACTAATGGCAACTCTTCTCTTAATGTCAACATTCCAATGCTAATATTCTAAGACCAATAAATTATTCTAAGGCCAATCTATTGATCATCATTATCATTGATAATTATGGGAAAACTGCGAGTGTGATTCAGGGGGAAGGAGCAGGGAGGGGTGTTTTGTGAGCTAAACAACTGTGGATAACAACGGTCGTTTTATTAACCTGGGGTTCCAAAAAACAACCTCGATAAAATAATACCTGAGACAGGAGAGCAACCTTTCGTTTTGAATCTCCAGTAGTAGTTTTCAAGCGTTCAGAATAGCCATTTTGGGTAATAAATAGCAGGGAAGATCCCACTGACAGAAATTATGTGTGCGAACTCCCAAACGTATAGTACCTACCAACATGATAGATCTTCCCTTTATTGCAAGACACTTAATTGCAACACGCCTCGTTGAAACTTCCAATTCTCTGCTTTTAGATTATTACGTTCGATAATGAACCTTTGGAATCGAGGACGAAACACATTTTCTAACCCCTCTTAACCCTAGAACAGCACTCTACGTAAGTTTTACGTGTGGTTGGGGAAGTTCTGCCTCCCCCGCCCTTCCTTATTGCCTGCGTGCACCTTACTCTCACCAGTGCCTTGGGAAACTAGTAGTCAAGTGGCGCGAAACTGGGAAAGGTGTCCTGGGGTGAATTAGACCACGCGACAGCAGTTGATTGATAAGCCTATGCGTCATCTTTACGTAGTGTACTAATAAATATAAATTTTTCGTAACTTTGTGATGCCTACATGGTAGTGAAAAGTTCCATTCATGCAGCATGAGTTTATGGGCGAATTTTCAAGGTGGGTGATTCTTATAGGAAATTTCACGCTGATTCCGAATATACCATTTTTGTTCCTATGTAAACAAATGTCTTCGTAGTGTAGCTCCAAAACGTCATTTTTACGTGGTGTACCAGACTAGCTCAACAGTCCAGTTTCGCAGTGTACCGTTCTAGGGTTAAATTTGATGCTTTACGTTTAATGATACATACGTAGGATCCGGAAATCGAATAATAAAATCTGTCCGTCCGCCCCACTAGGCACTCAGCTTAATTACCATGGTCCAAAATTAGTAAAATTTGGTATTCCGGCCACATTTGGGGTCTAGTTGTGCCCCGAAGGCGTTACCGTCAGTCTTCTCTAAAGGGGAGACACTAGGGGATGACATTTTCAAAACACCCCAGCTCGAAAATTTGAAATAGGAAGGTATAGTTTTTTGATCGACGTCAAATAGATCACATTTTTAGCGTCGAACGAGACCTTGCGGAGCACTGTGTTGAGCAACCGTTCGCTCCCTATGTGGGTTTAAGGGTTGGACGGGGAAAAAGAGCAGAAAGACAAGTGTGACTCGCAAATCTTCCAAGAGTAGGCCAAATTCCTGTTAAAAGATCAGCTGATCAAATGCATTTTTTGCTTGTGTTCAGAAATCGTTACTGAATTTTATAACGAAGGACATACTTACACCTTTCGGATGATAAGTAGGTAGGTGCTTTGTTATCATTACGGTAGATACCTACTGTAAAATAATTTATACAATAACCGGAAAGTGTATGGGGCTAATAGTTTATTATGACGAATGTACCTACTACCATTGGGATGGGTGATCTATATAGACAAATAATTAACCGTTGTGTAATAATTTGCAGAGCTCAATGTGGAATGCTAAAGATTTCCATTATTATAGTGGCAATTTTTATTCACAACAAAATTATTAAACTGAGTAATCTACTCATCGATCCGAAATAGGAAAAAATTGACGATCCCTCTTTCGAGAAATTTTACTATCGTGAAAAATGGGCTGACAACGGATCAACAATGGACGAAGTGACTAAGGGCTTCCCCCACTCCAGAAACTTGAAAAAGTTCACAACTATCAATACTTATAAAATTTCGATTTTGAATTCTCAAGTCTCTATTATTGTTTACTGAATCAACGACACAAGCCGCGTTGTGGCGCTCTCAATTATATAGACCTTGGGTCTGCTCGAAAGGGAAGCTCAAGAAAAGAAGACATCAAATTGAGCTACCCAGAGCGGAGCCTCGACGGTAAGCAAACAAACTACCTCCCCCAAGCCTGCACCCAGAACAAATATCACGACCTAATGAAAACTACTAACTCTTCAATTCCAAAGAAAAACTTCACTCTTCTCTCCCAAACTTGGTAGGTACGTCTTGTACAAATAAGCCCACAATTTAGTAATTGGACCCGGTTTCTTTTCTTTTTTTTCTTCAACCCGTCACTTGCGAACCCGCTGCCTTGTTTCATTGGCGATAGTGTGTACACTTTCATTACTATCTCACGTTACCTTCCTCACAGACCTCAGATTGAATGAGTGTTTTCAACCGGAAGGAAGTAAAGAGAACCAATTCATTGTGAGCGGTTTGTCGTGACCTTGAATAATTGATCTGGGGAGGACTGGAGGTACTGCTGTTCAAATGTTCGCTCGAACATTGAGTAACTTCCAATACCGACTTGTAGTTGGTAGGATTAATTGACCGACTAATCATTAGGTCAAGTACAGTCATGCAATGTGACATAACGAGCGAATTATCAAAGACTCAATCACTTCATAATAACAATATTCTGCAGTTCTTGCTCCATAGAATTTAACATTTGAACCTTAAGAATCCATGATGTCCCATGAACTCATCCTTTCTTGATAATATTGAAATTCAGGCGCGATTTTGGAGTTTTTAGACCTTCCCTAAGTTGATTGATGGCATTTGGGACTGGATCTTGAATAAGTGACTGTTGCTGATTCATTTAGAAAGTTCAGCCATCGGGAAAGGAATTATACACAGATCCTTCTACACATCACATAAAAAGTGTTAACATTTTCAAAAATACTCGTAGAAAATGCTATGGTACTTCCATAATGGAAAATGCTCGTATTTCCATGTAATACCTACGTTTTCAAAAATTTGCCTTCCAAAATGTTTGGGGCCATTACTTGTGATTTGTAGGATTTTTGCTGAAACCAAATGTTCCCGCAGTATTTACGGTGTGAGTGTGATGGGATGTATCACAAGATCATTTATTAGTTGCATAAAATTTATGTTCTTTTGAGTACAGTTGAAGTCATCATTCCTACCCCAACCCAAAGGCCTAGTTTGTAGCCTTATACCTTGTAAACAAGTCCAGCCCAAATTTGCAAGACAAGTATCGAGGCGTTTCCATAAGATGAATGTTACAAAACACAAATGCACACAAGATTTGCTCGCTAAGGTAATATTTAGAAGGATACGATTGGATCTTATTTTGGTATAGGAATATAATTGTGTTCTGAATTTAGTATCTATTTGAAGGTTTATGAAGGGTAAAACTTCCTCTTGGTCCAATAGTTACCTTTCTAATATTACTATAATAACCGTTCAAAAATTAATGATATACCTACCTAACGCCAGTCCAAATTTTGTGGAGGCTTCAAAACCTGTCGTGAAAAAATAGTGTTACTATTCGATGCGAAGGAAATTAGGTACCTCTCTGTTAAAATAACAGTAGGTGTTCTCCAGTTTTGTAATTATCAGTAAAGATTTTTTTCTCACTCATTCCTGGATTGAATTTTTTTGCCAAACTGGATATCTGTGGTCACTGGATCCAGAGAAGACATGTATCCTTGTTGTTTAATTTCTGTAATTTCTTGTAATTTCTGTTGTGTGGGTTAGGTAAATAACTTATTCTTATTAATGTTTGGGGGGAGTTGCATAATTGATGCTGACTGGCTGCCCGATGTTGCAATCCAAAATTGCTGTAGAGGTAAACATAGAAGGGGAAGGAAGAAGCATAAAAGCAAGAAACAGTAATTGGGTGGGGATCAATAGTTGTGGGGGAACAGCAAGGTGCTTGTCGCGCTACGGGGAAGTTTATAGGTAGTAAGTGCAGGAATGGAGGGGAGATAGGTGGGTAGACAAGGGGGTGGTGGTACTACTGAGAAGAAAGAGCATTAATGAAACTGTTCACGGAATTCGAAGAAAAGGCCGGCAGGATTAAAGTAAATCAAGACTTATTGGTTCCCAAGTAAAAAGTTAAGTTTGGAGGAGTATTGTTTGGTGAGAGGGTTGTTGGGGGTTGGCTGAGGTATCCGGTAAGAGTAGGAGAAGGGAGAATCTAATGGGTTTAATATCATTGTAAGTTGATCCTATGAACGTGGTGTGACTTCTGAACACGACTGGTAGGCCTTCTGCCTCCCTCCTTGCCTTCAAGGACCGAATTTAAATGATCCATTAACTAGGGTGCTGGGTAGGACTGGGGGTGAGGTACTGGGGGTGCCGCAAGGTATTAATCCAGCATCTTGAAGCAATTAAGGGATGCTCGCTAACCCCCTCTACTCTAGTCATCATCTTTGGAGCTGAATGTGTGCGTCGTACATCTTCGAAATTACCCACTCCCCAAATTTACCAAGCCTGTTTCGGACATGCAAAAACACTAGACGTAGTCCCATTTATACTAACTTAGCAGCTGGCAGATGGTTGTGACGCCTGCTCGACGATGATGAGCAAATTCGAATGAACGAATGTGAAGAAACATTACTTGGCATCAATATGGCATGTGATATATATGATTTAGCTTTTGGCTTCCAAATCATCCGACTTTCTCACAAACGTTCATAAGCAAAGTAATCCAAAGATGACCCAACAAATATGTAAATATCTCTTCCTTCCTCTACCAAAATCAGGTTTTACCTACTTAGTTTAGACGGATCAATAAAAATTAGTGTGGAGAAACAGATTCACGAGTGCGTGGGTTTGTTGATTTCTCACAACATTCTAATTTTCTTACGATGTTCACGGTTTCAGAACTAAGGACCTTCCTAAGTTCTGCAATCGTGAATTTTCATTATTAGTTTAAAATATTTCCTTGGAAATATTTTAATCGATATTGAATCACAGCCATCAATGAAGATGAACCGATATTTTCGACATAAAATTATGCATCCCTACATTGGGCTCAGCATGGATTTTTATCATTTATGAAATATGATCGATCAAAACGCATACCTATGATCGGAAATTGATTCAGTTCCAGTACAAATGGAAGAAACTCCCTCTTCTTTAATCTTACCTCTCTCTTGTTATGCTTCCAGTGGACCCCTTGATTTTTCGCCCGATCGCGCGACGCTAAGAAAATTCTAATCACTACACGAGAACCGCACGTGTCCGATTGGGATTCAGGTTAGGAAGTAAACTTAATTACCGGCAGGGGGGCCCTTCATTGATCCAGGTGGAATTTATTAATTATACACCATGTGGGGACCTCAGGGGCAGGGCGCCACGGCTCGCATAGCAATGTCTTCCACCCCTTTTCCGGGTTGCCGGTTCTAGGGTTCCTCAGTCTCCATGAAGATTCCTGTATTTTCTTCCGCGGTTGTTTCTTAAGAGTAAAGACACCCGTTGACGACTCTCATTAGACCTACCCAAATTATTACAATAACAATCTGTTGAATCACACGATGTAGATATACCTCCTCCTTCCGCTGAGTTCTACCTACCCTAAATGTTTATAAAGTATAGCAGTTTATTTATAAAGTATAATTTGCAAATATTAAATAGTACGATAGGGCAAGTGTGTACCGGAAAAACGCAAGTTTGAATTTGCATGACAACCAATGCTATGTTTTCCCGTATTGGCCGTTGTCTTTGTTTTTAATGGCTGCAGTAACTTCCTGAGAGTCGATTGGTGGCTTCAAAATTGCGGATAAACACATTTGAAGCTCAAAAAAGTCGTTTGGGTGGGGCAAGTGCGTATAACTGTGATGTTACCAAATATTCACTTCTCTTTTACAATTTGTAAGTAGTGTTGAATGACGTTTAAGCACTTGATTCCTTAGTAAAAATGATTTTATTAAAACAGAAGAAAGTTCTTAAAAGAGAAAAGTTGAAAGATGTACGAAATTAGAAAGTTCTTAAAAGAGAAAAAGTAAAAGATAAAGGAAATTAGAATTTTCATTTGGGCTCATGTACGTAAGGTACCAATTTATTAAGCAAGCAGAATTTCAGAGAATCTTAAAGCGAATAAAAAGAATGGAAGGCATCGAAAGAGAAGCGCTCAAAATTACGCTCATTTTCCAGTACGCACTTGCCCCACGGTTGCTAAAACGGAAGGGGAAGTGCGCATCGCTTACTGTGTCGTTCAATTTAATTATTTCGACAAAATCCAAGTGAATATAGCTTCCTTGGCATCTTAGGAATAATTCAAGTGCAAGAACTAGGCATTTTGTTGGAAATTACGAATCGGGAAAATTAAGAATCGGTAAAGAACGTCACTCACCAAGACTTCACTTTGATGATTTCTAAAGCGACCATTTGAAATGTCTGGTGTTTTCTAACTATAAAACATCTGCTTGAACAAATTATTTCCATGTGGAGATGAATAGGTGAGCTAACAAAAATGCTAGTCGAAATAATATTTACTGGAGGCAGTAAAACAGAAAAAATTACCTAATACGCACTTGCCCCGCATACGCACTTGCCGCACCTTACCTTACCTTACAGTCGTTCTCATGTCCACATCGTGTTACGGCGTAATTCCATCATGAATCCTTCCAAAACCTAATAATTTACCCAATAAGTACCGACTTGACATACCGAAATGATTCATGCTTACAAATATTGGCATGAACACGATCTTAAAACGTCATAAATATTTTTCTTCTGTGTTTACCAAAAAGGTAGAGTAGGTATGTCTTTATTTCACTTGCATAGGTGAACATTATTGAAAAAATTGGGTTGGACAGTACCTATACCTGTTCATTTAATTTCAATGAATGTTCAGGGATTGTGCTTGAAGTACAGTTTGGGCTCTCTAAATTATGCCTATACATTTAATCCCCGTTGTATCCATAGCAAACCTAAAATTTTCCAATTATCAATTCCTCTCGGTGTTGAAGCTATTTTCATCTCACTTGGACCATAGTCGGGCTTGTTGATGAACTACACTCTTAAAAACTACATTATGATCGGATCGTAAGCATAACCTCGGCGCATGCATCAATTTTGAATAACTTCAACAAAATGGTGAACTTCTTATTCAAGTTATTTTTACATCTATTTTTGCTGACGCTCTTTTTTTCAAATTGGAAACTTCATGGTTCATTTCGTCCAACATTCCCTACTTTTGTTTTTTAATGCATATTCACCCAGCCTTTACCAGACTGGAGTTTTGGGGCAGGTCGTCTTTCCTTCAAACATCAAAGCGCGACTGGAGATTGTAGCTTTTAGAATTAAATTTTGATTGGGGTGATTCATGTTTGTGGTGAAGTTGAAGATATTGTGGGTCAGGAATAGGTACTGGTGGAACCAATTTCAAATATACAAATAACTTTCTAATATTCTACTTATGTACTTGTTTCGCCGCAGGTAGCACTGTATACGAATTGCATCATGGGCTCCCGAGAACGTTTCAACTAGCCACGCTGTTTGTTCAGAGACTGAAATAGCTACAAAAACAACGAAATTCGTGAAGGGAAAAAGAAACCCCTCTAAACGGAACAATACATCTACGAGCTGCCTATATGCAATGGCGCGTGGCGTGCCTTTGAGGTGATACAAGGCTAACTATAGTCACTTGAACGTATCCTCGGCGGCTCTCCAGTTTGGCACCGGTTCATCCCCTATCACTCACCACCGACGTATTCGCGAAGGCTCGTCACGAGTTAAACAGCACGTTCTAAATATAAAAGGAAACAACCTCTTCCCGACGGGTTGAAGTACGATATCCTAACGCAGTAGGTGCCTCCCGCCTTGCCATTCCACTCTCCGTCGGCGGGGTTGTTGAGCTTGGTTTATTACTTCGCGGCTCCCCGCACACAACATCCACCCGAGTTTACGTCTTAAAGAAACTACCTACCGCACTTCTCTTCCCCAACATTACCCATTCGAGGAGATCAGCTCGGAGAGAGATGGAGCCATCAGCGTAAAAAAACGTACTTACTGCCTGAAGAAATGTGTTTGTGCGAGAAATCGACAATGTGGTAGCAGGAGCGTTCGCGAGAGCCTGCTTCATTTCAATAAACTGGGAAGCATAAATAATATTGATCTCCAAAGTCGCATTGATATTAACTATGATTGTTTTACTAAAAGTTTTTTTGTTTGTTGGTATTGAAACTTTATATTATGATGGTCAGTGTCAATGATGAGTTAAGGCCTAGGGCAACATTGTTACGAATCGAAAATACCCAACTCATTCATATTTATTCCATTTTGAACAAAAATTAATATTAGGAATTCATCATGTGATAATCTTATTCTTATTCTCAATTGCTGCTTTTGTTCTTCTTTTGTTGTATTGGATGGGCCGGAGGCCTCGAGCTGTCAGGAGCGTGTGTCCTTCACATCCCCACATAGAATAGAAGCAGACGCGTCTCTAGTTCTCATCTGAACGGGCATCAATGTGGCTCTCAAGAAGTTTTATGCCTGTCTGACCATCGTTTATTGACCCTCACCTGCGTAGGGATTTACTTAATCATTTAAATTGAGGTACAAGATCTCAAATATTAGCAAGTTGTACCGAAGGCGTGATAGAACCGGATCACTGTCGAGAGAGAACTAAAATCCCGTCCTCTTCCCGTACAATGAATGCTTACTGATGTACTTATCCTACGGATCTATTTTGACACTCTATTGACGAAATTCTCGCTCTCACTCCGACCCCCATCACAGACTGGACAGTGCCCGTCATTACTGTCGACTAATTTTTTTTGTTTCCCCTCAACTTTTAATGGAGCAAAACTCCTTCCGCGGCTTCGGCCCAAGTCTAACTCTTTTCCTCATTATCCCATTTAATGGTGGAGGAAGAGGAGGGACCTTCATGAACAAAAAGGATGCACAGAGGGCGAGTTTCTCATCACCAAGAAAGTACGGCAACCCCTGAATAGGTCTCCCTTCATCCTGTTGCCCTCGTCCACGTAATTACCGAGTCGTAGTAAGTTTCGAAATACTGAGGGAAAAGACCTTCGTGGACTTCCCACGGCAACTCCCTCCTTTTTGCAGCCCTTCTTCAGTCTGATTCGGAAAAGTTCTATCACCGGAGTCTGATTTACTTTAATGCTGATTGCTACTCATAAATCTTTGTTTGGGAAATAGGGGTGGAGATCGGGTGGGTGGAGCGAGTCGAAGGGGTCTTTAAAAGGTAACTTTCCCCTATTGCAGTCTTGTATGCTTCACCTTCTGATCGAAATTCATTCAGCCCAGAAGTCGGCACTCCCTTTTCACTTTGTTTTCCCCAAAGATAAGACTTCAAAACTGACAAGACCGGGAAATTAAATTAGAAACCCAAATGAAATCGAAACCATCGGCACCCTATGTTGCGTTTCTTTTATGACTGAATAAATTCTTTTGCCTCACCTCCGAGAGGAATTTGAAATTCAACTGATGTAGGTAATCGTAGTTGCAAAAGTATTGTAGTACTAAGTAGCTGATGTAGCGAATATGTAGTTTTCCCCTGCATTCAGACATCAAAAATTTAGGTAAGTAAGCTTATGAAAAAATATGGAATCCACTCAGTTATGTCCCTAAAATGTATGGGTAGGGAGGGATTGCCATGAGTACGTAGCTAAGTCGTCACTTTCGTCGGAACAACTTCGTGACTCTACTAGTTCTCTTCTACACCTCAAGTGTAAATTAGTCTCTGATAAGCACCTGCACATCCCTGTCCTATAACTTGATCAAAATAGAACAAGTCCAATAAAGACGTTCAATGATGCTTACTGACTTATCCATAAACGTAATCTAATTCAATAGGTAGTCTTAACAGTCTAACTTGAAACGAAGTACGATGGTCGTTATCCCGTAATATGAGCAAGTCCCCCTGAGAAAAAAATCCTTATCTTTTATCGGATTGTGCCCCTACGTGTAATTGGTTCCTTCTTAATATTTCATCTCTATCAGCAGACCTTCCGGGTAGGAGATAGGGGATGTCCATCAAACATACACGAGAGGGAGACCGTACCTACCCTTGAGTTGCTCCGCGCAGACAACGATCTCAGCTTATACTCCCCAAATCCTTTTCCGTCTTGTCTCTTCTAATACCATTGCTTCGTTCTTGCATTATTTCCGACTTACGATTTCACTTTCATAGTATATATTTACTTACTATGTGTACATCCTTACTGTATACTATACTATCACGTTCTTTTTATTTATTTTGTTAGCAATGCAACCAGTCTTTCAAAATGTACCAGATCAATCACCTGTCTTCAAATGCACAATAAAAGTCATCCTTGTTTGCACCACCCTTTGCTGAAACTGAGTATTATGAGTGGATACTTTTGTTTCTGTTACATTTCCTAACACTTTAATGAAAAGTCTCACTCTTTCACTCCTTTCACCGTTTTTTGCGATATTCTGATCCATTTGACTTGACCCTATTACCAGAATTACTCACGATAATGTAACTACCACGATAATATAACTATGTACTACCGATCATTAGCCACCCAATTTATACCTTTGTTTGTTGACCAGCATGAAGACTGTACAATATTATAAACGTACCTTCATAGATCAAGCTTTGAGGTTTTGAATCATTCAAGTTTTCCAGACTTCCTATTGTTCGGCTATGGATCCCATGATCCCCTTTTGGAGACTTTTTACCCATTTATCGATTTTCATTTATTTGTTAGGTTAAATCGAGAGAGCCCCCTATCAGCCAGAGCTCAGACAGTAAGGTTTAGTACTCAGCTGGTAGTAAAGTTGGCGAGTCGAGAAACCCCTCTCTCTCGCTGCTGGTAATAGCACAATCGGGGACGAGGCTGGTGGTAACAATTAGGAGAGTTATTACTGCCGGGGTGTGTGTGTTTTATTACCGAACCTGCATATCAGCTCGCGGCGAGAATCGGTGGAGGGAGCATCCCTCGCTCGTTGGTTATTCAGGAGACTGTACGTTTAGATCAGTTACACCAGAAAGTCACAACCTACACGTACTATCAGGGTGGCTTATCTTCCAACATTCATGTACATTCTAAATGAACTCCATGAATAATAGCCTTCAAATAAAGCTTGAGAAGTAATATAAATCAGAATGACATCAGACAATTTTTCAAACTTTGATGGTTTTATTTAAAGCTTACCTATGATTTCATTGAAACCTTTATTCCGTGTTTCTCTAGCGAAACGTTTGTTATTGTACGCTTGTCAAACATAGAATTTTGGATTTGCTCTATTAAACGTTCTCTATTACGGATGGCCTCCATTTGGGTACTTAGTTCAAGTTGCACTTTGAAACTCGTTTTGTTGTTGTAATTTGTCACCATGAGAAGTTGAGAACTAACAGGGGACTTCATTTTAATATTTCATTGCTATACTTTCAAGAGTGAATAGTCTGCCCAAGTAAGTGGTTCAAACGAATCTTGATGGGTTTGAATTTTGTTGGAACACGTACAAAGTCATCTGAGACGTTGTAAATTATGGCCTTGGATTTGACACGAAAAGTTCAGGTTAAGTCCAGTTATGGATTATTCCAACAAATCCCTGAACCTTTCCCGTCCTCGTTTCAAAGGTACCTATAGTGTTTACCAACTTTCGCAACATGACGAATGGTGGAGGTAGATAGATCACTACAGTATACGACATTCATGATACAAAACGACATCGTTCAGTATACGACATTCACTAAGGATACAAAATATTCAGTAATAATTTGTCCCATTTTGTTTCGTCCAAGCAACGTTGTTAAAGTTCAGGAAAAATCAGGATTTTAAAATGGGCCAGGGAAAGACAGGAAAATCATAAGCGGAGTCAGTAAATTCAAACTCACGAGAAAGCGAGAAGCGAGGATGTAGGAAAACCCGGTTTTTATTGTTTTTGTTACGATTTTACCCCTCAGCGGGTATGTAGGTACCTACCTACCCAAAATACATGTTCATAAAATGGATGAGTGGGAGGGGGTGGGGGGATGGGTCTAGTAGTGTAAAACGTTGAAGTTATTTGCCGCATTTATTTTCTTTACTGCTGATTCATCCTCGTTGTTTCACTGTTAACACTAGAAAGATAGGGCTCTTCACAAAGCTAGCAGCAGATATTACTCTTGTGAAGAAAAACTCGTCAATATGCCCTTCTATCGTAATAGTGGTCAGGATTAATAACGTCATCTTACTTCTGTTTATACACTTTTTATTTGTAACATTTGAAAAAA
>JAEMON010000010.1:10536687-10556418 GCA_030264115.1 Lygus lineolaris | reverse complement strand
CCTTACAGGGTGCGAACGGTTGGTCCTACAATGCTCAACATGGTCCCATTTGACTATAAAATTGGAAACTATTTAAAATGGATGGAAAACACCCCGTCCTATTTATATTTTTCGAGCTTGGACGTTTTGAAAATGTCAACCCCTATTTTCGACCCCTTTTGAGACTGACGGAGAACGCCAAGCTTCGGGGCACAACTACACCCCAAAAGGGACCTGTATAGGTACTGAAGTTCATTAATGGTGGTCCATTGTAAATAAGCAAAGTGGCACGGATGACGCACAGTGGTAGTAAATGGTCATTGTCCGGCAAAAACTAACCTCCGCTCCAAATTAAAGGCCAAGGGAGTGAGACCAAAATGTCCTCCAAGATGCCTAAATCTCGGCTACTGAAGCGTTTGTAGGAACTCTTACTATAACATTATTACTGCTTAGGACCAATAAGTTTAAAAAGTTTTTCTCATTCTTCTCAGCCAATTTTCAAAGGATTTTGATGCGGTTGGCGGCATTCTTCCCATTTCACCATTCTCTAGGGGGATACGGTGCATTATACCAATTTCAATTTAAAAAAAAAAAAAGGACACGAAAATTCCAAAATTTAGAAATTAAAATTATACATACCTTATTTCCTACACAATTGAATAACGAGAAGAACATTGGCTGAGGAAAATGAGAAAAACTAATTACATCAGCTCCTTGGCCCCTTGACAGAAAATTTCACGCTGGTTCCGAATGCACACCATGTTCCCATAACTAGGATAACTAATTATATCAAAGATCAAAAATTTGAAAAATTTCGGTTTTTGACCATTTGAACAGCCCAAAACGATTCTTTTATAGAAGAAAAGTTGGCTTCCTGAGAATTCTTCTCGATTTTTTAACGTATGTTGAGCTAATTTAGGTTAATTGGGTTAATTTAGGTTCATAATGGGGTCCATTATGAATCACCGCGAAGTTTCCCATAAATTTGTTGTTGGGAATTTAATTTTTGGCGGATTCGAACCACTGTGTGACCTACACATTGAGGACTTTTAAATTTTTTTCTAAATCGTATCATATTAATTTTGAAACGTCACATTTTGAAAACATCACATGATTTGGGGGGGGGGTAAAATAATTACATTCCAACGACGATTCCATAACAACGATTCCAAAGTTTCATTAGGTAGTGAACATAAGAGGTTAATAAAGTTGGTCAATATAAGTTGATTAAGTGGTGGTTGATAAAATAGATCGGTAATAAAGTCAGATATAGTTTCACCCTAGACTCGATAGTTTCTCTTTTAGACTCCTTATAACTATTTAACTATTTATATTTACAGGTATAATTACTTTAACTACAGGTCATGACATTAAATGTGACGATCGATCTGAAATAATCAGAGACTGGTGTCTCTGAGACTAAAGGGTGTCGTATAAAATGGCGAGCCCCATGAAATCAATGAGATCCAGAGTTATAGCCCATAAAAATCCGATTATATCCATGGACAGACTGACGCCTACATTAGGACGTATTCTTCATTCCCTCAAATGCTGACAAGTCTGGAAAAGTTCGCCTTTTTATTCGATCGTATAAATATATTCACTAAGCTTATGAGGTTCCTTTGTAGATGTTGTGGATGCCATTCACGAATTTGGTACCTATATAGGTAATCAGGTGAGGATGTTGTGTAGGTTCTAATCCCTTACGAAACACCCGCACTAAGAAATATCCTCATTCGAACGTTTAATTTCATAAGTTTACTGAATGGAAGAATAATACATTCTATCCCTCTGGCAACCTTCGATCGATAACGACAAATGCAATATAATATTTTATATTCTGTAACGATGAATCTAGAGAAAACAATATAATGACCATTCGTACTCGACTTACTTCAGCTTGGATCGTCCCCGATTAGGGCAGTATATTACTGGAACGGTTTGGGATCGAATCATGTGGGGATACATATCCGGATTATAGTGATACAGTAACTTCAGGAACTAGGATCGTTCCTTAATGTTCCAATCCTTATCCTTCACAGATTCAGATCTTCTTAATAAACCCACCTATATAAATACTTGGGACGTTAAAGGAGTTTTACCAAGTCATTTCGACTGGTAGACTTTCGATTCTTGAAAGCTACGGTGATCAGGAGGATTAGGTCGGAACCAACAGCTTTCGCATCTGTTCTGAGCAAAGCTGATTAATAAATTAGTTACCACATACTAGTTCCGAAGGGATTCAAACCGTCCCATTTGCTTCACCTCTCTTGAAGCTTGGTAGGGAGGTTAAACTATTGCTGTTTGGGCAGCTTGTTTCCTATACTTTACTATTTGGAAATTTCATACTACGTATTATACAATATTCTACATTCTACAAATTCTTTTCTATTCTACAAATTTGGGCGGAAGATATTACGTTTTTGTGACGAATAAATTGATTCCTGTACGTCGAGGATATAGATCCAAGGATATATCGTTGTGTATATTCATATTATATACAGTGATTTATTTGGGGTTTTGTGGGTTATTTATTTACTGAGCTGATCAGTTAGGCAGAACACCACTGGATATTCACATTCCTCCGGACTTGTGACACCGCTCCTTCTTGATTAACATAAGTACCTAATCTATAGACAAGACGGCCGAGGGTTACAACGCTGCACTCTCCTCAGATGGACCGACATGTATTTTCCCTCTATATACCACACCAGCTCTTCGGTAGTTTTGTGGGTTATTTATTCTCTGTAAATAAATAACCCACAAAACCCAAATAACCACGGCTTACTTGGAACTGTGGGCAGCCCAAATGATATCAGTTCCACCATCATTTCGTGATATTATAAACTTCGCAACAATCGCCCAACATTAACTCTACGAAGTTAATCTCTTTCAATGTTGTAAATAACAAAATGATTATTGCACAGAAATATTGAAAACTAATAATTCATGGATGGTGTTACTTCATGTAGGAAAAATATGCCTCCCGTTGATTTTTTACGATAATAATCTTCAACAAAACCGTAACATTGCAATTAATATTATAGGAAATTATCTAATTTATTTCGTTCCCTCTGCATTCAATTTTATTTCTCTAACCTTCTGTGTTACAAGGTACGCGCAAATGGTATCAAATATTTAACTTTTTATCGTTTCATAGGAGCCCCTCTGAATATTTGACAAATGGAAACCATAGTTTTAGGTCGTTTCAAAGTAGGGTTAGCCTCTCTGATGGATTACATCCATGCCAGACAGCAGCTGTTGACCTTCTTCAACTTCAGTGGAAGGCGATTCCCCTAACAACACCCTCCACCCTTGTACATCAAGTTAAAATATTTAACCGAAATGCTTCATTTCCATTTATTTCGAGCGTCAGAGCTTGTTACTCCAACGTCTCATCCAAAAATCAGTTATTATGTATGTTGAACACTACTCGGATTTCGAGTTGAAATTCAATTGCCGTTTCATTTGGACCATGGAAATTGATTGTATTCACTCGCATCTATTTAGGACGTCTAAGTGCTGATAAGAACCCTCATAGTATTTTCCTATATGGACCAGGAATGTGGGTTTCCATTTTCACCAACGTTAAACTCATCAATAATACCTAATTTTCTATCAAACTCCACAAAATACCTATTATTCAAACATGGTGAAACCAACAGTTTGTCAATTTGTTTGTTGTTGTTTTAACACATAATGCGTTTTAGCCATGGACTAACTAGCCAAAATAGGTGACGAAATCTGGGACCTATGCAATATTTTGTTATGAAGCGGTGTTATCGTTGTTGTAGCTCAACAAGCGCGTTTCTAAGAGAACTGCCAAGTTTACATATCACTTTTGATTAGTAAATCATCACCGGTATTAGTGAATCATTACTCGACCTAGAACGCATGGTTTTTACATCCATTTATAGTAGTCGCGACAGACCCGTATATGTGAAACGCGTGAGCTAAAACACATTCTGTGTTTCAATAATTTCGTCCGAAGTATGTAAATAGAGGTAACCGGGGGCCCAGGGGGCTTGCCCCCTGGCGAGGCGCGGAGCTCCGAGTTTTTTTAGGAAGTTCTAAATCTAATTATGGTTATTTTCAGAATTACTCCGTGAAAATAGACGAACATTGTTAATTTCCCCAATAATTGTTCGTCTTTTTGGAACGAGGCACTGCTGATTCCAAGAATGTGAGCGATTCATACCAAACTCATTGAAACATTGATAATACGAAATATTATTACCAAAAGTCTTCATAGGGGTCACACTGGTTATCATACCCTACCACGTACTGTTAAAGCTATTTCATACGTTATAACTAGCTTCTTAGTGCACGCAACTACTCATGTAACTATTATTTGTAGGAGCTATTTGTAGCCAGTAATTTGAAAATTTTCTAACGAATAGGGACTTTTCCGAATTATTATCCCAAGGAAGGAGAGGGGGTTACTTTCAAGTTATTATTCAACAGGGAGGGAGGATGTATTTTGACCTAATCATTCTATGCATAATTAATGAAAGCAGATCTGTTGGATGGGTTTCACAGTTGTAGAGTGTTCTTAATGGAGATCTATTGTGTTTGGACGGTGAACTCTATTAATAATCGATCGATCTTCGTCTGAGCTAGGTCGTTCCGATTGATGGGATGTCAGAGGCTACGAAGGGCGTCCATGTTGCCTAGAATAGTAATTAACTCTTCAGTTCGTTCATTACATCAGAATTTGTAATTTTCTTGAAGGTCTTCGTTTTCCGAACTACCTGCAAAATCAGGTTGATACGCCACAGTTCAATACTGGTCTTTCACTAGTATTATCAACTGTTACAAATAATATTCCATAGGTTTTGACTCTGATTTGGGCTTATATCACACATCGACGGTTTTTGATGCAATATCACACAATGATTTTTGTTGAATGACTTATGACTTCTACCGCCATTTAGTTATGTTGCATGATTGATTTATCATGTTTGTATTTGTTTCGATTGAGTTAATATTACCATGTTGAAATACATTTATGCTCTTCCCAAGGAATCCTCTCACACATTCACAAGTGTTGTACGCCTTCTTTCTTCAGCGTCCTTCCTTAGAAACGTTTATTGAGTTAACACGTTTGTGATTACTTATTAACTTCCATTTATTCCAAGGCCAACGAATTAAAAGTTGCTAATCGGTATGATCACATCATATTTGCATTGTTGGAGCTTTGGGTGTACCAATGTTGGCATATTGGTTTTATCCTAATAATAATTTATGTCTCACTGTCAGTGTGTGTGACATCCATTGTGGGGGTAAAGTTTGCTAGTCAAAGACGTTGGAAAATTCGTTATGCCACAACTTTCTATAATGGTACTTTACTCTTGAGGATCTCCCTGGATACACTGAGAACCACTTTGCCATGTCAACCCGAGACTTTATCACTGGGGAGGCATCATTAGGTGAATGGCCTGAGATTATGTAAATGTTTTGAGAGGCTTTGTGGTCATGAGATAGGCGAGAAGCTTACTTTGCGTAATCGCTTGCTGACCCAACAACCACCACCTTCTGTAGGGTATGAGTGGAAAATGGGTAACCTACAAGCCTAATGCAGTGACTCATCATTATTCACCGCCAAATATCTTACTACCTGTTCGTGAGGACGATAAAACAATTTCCCCCTTGAGAAACTTTGAAAGAAAACTGAATTTACTGATTTAAAATGACAATAAATTTGTTGTGCACCCTTGGATGACGGGGAAAAGAATTTAAATATAACCACCATGGAAGGTTGCTCCCGAGGAGGGGTTGAAAGGGAGAGCAGCTGCTATGGTGCAAAACATTAGAGTGTGGCAGATTGCCTAACCAGGAACCCAACACTACCCTTCAGTTTTCCCATTGGAAACACCAACTAGGTAATTGAATACAACAAGACAGGAAGTTACCGAAAATTAGCTTCTATAAAATGTGAAAGCGAATGCAATGGAATTCGGCAGTTTCATTGTTGCCAAACCTTCAGTGCGGGAGCCCAAATTGTGTCAACCTACCACCCTGAAACAAAAAATGGTCTCACTCGTAAAAATGCTCGTATTTTTTAGTTCACAATGCGACGTGAACTCCCATGTATACTGGGTGACAGCCAGTATCCTACTGACTGGATTGTGAACAGAAAGGGGCTTCCTAGCGATCAAGTGGGGAACTACGACTCCCTCCTCAGGGACATGTGGCGAGGGAGATGACCACCCGGGCGGTCGTCCCTATGGAGGGAAAGGAGGGACGACCACTCAGGCGGTCCTCCGCACTGAAAGTGTGTTCACCTACTACCTACAATTTAAACACCATTATGACTGTAGTGTGTTCTAAAATAATCTTCATCAATATTACGTAATTTAAATTCATAATTTTGTTGCTGGGTGACCACATTGGTAACAGACGACGAGTTAATGATAAGTGCGATGCATCATGAGTAAATACACTAGAATCACCAGTGGTTCTGGTGTCTTTAATGATGGGAAAAATAGTCAACCGAAGGGATCGCCCGTTTCAAAGAATTGGAAACAAGGCACCGAACTCACAGTAGGAAATGGAAGTAGGTACGTGGACGGGTCTGTGAGGTTTTCTATAGTTTCAACCCTAGTTCCCTACTCATACAATATGACAGTTCAATACATTACGACAGTTCTGATACAGTTATGACTGTTCTCATTTCCACCAACTCATTTAGTATAGGTAACCTGGAAACATTACAGCGAGATCATATCAGTCCGTTATTGGGTGGTAGATAAACGAAATACACGCACACACCCATAGGAATGTATCTACAACTAAAACAGTTAAAACACTATGAGGGATTCCTGTAATATAAAATAACAGTCGCAATCAAATTAAAATCCGATCATTAGACTGTTCATCAATTCAGCTTTTTATGGAAGGAGATGAAAGCGTTGGGCTTCCGGTGTGGGGTGTAACTGGATCGGGTGGGTAGGCGGGAGCTATGGAAGGAAAAAGGCCGTTTAAACACTTACAGCCAAGCTAATCAGTCCCAAATGTGTAGATCACCTCAACCTGTCCCTGCTTCTCCCCCTTTTTACATTTATATAGGAGAATTATACAGGGAGGTACGTGGGGATGGGCAGACTACACGCACCATCGTACGTTGTCAAGGGGAAGCTTCTATTCTTGCACACGTGTCCGCTTGAAAGGATCCGACTGCTCCAGGTTCATTCCATTCGGGTCGGAACGCCCTTTTAACCTTTTTCAGAGGGTTTACATTCAGGAACGCTTTTTCACGCTCTTTAGGTAAACACTGATATTCGCATTTTTCAAACTAACTAGCATCTGAACTGCTCACCATTTTCCATTTGGTTATAATTTATATCACTCTCCGTCACGGGTGGTCGAGCTGTCTCAAGGCGCAAGTCGGAAATCGCTCGTCACCCGGGCCCCGGGCTCGACTCCCGGCTGAGAAACGTAATTTTCACAGGGAGAGGATGAAGAAAACTAAGTGTTGACTAGTGAATGTTAATTGAGACGCCGTGAAGGTTACTCAATAAAACCAATATTTTTTTGTTATTTATTTTTTTAATTTTATTTTTTTATGTCACTCTTAACTTGGAACAGTTGAACTGGAGAATCGTAATATATATGTTTCTTCCTGGCTTTTCTCCCGTTTCGTACCTTTGACGTAGATGGTAGAGTAGAGAACTATCCTGAGAGCTTTCCAAAAAGGTGCTTTATGTTGGGTATCCGATGATTGGGAGTGAGCGAAAACGAGTGCCTTAAAAAATATATAGATGACGTCACCCACCCCGCGCCCGCCTGAGGGGCACCCTACGCTCCTTAACAGGATGACGTCACGCGTGATCTTCCCACCCGTTTTACAGCAACCTAATTAACATTTTAAGCTGAAAGTTATACATTATATACTAAGGGTGATGAATCCGAATTTAAAATCGAAAACGCAAAATTACGACACACCGGAATTCCCCATTGTAGGCATCACAGAAGGTTCAATATGTAGGGTCGGATATGAACGGAACTGGGTGAAAAAGTGGAATGAAAAGCGTGCCACCCAGAGTTCGTAGTTAGGGCGATTTAGGGGAAGGAAAATCATAAAAATCAAATTTTGCTGGGATGTTGACAGGTACCTACTTCTATCATACTGTATAACATAGGTAACGAATGAAAAGTTAGTACCTACTTATAAACGATAATTAATTTTCCATCCACTGTTATTATTATACTTATTCTGTGATGGGGGTAAGAGCTTTCCAATAAAACTTCATATACAAAATATTTTCCATTATCTGACTTCATTCGATAAATTTGGTGAATAGAAAATAATGAAATACACTTTCTCTAAATAAGGAACAATAAAAAAAAGAAATAATTGCAATTCATCACAATAAAAAATATGAGGGAACAGATACCAACTCTTGGTTAAGAATTCAAAATGAAAAATAGCTCACTTCTAGTTCAGCTGAGTCGAGCTCTCAGATCAGCTGAGTCGAAAATGGAGCTCCCAGATCAGCTGAGTCGAAAATGTAGCTCTCAGATCAGCTGAGTCGAAAATGGAGCTCCCAAATCAGCTGAGTCGTATATGGAGCTCTCAGATCAGCTGAGTCGAAAATGGAGCTCCCAGATTAGCTGAGTCGAAAATGGAGCTCCTAGATCAGCTGGTCAGCTAGACGCAAAAACATTATTCATGAATTGTGATGTTAGCCAAAAGCTCAAAGTAGAGGCGAGTTTTTTTCTTAGGGTGTGCTAAATACCATTCTGAGATCCAAAGCAGCTTGTTCTCTAATGACCAGTGGCGGCTTTTGTAGGTGGTTGAAGGGCTGGCGACAAGTATCCAAAAAAAAAGAAGAATTTCAAGCAGGGACACAAAAGGATGAAAGTGCATAATGTACAACATCAAAATAAAAAAGCTGCAACTAGAGTTGGGTAATTCTAGTGTCTCCGCTCCAGAGGTATAATGATTTGAGAAAATTAATTCTCTCTTCCTCATTTTGGTTCACTATATTTTCAATACTTGATCTTTGGAGTCAAGTTTCACATCAAGCTTTTGTATGTAACAAGAGATTATATCACTGCCATCTAATATATAAAATTCTCGTGTCACAGTTTTCGTTGCCATACTCCTCCGAAACGGCTTGACCGATTTTGATGAAATTTTTTGTGCTTATCCGGATTCTATGAGAATCGGCCAACATCTATTTTTCATCCCCCTAAATGTTAGCCCACCCCTAAAAATTTTTTTTATTCTTTAGACAAAATTTTAAATTTCTATTTTTTCATGATACAACATATAAAAATACATACAATCCTCAATTTTCACCCTTCTACGATCAACCCTTATTTTTTAATAAGGGCTCTGTCCCACTGTCACGCGAGCGAAGCGAGCGTTTGGGATCTGGACAACCAACCGTCTAGAAATCCGGCCGTCTAGAAATAACCGGCTAGAGATCATTTATATATATGGCAAAACAACGTTTACCGGGTCAGCTATAATAATATAAATATGCATGTCTCTCCAATTTCCCTATTATGTTGCTTGCCCCCCATAATGAAATATGAATTGAAATACAATTATGAAAATGGAAGAATAAATATTATTAGGTTAGCAAATAAGTAATGGAATACCTATATACCTACTTCTTTTTTTTCAAATTAGCCTAGATTACAGGCTAGGCAATTGGTCTACCTTGCCGTCGCCTCTGCTACCTATATATTGACCTCACTTAGACAGATAGGCAAACCGACCGGTAGACAAACACTAAACCAAATTAGTTCAATTTGCATTGAGAAGTAAAATGAGAATGAAAATTTCGATTTTGGGTTTCCCTTTCTGCGTGAAAACACGTATTTTTTGAGCGAAATTCTTTCAAATTGTGAAAACCCAGCTTCCGCATATACCGAATGAAATTTACATGGCAAACAGGTTCACCATTCAACACCAGCTAAATTTGCTGTTTACTTCGTATGGAAACAATCTTGAACTGTATCTCCGACTATAGAGTTACATCCTCGGTGATGTCTCCGTGCATAATTAGTAGACACTTCTGACACACTGTCAGTAATGTGCCTGTGAGAGAATGCTCGTTCTGAAATCTGAGGAGTGACATTGGTGGAACTGGGTTAGCAACGAAGGGTTCACCAGGCTGAAATAAGACGACACGAGTAGGAGCTGTGGACGTGGAGGGAGGCGAGCGTGCGAGCTCGATGAGAAGGTGGAGGAGGTTGAGGTAGAGGAAGCGCTAATGAGTGGAACTGCCTGGAGGCCTCAATTAAATGAAGACACTGGTCGAGCAACGCCTTCGTTAAGGCTCTCCCCGAGGAATCCCAACCCTTCCGTGCCGTTGGCTTCACCGGAGGCATCATTCTTGTTTTGATTGGTGGTCATCCAATGATTAATTTATATCCTACAGCCTTCCACCTTCCTTTTTTTCTTATAATGGAACTTCTGAGCTTTAACGGCTGTATTATGGTATGGTGCCTTCCTAGGGTGGATCTCCGCTCTTTATGCTTGCGAACTTGGAAAAATTGTGATGATTAGGGCTTCAGGAATACAGATTCCGGAATATAGATGATAGAGGCAGAGGAACTGGTCAGGTACTGGGAGGTGGAGTTTCTATACGTACACACTGAGCATTTTTACGGAGATACAGGATGGGCTCCGCGCATGGTTATTTTTTTCCTGTTTCAATTGAATGGCCTCAGTGAGGTGCCACATAAGGGGTATCTGATGTGGGAAAACGGGTCTTGTATTTAGAGCTTGATAGGTCATCCCACCCCGCACCCGTCTTTGAGGGTGGGGGGGGCTCAGTGCCTAGAAGTTACTAATTCACAGGAGTTCTTCCCACTAGTTCTCTGGCCAAATTTGAAACTTGGCGGAATTTCGAGCTGTAAATTGGCAATAGGGGTTTTTGCGAGGGCTAAATCTGAATTTGAGGTCGAAAGTGGAAAAACCCCACCCTTGCGCAGACCTCATTGAACCTTAATACACCTACATTGCTAGCAATGTAGCCAGTACATTCTTTGTTGTACGGTTCAACAGATAAAAAATTGTACTGTGGGAAAATTGAAAATGCAATGAACGGCACAACATCAGGCATCTGGGCATTTCTCCACAAGCCCTGCTCCCCCTTCTCGCTCTTGAATGGAATTCCAATATGTTCAACATTTTTTACAACCCCTAGTCTGTTGGGCTCACCGGTATTTGGGAATAGACCATAACAAACCTCGGGCTTCGAGCTGAAATATTAAAAAAAAGGGCTTAACTGTTTCTTGTCGAATTAACCAGCTTTCTTCTCAAAATCGATTCGTTGAACGCTGACTGACTTTTAATTCCCATTGCGTAACAGTTGGTGTAAGTGATTTCAGATAGGGCAAAATAATTGTTGTTATTATCACGTGTATTCAAATAAACCATGCATGTCATAATGGTTGTTATCATTTAGTGCATTTAATAATATTTGTTTTGGTTTTGTAATTAAATTGAAAGCAATGTACTTTTATCAAACTATCTTGAAATACTTCTCTAATTTGCCTCAGTTTGCAGGAATCGATTGCCTAACGTTGGTCGGTCCGACTCGATTCCAGAAATGGCCCGACCAATCCCGAGAACTCGGCTCGCTCATTCGAATAATTCAGGTCTTTCTGTCTGAATGGGGAGAGGATCAGCCTCTATTCAATTAGGGATAATGACCAGAGCTGGATAGAGTCCTGCTTAATGATTGTGGTTAGATCGGAACAAAATAACGCTCCTCCAATTCACAACCACATCGATAGTAATATTATACTTTATTATATTACCCATTTTACCGGTGATCAAGGGTACCAGTTGCCATGCACACGTAAAATCAAAAACTACGTGTACCTACCTAATTTCTTGCTGAATTATAGTTAGTGGAACGGGGTAGATACTTACATTCGATTTACGGGGTAGATGGTTTACATTCGATTTACAACAAAGAAGAATTGGACTTCATTCAAGATAATTATATTTGAACACTTTTGAAACTCTTCAATCATTTTTTTAAAACATTAATGAAGTTGATAATTATGTACGATACCAACAAGTACATACTTTAGTTCTCATGTGTGATTTCTGAATTAAAGCATTAAACTTAAATGCGAGGTTTTCCATTTTTCTCATTGAACTTTCTTTCATTTTATTGGTAGTTAGGTATTAGATACTTACTACTTAGAAAACTTCGAATTTTTTTCGGAAGACGTTGAATTTGATTTGGACAGACATGAATATGAGTTGGGATGCTTTGAACTTGTATGAATTGGAAATGTCGACTGCTTTTCATCACTGATAATACATTTTCGATGAAACAATGTCAGTTTTTGATAGATCAAAATTGTTCTAAACTCATTATTTTTACTATCGTTTGTAATGTGTCGTAGCTATTGAAATTTCTATCCGTAATTATGTTCCCATCTTTCAATAAATAGTAACCAGAAGTGATACTTATGTGAGTATTACGTGCATTATCAGGGCAGTAGGCAGGCATGCAAATTTTAATGATAAAGAATAAAAATCCGCTGACCCACTCAATCGGGAAACTGAATAAGCCATCCAAACTTCTAAGACCTTCCAAGGAAAACCATGGGAATCTAACTACGAGTAGAAAATCCAAATTAATTGGCCGAGCCCCTCTCTCACGCTGAATGTCACGTCGGAACCGCACTCTACTCCTGATTTGTTGTAGTAACAACGATATCACGAATGGTAATTTTCGAACAAAGGTAATTTTCAAAAATCGTCCTTCACCTTCGGTCCTGAAGATGATGAACTGTTTCAAGCAATTCTGAGGATCTGCAAATTAGGTGTTGGTTCAACATTAATTCATTGGTATTCATATTAATTACGGAAAACTAGTGATGAGGTCCATTGGGATACTTTTTTTTACAATGCCGTAGTAAAAAAAAGGACCAAGATCCCTGATGTCCAGTACGGTCCATTTGAATGATTGAGCCTTTTTCGGCGAAACCAACCAGGATCAGTTCAATTTAATCAGCTGCTAATGATGATGAGAGCGAGAGATGGAGGGAGGTAAAGCCCCTGTTTATAGTATTATCAATACGGACAGACCGAAGGGGGAGGGGGGGGTCATGAGAATGAGTTACATAGAGGCATCAAAAGGGAATTCTCATTCGGTGAGAGATCCGAGCCGGGAAACGGGCCTCCGGCCTTCCTCATTACCAGTGTGCCGAGGACTTCGGCCTTTTTCATCGGCCTAATCACCGCTCTTGATCACCATCTGGCATTCATCACGATTCTCCTTCTGCCAGGATCATCACCGCTAATGAAGTGAAAACTCGGTCGAGAGTTATAATATGATGTCTGCGGGTTGTAGGTGAGAAGTGACGGTCTGCTTGTGAGACCCCTGTATGAATGCATACATTTCTTCTGCTATGCCGTGCGTATACAGAGGTCCAAAGTGACCCCTAAGCATCAATTCCTCAAAATAACTCTAAAATACTAATTTTTTTAAACACAATTTCAATTACTGAAGATTCATCAACAGCTCAGTTATTGATTTAAAACTGCCAATCTTTAGCTGTGGAACCAAGTGAGTTTCTTATGATTTTCCGTGGGACAAGAGTGGTGAAAATTTCAATCTTGAAAGAATTTCAAAATTATTTTCAATTTCAAAAACTTGAAATTGATTTTAATAGTATGATATCATGGTATATTCAATCATCGATAATCAAACATTAGCGATTATCGGTCAGTCTAAACCTAACACGCTCAGACTCACACACTTTGTGATAACTGTAGTATTTCAAACTTTTTTAACATTACCTATACTAGCAAACAGCAACAGCACACCAGATAGAGTCATAATAAATTAGACAATCTTGATGAAGTAACGTTTCATTCCGGCTGGGCCGCATCCAGACGGAAAATAACAATGAGCAGCAAGTTTTCCGGCCATCCAAACTACCCACAGCAGATAGAGAATAGGTATATATTTTTATCATCACCCGGATCTCTTATGTACAGCTTAGATTGATCCCTTCCCTTGGTATGTATGAGAGTAGCCATCAGCATTTATTTGTTTCTCATATTACGTCCAAAATAGTCCTATCGTTGTAGTAATCGTACCAGTATTTCATTCGTCAGTTTTATCCATTGTGAAGGTTGTAAAGAGAAACGAAAATCTTGCAATCAAGAGCGGTTTTGAGGCCGCTGCGTCCTCGTCTTCACTTCTTCTGCAATTTATTTCATCGTAATCAATGAGCACTGTTCACTGCAAAGTAGAAGAATATATGTAGTCAGTGAGTATGTGATCAGCTGGTCAGTTAGTGGAAGTGAAATGTTTGTTTCTGGTTTTCATTTGTGCTGACACTCTGTCCTTCTTCTTCATGTCTTTTTTGAAAATTCCCTCCACGTCCGTGTCAAGAAAATCAGTATGAGTAGGTGCTTATGTGCCCAGTAAACAAAGGGAATATCACTACGCATGTTCTGGTATTTGTATGAAAGACTTTTTGAAAGAGGGTGGACATTTGGAGTCCGCTAATGAAGTGGAGGGGCGAGCTCCATTGCTAGCACGGCCAGCCAAACCCACTTCATCAAAACAGAAGAATCACGCGTTTGGGATAAACATTTCCCTCTCTACAACCACGCACCCCTCTTGGTCACCTTTGTCGTTTCCATTTTTCACGTAATTAAATCTTGACCCTTATCGTGGGCGTTTTCTCTCTCAGTCCCCCTGCTCCAAAAGGAAAAATAAAAAAATTAATTTAGCAACACAATGGACGGGATCCGCGGATCTTCATCTGCGGGGATTAATCCTCCGCGAGATTTTTTCTCTTAACCAACTCGTGGTTTGAATTCTTTTATTTTCAGATACATAGGTAGGTACGATGTATATTGGGAGGATTTACCTCTCGGCTCGTCCTCCCTCTCTCACCCACTGTGGGGAGTAACCATTGTTCAATAATATGAGAGGTTTTGAGAGCTCAGAGTTTAATTAAAATCGAACCCTCCGCAATACTCGTTAATAATGCGGAAAGGTCCTGCCCTGCGGTTGGCATGTCTGTGGATATGTCGGGCAGTGTAATAATGCTCCTCGCGGCGGATTTACTTTGTCCTCGTTCTTTCTCTTATTTAGTGGGTAGGTATTATATTTCGATGGAAGGCTTGTTGGTGGTGGATAAGTAGAATTTGATTCGAAGTTTTGGTGCTTTTTTGAAAGAGGTAGAAGTTCGAAGTTGGTGAGTTGACGCTTAAAATCTCGGATGGTGGAAATACCATCGACATTAGCCTCGATAGAGAGTTTTAATTTGAGAGTTGAGTGATGATTTTGTTACTTTTGACATAGGAGCAAGATCCCAACCCCTAACAACCGACTATCCTAGGATCAGGTTTCACAAGTGTGAACAAAGATAACATGTAATGCAGGTAGGTTTGGTGGTGACCACAATTTCTGTTTCTGGCTCCTGGGGTTAATTTTTCCCGAAATGTTCTTTAAATGAAAAGTTCTCCTATGCCTTGGCCTAGTGCGATATGGAAAAAATGTTTCAAATTTTCGATTTCAAACCTCAGCTTTTTTTTTTTTTTTTAATTGATTCCAGTTTAGACCAAACAACAATTCATTAATAATAATGATCAAGAGGCTGAAAAGTTGTAATTGTTCAACATTTTTGACATGGGTATTGGGTATTGCTTCGGGCAGAGAGTTCATCTAAAATTTTGTCTAATCCGTTCACTACTCCAGCTTCTATGGGTTCCGTGATTCTTCTGTTGACCATTTTGAATAAATATTAAAAATTCCATGTATTTTATCGTTAATTTTCATATCGTTTTTATTTTATTTTTTTAAACATTCCAACTAGATAAACTACTTGGATTCGCAGGTCTAGGCCGACGTCCAAGCCACATCTACCAACGACAAAGACAAGGTCAATTTTTTGATCATTAAATTTATTACTTCTAATAATCATAATGAATCATCATTCTTCCCTAATGGAGAAGTATTTATTGTGGTAGATATTCTCGGAGCAGAAACGATGCGGGATTCACATGACAATATCACAACCGGCCCTCGGGTTGCCAACAATAATATCTCAAACGAGTCGTGTAATCGTTCAAAACATTTCTCAACGTTCAACATCAAAGTGAGTAGCTGATGTGCCGGATAGACCACCGCATTACGGTTCTCTCCTTTTTAAAACCTTTTGACGGATACGTGTATATTTATGGACATCATCAACAGAACTCTGGGCGATGCATCATGCGGCCAATATCAGATTTCACGTCATCGTTTTAATGAATGGTGTATTAGTTCTATGAGCAAATCGTACCACAGTCGAAAACCTCTATTTTCGTTTTTGGTGCTCGAATTTAAGATCCTTTTGTTGCCAACATCGAATGGGTCAAAGGCTGTATTCGGTCTCCCTCTGTTCATTCAACTACGGGTGGTAGGTGGGATTTTTTATTAAAATCTGAGGAGAACAACAACCTATCTAAAATAATTTTGGATCTTGTGGAATTTTTATTTACTGAGTTGATCCGATAGGCAGACTAACATAATATGAAACCTATCTTCAAGAAAGCCAAGGGTTACAACACTGCACTCTCCTCAGGGGGACCGACATGTCTGTTCCCCCTACCATAACAGCTCTTAGCAGAAAACCACAGTCATCGTCCCTGCCTCACTCACAACCTGCTACTTTGATGATTACTGTCATAATATAGCCTTAAATTTTTTTGGGTGAGGCAGGGACGATTACTGTCAAAAATTGGCTGGGAAAAATTGGAAAAACTGAATTTCATGGGTCCTTGGCCCCTTAAAAACTACACACTTGAACTTTTTATAAAAAATTTCAACAACTCTGTTCCGGGATCTGTTGCCCCCACTTTCTGAGCTATTCATTAGTTTTACAACAGAAGGCGTAGGTACTGCTTCAGGAGAATGCTTCTATGCTTTAGGAGATGAAGGTATAATACCGAGTGTGGTTGAGCACGATCTCAGAGAAAGAACGAGGTACCACAGCCGACCATTGCAGCTAGACTGCGCGCAAAAACAGACAAATCCGCCAAATAAGTGAAGTCCAGGGAACAGCTATTACAATATTTTTCATTCAATCACCTGTTGAATGACACCTGTGGCGGTTTTATAATCCAAAGAGGGAGGAAAGTCTCTCGAATTCGGCGTGTTATGGAACTACCTTGTTTGTAGGTGTGTCCAGGCCGCATTTATTCATTTCGCTATCAATCAATCTTATTATTTTTACATTGTGGTCTCCTGGTTCCTTACTTATGGTGGTCCCGTTTCAACCCGACTTAATTTGATAACCTGTAGGATATTCCGTCTCACCCTACAAGCCATCCACTTTCGATTACTATTTTCCACTGATGAAAAGGTTAAACATACCGTGAAGTAGTAAAATTTTATGGCCCTCTCACGAACACGCATTGTCTCGCATTATTGGGAGTTGTAATTCGGTTTGTCACACATGAAAACACTGTTAGTTTCAAAATTGGGATAGTTACCGTCGTTGACATCCTCACTACATCCAAGTTTATGGGTAATTCGCCCAGAGAGCGAAGGGCTGGTATGAAGAGATGCTTCTTTGTTGGTGCTTGCTGAAGGAAAACAGACTTCCAATCAAATTAAGACAAGAGCCCTCGGAAGCTCGAGTTTGTTTACCATCAGTACTTTCTAACTTTAATCAATTCCCCTCTCACAGTTAATGGTTACCTCTGCGGTGCCTACTCAAAAGGTAAAAACGGTCCTCAGGTTTCGAGAGGTTTCCACTCAGCCTTGCCGTTACTATCGCTATAACCTAATAAGACGCCCTTTCCTAACTGAATTTGGAAAAATGTCATTTGTGATTCCAAGAGGAAATAGAACAACACACTTTCTCCCTCCTTCCCTAATGGTATTACAAGAGGGGAAGATGATGGAATGTTTATCGCACTTGAGCCACCCAAGAGGTGGCGCTCGATGAATTTTCTGCGTCGTTTTCCCTTGGTGTTTTGACGAGCTTCTCATACAGCAGACAGAAGTTTGAGAAACACTCTCATATAATTTGAGGGAAAAGAAATTGTATACTTGAAAAAGTTGCCAAGACAGAGCTCCTCCTCCTCCGTACACCAGGTATTGAATTCAAATTTTGTGAGACATACCTACACGGTACACGCTTACCTACCGACTAATGATATCTTGATGACAAACTGCTTTTGGATACAGCTTGGAGCCACACACATCTTCCTGCACTGGGCAAAATACCCTATCAAAAAATCCTATAAGTGAAATCGATCATTTTTTTTCTATGCCATATCTATAGCAATGTCTCATCCGGCGTCGAAAATCAAGTCAGACCTGGAGACTCACTGACAACCTTTCAAATCAAACCCTATGAAATATCTATTAATTATCTATGATTGAAGGTCATCGATTATTTTAAAGGTGTCAGACCTATAAAATCGACATGAAATCCAACTGGAAAAGTACGAAGTGCGAATTTTGATTCTGCTGAGTTCGTTGGTCTTCGAAGGAGATTCATTAAAGAGTTTAAACTGAAGAGAGGCTGACCTTCCATACTCAGATTAAATCACTTGTTGCCTGCTTCACCACTCTAAAATATCTCGGGCCCCTTCGGCTTGTGCATTTATTGAGTAGTCCGGTTTTTCCTTAGTTTTTTCTTGAAGAATAAAATCGCTTCTGTATACTGTATCAGGAGGATATCGGACTTCAAGCCGAATTTTCCCTTCATATCAGTATAGTTTGAGTTACTCTTCTTGCTAAATTGTGAGAGTAAACTTCTGGATACATATCACAAATTTGAACGTGACCTCATCTAACTTATACAATAAATATGTAAAACCGTCTGCAAACACATAAGCCACCTTGAATTAGAACGCTAAACATTCCAGGAACTGACTGAACAAGACAGAAAATTTCATTTCAACTCTCTTTCATCATCTGGGCAGGCGGGAGGGCACTGGGCGGAGCTGTCTGACTGATGCTTCAAAGCCTCTTCGTCAGGAGGTGTATTTTATTTAGTGGGCTTCTTATTTATCCCGACTAGCCCTTGTCGACGGGTCATTACTGTCTGAGTTAGTGAACATTAAACGCCCGATCGCACAGGCTCCGAGCCAACGGCGAGGGCACCCAATAACGTTGTAAGAATAACCGTGTGCTCCCCGATGCCGCCACTAGACTGGAAATGATCCGGGAACATCCTTTAAATCATATAGTATCTCAGAAGACATATCAACAGATGTGACCTTACCACCAGCTGTAAATTTTTCTTTTGTACGTTTTGAATTCGCTCGACTCCTCGACGTAAAATCGCATTGGGAGTGGTTGAATGAGTTAATTCCCGCATTCATTTCCACTCTGAACTGGAAAAAAGAAAGGCACTAAGGTGGAAGGCTCCAGGATGCAGCAGAGAATGTGGTTTTCATATTGAGGTTTGAATTACCTATCATTCAAACGGAGGGTGTAAATAGGAAAACATGGAGCTATATAAGCACATCTGACAGTTCAATATTCTGCCACAACCGAAAGATCACAACCTTGATAAACTATTCTGATTCGCTCGATCGCGATTTTGTTCTACTTGGAATCGCATTGAGAGTGATTTGTTCATTTTCCATTTATTTGTTCTCTCAACTCAAAACGAACGAAGGATGAGTGGTTACATATAATGTTACAGCAAAGAATTTCCTTCGCTCTGAAAACTATGCATGATCTCTTGTAACACTCTCCAATTAGACCTACGTAGATATACAGGGTGGTCCATGGGCACCCCCCCCCC
>JAEMON010000010.1:10508530-10522729 GCA_030264115.1 Lygus lineolaris | reverse complement strand
TTTTCAAAGGAAATTTTGCGCTGATTCCGAATATATATCATGTTCCTATATTACCTAAAATAGCTAATTAGATCCCAAAATTGCAAAAGACCTAGAAAATTCACTTTTTTGAAAAATAAATTTTTTCTCGTTTTCTCAACTTTATTGGTTGTGAACACGGGAAAATGAAAGACAGTGGGTCTCAATCGATGCAGGGTTCTCCAACTAAAACATTAATTTATCAATATAGGTAAGTTGAGTACATAATACCTCCTTTTCAAAAGTGATGATGTGACGAAACGCTTTAATGACCGACTTGAACTGTAGGTAATGTTACCTTGAATATTTTAAGTTGTAAAGAAAATAATAGATACCTTATTAATTTTCCTTAGATAGATAACTTGTTATAATAGATAGGTACCCTAATAGAAATAATAGATACCTTATTAATGAAAATTAATAAATACCTATTAATTTTCTTTGGGGCCCTTAGAGTTTTCCGTCCTCTAGTTACTAGTTTCCTTTTTCCTAGTTAGAAAGTTTCGATTTTCGAATCGGTACCGACCTATTGGTTTGAAGAGGCACTGGTAAACAAACAATTGAAGAAGAATTGAAAATACTGCTACCTTGAATGATTATTGATTGTTGTGATGAGAATAAATATATCACTTATATTTTTCGTTTTTTTTTTTTTTTAATAATGCTTTCATAAGCCTCGACCAAGAGACCTTTCAAGAGAAAAGAGATAGGTACCTCAATTTATTTCATCAGCAAAGGTAGCCAACTAACTTTCCGCTTCAAATCTCATTACCTACTTCATTTTTTCTCGTGAAAAATTGTCGGAATGAGGATGAAATACCTACGAGAGTTAGCAAAATTCTACATTCCTATGATTTGATCAAGTTAGGTACCCTGAGTTTAGGTGGAATGGGTAAATCGTGAAAAAAATAGGGATTTTTGGAGTTTTATGTAGGAAAAACCTTGGAAAAGTGTGGCAACACTAGACCCACGGGGAACGCTCGTTCAGGTATCCAACTCAAATATCAAAATGTAGGTATAATGCTTGTTTAATATCCGCCTTTAATATCATGAAATAATACATTGAGGTTACCCTACGTTTTCACATATCCCCCGAATGTATATTATCCAGCAGATTACACTCGGAGTGAGTTGGAGCTTGAGTTATTATGTGTTGACATAACAACAGCTGGGGAAGACACTTGTTCAACAGCGGGAGCCACCGTTTCATTTCTGTATCCGCACCTGTCATTGAACTTATGTCCTCCTCCTACCCCTCGCCAAATAAACCATCTTTTGAAGCCGCTTTTTGGGAAAAATGTTGTTTTACCAATAAAATTTGGCTGTAGGAGTAACTAGGGCTATAGGTGTAACTCAGCTAGGGATTTATAGCTTGTCTGTTGGGAAATATGTACCCACCTATTTATATTTTGGGATCTAAGTGATTTGTGTGTAAGTGCTTGTCTGCATAGAGTGTTTTACAAATCTAACAATCTGTTTTACAAAACTCATCATTATCAAAACAAACAAATGGCTTCTGACACTTCGACAGATTTCTGGAGTCAAAGTGGTGTTCTCTAGATTCAGTAACTGAAACCTTCATGTTAATTCACCTGCTCCCAGCCAAGGGTGGATACTAAACCTCTCCGATAATTTCAAGTGATCAAAAACTGCAAAAGTCCCACACAAATGAATATTGTGACTCTTGTATTACCCATAGACTCATTTTGTTCGAAGTAAATTGATTTGTTTTAAGTAAGTGTTACATAGGTAATCTTTCCAGAATAATGTACAAGTATTGTTGGTAGCAGTTGTTATATTTTCTGGAAAGTGGATATATTTAGGTAGTTAACTATAGTTTCACATCGACACTAAAGTCAAAACTATACCTACTAAAATGAAAACTATAATATTAATTTAGGGTTCTACTTCGAATTCCAGAAGCACGTTGATGAAGGTAGAGTGTTGCAAACATCC
This sequence comes from Lygus lineolaris, assembly GCA_030264115.1. NCBI lineage: Eukaryota > Metazoa > Arthropoda > Insecta > Hemiptera > Miridae > Lygus > Lygus lineolaris. The sequence continues at coordinate 10,520,755 of JAEMON010000010.1, read as the reverse complement.
TTCTTAATAACCACAAACTCATTATTTACAAAATAAAACATTTAGTATAGTAGATACTAATCCTTTAGTGCTGTAGTATGTATAACCAACTCCCTTACAAAGTTCACCATTTTCTAAAACCCTGGTAAAGGAGTTCGAGTCGCATCAGGTTATATTGAAGCCATCAGGGGCAAATAAAGAGGGCGGAGGAGCAGAATCCCTTTCGTGCAATTCTGATCTTTTGTGCCGTTTCCTTCTTTGTTCATCCCTCATCATTCGGGCGAAGGGGAAGCTGGAACGAGTTCAATTGATCGGCTAATTCGATTAGACCGCGGGTTTCGCTGCGTCAGCCCTGACTTGCACTACCCACCTTTGGCAAGGAACCGGTTCCATCACTGTTGAATGTCTTGGGAGACTTGCCGCTACCGGGGATGAATAAACAACTAGTCTTGTCTGGGTAATCGGAATCATTCAAGTGAGAACCGTGATATAGGTAACGTTTTCACAATGGCGGACACGAGGAGAGTTATAAGACCTGATAAAAATGAGATGACCTCGCATGAATTAATAGTACATTCTTCCAGCCATCCATGAACTAGGCAGGTTTTCTTTTCCAAGATCCATGGTTTTATGTGCACTCATTTTATTGTGTCTGTGATCTCAGATACAGACAGGGACTTGTGTTTGGTTTTATTTCCATTTATTTTCAGCCTCATCTTTGTTCTTTCCTGGTCTGTGCACGGTACGTAAGTTTCATACAAGGGTGAACCCCGCTTTGGTAGACCTAGGTATAGAATTTTGTAGGACACTCACCTGGCACTCTTAAGTCTCAACAGGCTCGAAGGTCCTTTATTGAAAGGAGCGAAAGTTTCCCTGGATAGTTATGACGTCGACTGATGGAAAGATCATGTCAATTATGTGCAAGAATTATTGAATGAGAGCAGTTTGAAAGTCTTTACTATTGGCTGAATCCCAACCATTCCCACTTATGAATTACTATGCAGCCGACTACTTCTGCCTTGAGTAGGCTATGTGCCGTTGACACACCGGATATCAACTACCGAGGAAGAAACGGGTCCCCCAACACCAAAGCAGTAGGATTCGGTAGGTATCTGGCCTTCTGGCAACTATCGAACTTTCAGGGAGGATGGAGGGAGGACCCCGACAAACGCCTACGGAGTCCTCGAACTCTAGGTGTGAATTTAGCGTCGGTTTCGGACGTCCACTCCCTAACGGCCATTAGGGAAATTGAGAGAAAACCCCTTCCCTCTCAGCCTCCTCGCCTGCCTCAAAACGGAAAAGGGCGCCGAGCACATGTATCTCGCTAATCTGGGGCATTCCGTAATTGGGAAGTCCACTCCGCTGGGGTGAGGTAAACCCGACCCCTTCGCCAGATATCCGGAGGCTGCCCTTCCTCCCTTGACCGTCTTGCTCCATGGAAACGGAAGAATACATTGATTTTCGACTTGCCTCCCCGAATGACGCCCTGCTTGCAATAGTAGATTGGGAACAGAAGCCTGACGCCTAATTTATTGGAAAGAACAACTTAATTTATTTTGTAGTTCTTATCAGTGTACTATATCAGTATCGTCACTCTATTGAATACTTTCACAAATATGTGTATTCTATTTGAATACCTTCCATTCTAAAACTAAAAAACTTCTCCAATTAGGTAATTTCAAGGTCGGAATTGCGTTGGGTTGGACCAAAATAGGCGAAGTAAAAGCGCGAGACTTAAGACGTTTTTTGGCCCTGGAAGAACCTCCCGGGTGAAACTTGAGTTCATGCCATAATCAGGTTTCAATTTCAAGACTCGTTCCGCTCAGTGTCGCCCGAGGAGGGTTTTTGTTTTCGCACTTATTAGACAAACTTCAGTATAATGATGAAAAACAATCTACCTATTTCACTATTTTTTACAATCCTGAACACGAATATGTTGGGAAAATTCGAAATGTAGGTAGTTGTGTGTATGTGCGCATTTCGCATTTCTGTGAACCGCCACAGCTCACGACCCAATGGCTCAAAAGTTACTCAAATTTGTATGGTAGTTCGAGGGTAGGTGTCCCATATGAATTCCGTCACGTTTGGGTCAGTGAAAAACCGTCGAACTGGCACAACTCACGACCCAGTGGTCCGAAATCGTCCAAATTTTGGTGGTAGTTCGGAAACAGTTTCTGAATTGTCTCATTCGGATTTCTTCGCCATCCGAATCCGTCATAGTGACTGCGCAAGCGCTAACATGTGGAAAACCTCTAACCGATATACCCCACGACTCAACGCAACGGTCCAAATTCACTCAAGTGTAATTCCAGGTCCAAACCATGTAATCCGTGGAACACTCCGGACCAGGTGTTTCCAAAAAAATTTGTTCGGTCCTTGGTTTATTTTGCTATGCTGAAAGATGTGCGAGTGTCTGAAAGTGAAGCGGACTCGTATTTTTCGCCCTAATGAAACAATCTAGCCATAGCGACGAGGATCTCACGCACTCCCCCCCCCCCTCATTCACTACCCTTTTTCATCTCCTTCGCTCCTCTTGTCGCGCTGGTGTCATCTGCCGACTACCGAGGTTTCGGAGGAGGATTTCTTCATTCCCACATCCACAACGGCCGCCGCCTGCCGCGCACTAAAAACAGAAAGGATTACTATGGGAAGGGGAGACATGTGGAAGCACGAAAAAAACAATGTGAACGATCCTGACGACGAAACGGCACCCTTGTCAGCGGCTCCCTACTTTAACGTTATATCGATGACGGTCTCATAATTATATTAAGAGGGGAAAACGTTTTAAAAGGTTCATCCAACATGTTCCCCATGACCTGCCACAAGGGCTATAATTGGGAACTGTACGGAATTTATCCAGGAACACTATTTCATCGGAATTTGAACTGGCGTGGATTACGTATCTAGACCCCACCACTTTTACTACTACAACAAATATTATTTCTTACAGCCAGTGTTCCCTCTGGATTAAGTAACGATAAGGTAAAATTGAACTACCCGGATAGGTTCGAACAGGGTATGCGCATGAGTCAAATTCGCCAATGGGGAAATTGGCGGTCAATGGGGAAATTCCCTGTGACCTCGAATTCAGGTGCATGGTTCAGCGCTCTCAAAAATCCGTATGTGCCAATTTTCATTCGGTTAAGCTTGAAAATAGCTAGAAAGAGGCGCGTGAAGTCAGAATGGTATAGACGGGAGGTTGTTGTTAACATCGTCGTTACTAATTTCAATACAATTTTCCGCTCGTAGTATGCCCCTTTTTGGAAAGCTCTCAATGAAACATATCATTGAGGAAAGTGCAACATATCCATGCGCACACCCCATTACACCCTATTCGCTTCCACTATATACCTACTTGTCGTGCTCGATGGATTGATTAATTTTTTATACAATTTAATTACGTACAAGGGACAAGGCGTATTAAGGGAGTATGTTTGTATTAATTGAGTTGAAATTTTGACACTAACCTCTAACGTTAATTGTAAATACCCGCGTCGAAAGTCTAACGTTTTATGTGTCCAATGTTTCAACCCTTCGTTCTCCTTAGGAGTTCAGAAATGTGTTCTCATTCCTCGGGGGGGGTGGGAGGGGGGGTGGGGGGGGGGGGGGACTAAAAGACGCTTTTATAATTGATTTTCAGAAATCCTAAATACTCATATTTTCTCAATAGCTCCAGCTACTAATTCTATAATACTCAGCCGGAAACTTCCAGATCCTCAACATCCAGTACCCATAATTTCGTTCATCCATCAACTCCACAAATGATTCCCAGGATCACTGCAGTAAAAATCGCCATTTAGGTACTCGCTTACTTTTGTCTTTCACTTCTGGAGAGCAAATCTATAGGACTCCTAAACATCAACTGCCTATACAAGATCCATCGTACCCGTATCTATATAATTTGTATGATTATCACTTCCATGAAAATGATACGTTACAGGTAAATGATTTTTTGCAAAATAAAATTGGTTACAGGTAAGAACCCAACAATATCAGTTCTAGATAGATAATATAATCTTCTATATAATAATAAGTGATTTGAAGCAGCACAGAACGGTGTTCGAATAGGGCTGTATCAATTTTGTTTCCAATGGTATTATTATTATTTCATCTTCAATTATTTATATTTCTGGAATGAACGTTTTTAGTTTTTTGTTTTTTTAGCGAGAAGAAAATGAAGCTATTTCAATGGCTTCAAAATTTAAATAATGCAAATTTTTGAAAATTTTCTTCATGGAAATCCGTTTCAGACCATTCTAAAACGATTCCTGAAATTTAACACTTTTTTATATGTATATATATTTATATATATTTACATATTTATATATGTGTCACTCCAGACGATATCTGCCCGAAGAATCGAGATAAAAAATCCAAAAAAATTTTAAAATGTCTATAATATCAAAAGTAAGGATGAGTTCGTTAGCCAGAATTTTTGGAGGACTCCAAGAGGTCAAATTTTGAAAATTTAGTTTCAAAAATCGCCAAAGAACGTGTTTTTTGAGGTTTTTGGTGTAAATTTCCATCTTAAACATAGGAGCATAATCACCACCATCACTCACCAAATCGGTTAAATATCATTCTTTGAAAATTCGCTCATCAACTCATGCTGCATGGATGGGACTTTTGTTGGTTAAGGTTGAAATTTCGATATTTATCGTATGGTGGATGGATTGCTGTATTACTGTGAAGATTCCGTTCCAGATCTTCAAAGACTTATCCGAAGATTACAGAGTAAATCCCGCCGAAAATTTATAATCCACAGGTTGCAACCTTTCCTTTAGCCCACACAAGAAGCTGCATCATTCGCTGTACAATTTTCTGTTCCTTTCTACCCAGGCTAGTTGATACGGCCGAGACGTGGACGGCATTCAATTGGATTTATCGTTATCGTCACCTAATGTGGGGGTGGGGGTCACGCTTGAATCAACTCAACCTGGGACTTGTGAGACCTCCTAACTTTATAACATCCCTTTTCTGCAGCCCTTTGATGCCCCGGGGACACAGTGCGCAGCCAATTCTTTGCTGACTGCATGATTTTTTTTCCTTTCATCTAATTCAGCAGAAAAAGGGCTCGTGGGAGTGGAAACTTTTGTCCGTATGTTAGCCGTTCAATTGTGCGGAGGTTACTGAATTTTCACCGCTGAACGAACATCACGTAACGAACTCGCTATAGTTGATCTGTTTATACTGCGAACAACGGTATTCCGAATTAAATCGTATCATTCCATCAGCGTTTGCCGCGTAATTGGTTGTTTACTTTTGCGGGAAGGTTCACGTCACTGGGGTTGCTTTAGGGAAAGCACTTTCTCCAATGATGGACTGGATGGGGAGAAGAGAAATTTGATACTGGCTTCATACCCACACATTGCATTTAGACGGTAGCACACACTAACACAGGGGAGAACTAACGCAGGATCTATTTACTCTCATTCTAGACCAAACCCTTATACACAAACCTTCGATGCGTATAGTCCCATTTATTATTTCATTTACTCGTTGCGTGTAGGTATGTTACAATCTATTATTTTTAGTATTTATATTTTATGTAATGATATTATTACACACGTATTGGGAGTTTTCGCCGATGTTAGTGTAATGAAGTGTTAAAAATTATGTTCTCTTCTGTAATTCTGTTCAATTAACCCTTACTCGAAGGTTTTCCAATCTTAAGTCTATTACGTACAATCCAAATGATGCATATAGTTCGGCGGTCCAATAATATATAATTATAGTTAACAATATTTCTTATTTAGATTCGTTGACCAGATTCCAGTTAGCAAAATTGCCGTTACTTAAACCAGACCAGAAATCTGGTCTGCGTTCGTAAAACGCCTCGTTTGTGTTTGTGAATGAGCGAAAGCAACTGTCTGCACTAACACTCGAACTTCTACATCCAGTGGCTGACCCGTAAGATCCCTAAAAATATCAAGGAAATTTGTATGTGGGTAGATTTGCAGACACATTCACCACCAGTACCTTTCTATAGATACAATATAAATGTCGGTAGTAAAATAAAATATTTCCAACTTCAAAAGTGATCATACGAATGCAGAAACGTTTTCGTCACACCTCAATCACTAGAAAAAAAACTTGAAAATAAATTACGTGCTACTAGTAGGAGGTTTCTTGAAAACCGATAGGTGGATAAGGTTCCCTATACACAGGTAATAGTTTCAGGAGTAGGTACGCTTTCGTGATTCTCGAAAAGTGAACTTTGAAAAGGGGAGAAAGCTTTCAGAAAACGAAGTGGTGGGCGTGATGATCGAGACTATAAGGTGGGACGGCATTGAAGGCAAAGTAGTAGAAGGGAGTCTTCGAGCAGCTTGCGGCAGAAGAGCGGCAGCAAGTAGATACGAAAGGCATGGTAAGGGGGAGGATGAATATGTTTTTAAAATCTCCTCAGCCCCTCTGCCGAGTCTATAGAGGCGTCCTTTCCCCATTGTGGGTAGAGAGACATTTGCATAAGATAAAACCAAGAGAGTTGCAGATATTGCTCTCTTCCTTTTTATGTGGCCCAGATACCTGACTTCCCACTTACATACGCATCAAATATAATAAAAGCTTTTTCGCACAGAGTTTCCATGTGGTTCTTTCTCCGGCGTTTTCCTTCTCGTCCGACATTTGGCTAACATTCCTTCTGTCAGGCGGAACAAAAGTTGATATTGTTCTTCTTTCCTGCGCCAAACCTTATAGATGGAAGAATAGTTTTAGATACATACTTCGTGAGGAGCTGATTCACAGGTTTCTATGGACTCCTCCCCATCTCCATCAATATGGTTGAGAGAGTGTGATTACGTTCCACGTCAAAGCAATAATTCTGTTCGTCACAAACCTAGTCAATACAATATCACCACACATTTCAACATCAGTGAATACTGCAATAGGTAAATATGTAGTAGGTGTGCACAAGGGCTTACTAATTACTTTCGTGAATTGGGTTGGCAGCGTTTTCAGGTCGACTGATTTCAACGCGTAACTTCAATTTATTTCTATTTATCATTACCATGTGGGTGGATATGAACTAGGCTAAATTGGAGATTGAAGTTCTATGAACGAGTGATATTCTTCGGTCATTTCCGATGTTTAAGAATTAAGAAGACGTGTATAAGGAAAGACGTGTACCTACCTACTCTCTTATACGTACTGTTCAACCATCCCTTTGTACCTAAGGCGTGACCCATTCTTCATCTTCTTGCATCACATTTAATAGATTATTATCACATCAAAACTATTCATGCTGTTTCTCACCAATAGTACATAGGTACATAAATATAAGCTGCCATACCCATTGAAACCCAGAGCGACAAAACGCAGTCTAGGTGGTTACCAGCGGTCCATACAAATACCTAGCATACAATGTTGAAATCTGCAAGACTGATATTTATGTTGATCTTTAATTTGTTACCTGATACATGTTTGTTGTTATCAAGCAAGGAACCTATTGATTTCTTCTTGGTTCCTATGATGATTATTTCATTGTTATTGATTATTCCTATAATGCGCCACAATATACCTAATATAATTATCAAGACCCAATAGCTCCTGCAAAGTACAGTTTTATTATTATCAAACGGAGAAATCAATTTCTCCCTGATACCTTTGATTATTCTGGGAATCCATATTGTTACGTCGATTTCAAGGAGTGATTGATATAAGATAAGATAAGAGATAAGATAAGATCGGTTGTCGAACACGTATTTAATCAACATAATATATTTTTATAATTCATTTCCAACACTGAAATGACAATAACCTATCAAGCTACGTTTAATGGAATTGTTCATGAACCTAACCAACACACGCCTCAAGGAGGGATGTAATTCCGCGTGCCTTCTCGAAAAGGAGAGAAGTATTAGAAAGAATTGTTATGTCTTCCCAGTAAAAAATACACAAGAGGTAAGTAGTAGGGGATTGTAGCGTTCTCACGTAGGATTGCCTCGTCATGTGGGTGAGGATGAACATGTGAGAAGTTGAGTGGAGGTTCTGTCTTATTAATTTAACGCCACCCCTTCTCCATTCTCTCTAAAATATAAGATAAGCCCGAGGGAGCTCTTCTTCCTATATTTCTTCCTGGATTCTCACTTTTTCTTGTTATTATGACGCTGGCACAACGGTCGTGTCGTTGATTAAGTTTGTTGTGAACACCTTCGCACTTGATACGATGCTCCCTTTCGGGGATCGCCCTCCTTCCATGATATAGCAGGGGACTCTTTAGCCCCCTGTCCTCGTATTTTGTGGAGGATCTCAACTTGGGTGGTATTCTTTGTCTTACATCCTCGTTTTCAGTCGTGAAATCTTGTTATAATCTTAAATCATGTGTAGCACTTATCATACTCTTCGCTTTGGTACGCTTGTCTTACTGGTTCACACCTTCATTTGGCTACCTATTTCGTTTTGAAGTGGACGTTGTTAATTGCTCTTTGGACATTTTGCGCGCAATTTCCGAACTTTTTGGAGGACATGAAACCAATGTAGGTACACATTAAGGGAGGCTCAAACTTGCGAAAAGGATAAGTTTTAGTATGAACATGGCTGGGTCATGAATTGATGTCAAACTATCTGAAACTAAACATTTCGAAATTTCGTGACAACCTCCATCATTTTGGGGTTCCAAGCTTGATTTGCAAGTTTGAATATATACAAATATACGAAAATATCGAACTACTAAATTAACTAAACTATTAAATTAGTATAGGTACCTATCTAATATTATTTACTAATTCAATAGCTTCCAAGAGAACCCGTTACGCAACCGATATACGAAGCAGTGGTTAGTAAGGTACCCCGGGATGGAAGTAACCAAGGGAACCAGATTATGCATTTATTGTTAAGAGGAGAAAATAAGGCGTATTATTGATTACCTTCAGAGAACTAGGTACTGGTACGTAGGTAGGTAAGTCAAAAATTGAGCGCAGAGATAAGCTGAGGGGGAGACATGAAATGTCTCACTGAGTTGTGGGCTTGTATACATTATACCTTAGATGAAACAAAATGTATAAGATGTTGTTAAGTTCAATTTGACAAAAATATGATTGAAATTGAATCGGGCAGCCTGTGAATCAGAAAGTTTTACTCTGAAATCCATTTTCTTCTCTGTCCACATCCCTCTTCCATGCTCTCTAAAATGGGCACATTTTACGCTCGGTATGTCTTCTCTTCTATTGTAAAAATTCAGTCCTGATTGATTTATTTAAGCTAAATAACAGTTTGATTTTTTTTTTTTTTTTTAATGCTGAAGAACAAGGTCTGTAAAAAAATGTTTTCGATGGATAACATTTTCTCATCAAGGGCGGAACCTCAAGACGATAGAATCTTTACCTACCAGTAATTTTCAAAAATGTACCTAAATAACCTATTTTGTGGAAAAAATGATTCTCCATCTTTCCGTTATTGAAAAAGATAACACAATTTGTTTGACAAATTGCAATAAAAAGCTGGTTTTCCTGAAAATGGCAAACCTTGCATTGTTCATCCTCCTAGAAACTTGATTAAGTTCAACAGGTGCTATTCCACAGTGAAAAACTACTGTTGGTTCACTCGTCGAAATTTCACGTGAATTTGAACATCTTCCTGTTCCACGACCCCCAGATTTCGATAATGGAAAGGAACGTAAAGTTATTCTCCTGTAAACATTGGATAACAGCTCCTGTGAAAAGTTGTACAGAATGGAGGCTTTTCGAGAAAAAAGTCCTTCATAAATATTTGCTCTCAAATATGATCTCATCCCCCGCGTGAAGGAATAAATTGGCTTGTCATGGCTGGAGGACAGTTTCACAAAGAGGGCCTTCTATAACATATTGAATATTGTTTAGGGTGGGTGTGGATGTTTACACGCTTGAGTTCCATCAAAAAACCGCATTGCCAAAAAAACTCTCCTGCGCCGATCTGCACGCCATGGCCCTCCATTCACCCTATTGTTTTTCCAACTGCAAAATCCTACACTCATGACAACTTGCACATGCGAACCGAGGTAATGAATTATTTAATTCACCATCCCTAATTCATGAATGGGGGATAGAAAGGGATACAAATAAGATGCTAAAACGGAGGATGAACCTGGGAATCACTCCATATGGTGTTATGTGAGGGTGGACCGACATAGGGTTTGGAAACTAACCGTTGATGGTGTAAACATAGTCAGTGGTGCATGTGTAACTCTATGTGATGGGTAAATCCTTTCGCCTCTGGGACAAACAATTCGTTTTGGAAGTCTGATAAAACGTAACTATTATCGAGATAGGGTAAACTTGCTTGTGTAACTGAACCTAATTTTCCAAAATAAAACTAAAAAAGAATTGATCAGTAGAAATTGAAAAAAATAAGGTTGTCTGGATGCATGGTTTCTTGTTTATAGTAAATAGGTATTCTGATCAATAAAACGATGAATATCGAGGTAGCACGAGAATATATTTTAATCAAATCAAACCATTTAATTTTAAAATAATCCATATATCTTGAGCCTGATGTTCATACTTGGCATTATCCCCTATTTTGTATGCTGCGCCTATTTTCCTTGTTGCGTTGTCCAGTGTTTTTGTCATTTATAAGGGGTCAAAGTTGTAGGTAGGATAAATCACATTTTCAACCCTGGTATTATTCTCCTCAAATTTCTTAGAGTGATTTCTCAGATGGCCAGTGATTTCTAAGATGTCCAACAATGCGTCCATCAACATCTTGGAGTGTGATGACAAGTGTGATGACAATGTCATCGCTTCACTTGAACCTTCGAGAGATGAACATATTTCCACTAACCTTTTTAGGTGTGTATCTTAGTTTTCCATCGCCAAGTCGGTCAGGAGATCAGTTTTGATTATCTCCTGTGAGCTCCGAGGTGAGCTCGGAACTCTGAACGGTGACGGTCTTGATGTAGGTATACTCTTAACAACGGAGTAACTGAATCCCGAAGCCAAATTTGACCCCCCTCCCTCAACTACCTGCTTGAAATTGTTACTAAGGAAAAATTTGAATCCTGAAAATCCCCTTTAGAAGTGATGGTTTTCTTGCCCAATACATTTTAGTCCAACCCTCTTTTCGTCAAACGTCCAACGATGTAGAGAAAGTCAGCCGAACTCCCCAAACCATTCTAAACTCTTCAATCTCTTCATACGTGCGACCCGCTCGTAATTAACTTACTCTCCCCACTGTCAAAAATATGATTCATGTTCCAAACGACTGAGGGCTTCTACATAAACCGAATTCAGTATCGACTCTTTTTATTAACAACGCGTGATTTACGGAATCTGTAATAGTCCCGTGCCTCCCGTATACATCTCTCTTGACAGAAACCTTTATTCTTGGTTAACTCCCTTCGCCAACGGGTGCGACGGCTCGACAGCTGTATTGAGGGCTGAAAAACGGTCTTTTGAAATGAAACATGCTGGTTAAAGTGATCAACCGAACACAGAATTACGTGCAATGAGTGTACAAACGTGCTAGAATGATTAGTGTGGCACGCACGGTTTTGAAGGGAAAATTGAACGTAGTGTATTAATTGAAGGGATAATAACCTGTTGTTGAACGAAGAAGTATCATTTTTACTTGCATTGAAGTGTCGATCATACAGAGATTTATTTACCTCTCTTACGATATAATAATTAATTGTCAAATATGTCTGATGTTTGAGACTCAATCACGCTCAAGGAGCTACGACGATTTTGAAGGGTTTTTGAGAAAACAGTGGCTAAGCTCTTGTTCAGGGTATGGAAGAGTGCTCTCATCCCCTTCCTTCACCTAGAATTGGCGGTCAATCATGACCGACACACGGGTGAACTCGTCTGTCACTATAGGAATCAAGAGTTATATGATTTTTGTTAGACAAACAGGAATAATATTTCCAACAATGGATCGATTGTACTCTACTCCCCATAGTATTGGGGCTCGTCTTACTGAGGATCTACATTTAATATTGCACTTTTAATGAGATTATTTGGAGAAAACATTTAGTTTGTTCATGTATTGTCTCTACTTCCTATCGGCAAAAAAGTCGATAATGTTGTCGTTATTGTGATTGTAAAAAAAATGTAAACTATAAACTATATATAAACTATAACCACAAGTACCTACCATACAAAACATGTATCTGGGTCATTCTACAGGAAGTGGCAAACTTCAGTCCACGGTGATTCATGTTGTGTGGCTTTCACTTAGGCCCAATTAGAAAATGTCCCCATGTAGGTATTTGCTAGGAGGGCAAAATGGGTCACGAAGATTCCACCTGATGTTCAAATAAAGGGGTTTAAAAAA
>JAEMON010000010.1:10474079-10484903 GCA_030264115.1 Lygus lineolaris | reverse complement strand
TCATTTCCATGACACGGAGACGCCGCAAAGTCGTTCTGTAAAAATGTGCTTGAGCTCAACCACTGGAAGAATAAAATAAAAAATGTATATAATATATGAAAGCCCCTCATATTTTCTGCTTGAATAAACAGACAGCCGCATCTAGCTCTTGGTTGTGTTCGCAGTCTCAAGTTTTATGGGGGGCTGTCTCCCTTCAGATAGAACCAAGACGAGAGGAGAAGCACAAGCGAAGATTAAAAAGATCCTCTCCTCCCCGAGTACCCTAAAAATCCTCCCCCCTTACCATCACCATCTTAAGAATGACTTACATTAGAAATATGTCATCTGTCACGATCCCCTCCACCACCCTTCTCACCATTCCACAAGCATCCTACTATGCCTTCGGGGAAAGCACTTTTCACATTGTCCCGTTCAAAGCTTCAATTCAACCTTTTGTAAAAAAATAAAAGTAAAAAAAAGCCACAGTTGTGATTTCAATTTTCCTTCCTTTCTTCTTGGTTGGAAAATCCAACTGCAGTTGAAAAGGAGAGACGGATTAAGTTGAACTAAAAAGAAAAAAGTATTTTGACTAGCCAAGTTTTTCTACTACTAGTAGTTTCTGGTAGGTATTCAAGTTTTTTCTATTTTATTATCATCTCCTCTTTCAATTTTTTTGGTATTTAGATATGAGACCACACTTAAGGGTGCGCGTGACGACGGGCTCGGGAAGCATCCCAACCAAGTCCCAACGCAGCTCAAAATCCTATTTATTATTTTTCATACGTTCATGATTTTGAAAAATTCCTCGATGTAAGTACCTATGTTATACAATCATATTTACATACTCCACGATGTGAATCATAATTGTATGATTATTCCATCCAAAGAAAACTGAAAGAAGCATAAGTAATGATAAATCCCATAACTTGTCAGGTTGGCCTTCTCCCATGTTTCTTTACCCTTTTCCAATTTTTCTAAGGACGTCCCCTGATGTAATCCATATAATACTACACAATATGTTTTACTAGAATAATATATTGGCCTTTCCGGTATGGTATTCAATATTGATATATTTTTTGAGCTAGTTATTTATAACGAAAAACAAGGAAAGTTCTCAAACCCTGTCGGTTATAGAAGACTGGAGAGGCACAGCTGCGGAACGAAAAGCCTTTCCCTTATACCACAGGATGTTTCACTTACACGTTGTTTTGAAGATTTAGGTCTTCCCGTTCTAATAAATATATCAGGAGGAAGCCGCAAAACCCTCTTTTTCACACCTACCTATTCTCAAGAGAGCGAAAACAGTTCAAGTTCGCTACTCAGCCTGAAATTTACGATGAATCTCCTACTTATGGTTCGCTTGGATCACTCCAGATATAATGACGCTATCCCTTCAGGAGGCTAATCAATAACTGTCTCTGGTGTAAAATTTATCTAGGTATACTATTTTTCACTACTAATACAACTATATTATATACTAATTCCACACCCAATTCATAGTTTTACATTGATGTAACACATTTTTCAAATTATTACCTAGGTATGAATTAATTTCATACCTTAGGTATTGGTTTCAGGAATGCCTGTTGCTAAATTTATCTTTTCTTAGTTATCTATTATTTATCTTATCTTATTTACCTCTTTTTTCTTATTTATTTTATCTTATCTTATGTATCTTATCTATATTATATACTAATACTAATTCTATTTCCACACTCAATTCATAATTTTACATTGAAGTAACACACTTTTCAAACTATCACCTCGGTATGAATCATAGACATATTGCTTCATTTCAGCAATGTGTGTTGCTAAATTTATCACGATGAATCTAGAATCTATACGCTAATTTTCTTCTTATACAAACATGTAAATCAGTATATACCATTTCATATTTACTTGTATTTCCTCGCTAACAGTTGGAATGGAATATTGTGAAAGTACTGAGCTATGTAGGTACACATACCTTGAAAAAGAGTTTATGCCATTTGAACATACTGAAAAGTTTCAATTTTGTACATGATAAATATAGAGCTGTTATGTATGCACGTACTCTATACTCTGGGTACGAAACTGTTTTTCGTTTCATCTTTCATTGAATTGGACGCAGCATAGATAACCCCAAGGAGGGAGCTCATAGCAAGAGTTGACTTGCGTTTACTCAAGGTGTTATGGTCATTCAGTATATCCAGTTACATTCAGTTATGAAAATAACTGAGGATGAGATGAAGAAAGAATTTAGCATGCTGGAATAGGTCAGTAAGAGTATTGGTCAATACGAATTGAACCTTCAACGTCATCTGGGACTGAACTAATCGAAATCCTAGAAGAGGAAGACGACCCGTTACGAAGGATTCATACAGTCTCCTTCCCCAGTGCCCCAGATATGCTGCGATGGCGGGCGACAGATAAAGGAAGGCAAGAAATAAAGGTCATCAGGAGTTTTCCTGTTCTCAGCCCCTCACTTCACTTCCTTCAAGCCTCCTTATTAGATTCTTCACAATGAGACTTGAGCCTGAAAGGCGTTTTCCCGGGTTCTTTTCAGTATTTCCCAAAGGAACTTCCCCGACGGATATAATGAAGTCCTAATAAGAATGAACGTCACTCCCTTTATAGAATAGTCTGATTAGTAGCTTATCGCCGCCAAAGGAAATGAAATCCGGCTAATAAGGCAGTCTTCTTTTCAAAATCGAGGCGATATTAGTATTGGAAATAACATTGTTAGCTCGTTGTGAATGAATTTTATTTGACGACTAACAAAGCCACAACAACTATCAACTCCACATTTTTAATAACCATTTACCTGATGTTTCATCCTTGAAAACTTACTTTACATTCTGGAAGTCCTTTTCAGTTATCCTGTCAAATTCTGAGGAAACATTATAAGCATTTCGATAACTAGTGGTTTGCGCACTGGGATAAACAACAATTTTTTTTTAGATCAGGAGGCGCAGTAATAATTTTCTGGTCATGCCCGTTTATTTTTCAGCAGCTACAATATCCGACAAGTCCGTATTATTGTCGTGTTGTTGTGTCTTTCTTGATGCTAACTCTATTTAGATGGCAAATGTTGTTTATTCCTTCACTGCTCTATGTTTTTTTTAAGGGCCTCCTATATTACTCCTAAAAAAATTATCTTTCATCATAGAAATCTTCACTCATATTTATCGTTTCGAAATGTTTTGTATTTTCAAAAAATTGTCCTTTTTCGTCTCATTCTAACTTCCTATTTGTCAGTTGTCATTCTTTGGTCAGCATGCAAAACTCTGAAACTGTTCGACTAAGTAAGATCGAATTTTCATTATCAATATAATTGACAGGTAAGTGTCTGATATTAAAGACCCGTAAAATGTTACGACTCAACCACTTACTTATGAGTAAGATAACTGTGGGTGTTATAATAGATACTATTACAGCAATAGTACAATTGCTCCAAATAGTTGTGTATTGATTATAGTTCTGAAGTAGTAACATACACCATTTCCCAGAATGGGAAATGAAAATGTGATTATGTTCTCATGAAGGGATTATGTTCAATTAGGTTCCCAACAAAAGAAGGATTTAGTGTAATAATAATTTTATTAACACAGGTCCAACAATCGTGTAACGATGAAGTATCGAACAGTTCTATTTTTCTTCAGTTAATTTGAAACAGAAATCAATGGCAAACACCTGATGTCATCTGAACGAGGAAAGTATAATTAATTTTATTCGTGGACCATTTTTTCAACGTTTAATTCAGCTTTTGAAAATATAAAAGGCCCTTGCTTTGGTGCACTGATTAAACTTGAACCAATATCATCCTGACTGTTAATTGAATTCGAATAAAAAAAAAAACTCGTCAACTCCCATTGGGCTTGCCGGACCGGTCGGTCGCGCTTATTGGAGTACCGTGTCAACGTGAGATCAAATCGATATGGAGTGGATGTTCGGAATAGCTCATCTTCAACAAATATTATATCCACCAGGGATGACGTCGACGTGTTTCAGCGCCTGAATCCCAAACTGAATCCAATCGTCCGAGACTCCATACTCCTAAAATAAAGTGACACCTCCATACTCCTAAAAATCAATGAAATGGTTCCACAGGTGACGAATCTGAACGAATGACTAGAATTCTTTATACAGCCCAACATTGAATCAGTTCAATTTATTGTTTATGAACCTTATTGGAGAATCCGTCGTAAATTAAGTCGAGTGCAAAAGGGAAGAGCTGGATGAAACTCCTATGTTCTTACTTATTTCTTACTATTCATTCACGTGTTACGGTCAAACATGGGTTTTCAAACGGAAACACGAATGTGAATGCTATCAGCTGTATGGATTTCAAAAAGGTTTGCGATGTTGGGGGTTGGTTTAGGCTAGGTGTGTATGTAATTGCAGGCCTTTTACTATTCACAAGTCCCATAGAATTTATTGTTTAGTCCTCAAATGTTAATATTATATTTTTGGGAGAGTTGGACGTACCCTATCCTCGAAGACGTGAATTGGTAGAGACAATGAATGTAGTAGGACTTCCACAACAATCTTCAGAATTGAAGTGTAGTAAATTGATGGAGGGGAGAGAGGACAACCATGTTCCTAGGGGTCGTTTAGGCCAGGACAAAAAGACAATGGACTGTACAGGAAATGAGGGTGATCAGTCAATTATAGGAGCGAACATGGGGGTATGGGGGAAAAGGTATAGATAGATAGATATCAGGTGTTTGGGCTTTCTTCAATCCATCAGCAAGAAAACTTCCATTTCCTCGGATCGTCCCCTTCGTTCCTCTTCAATCTTTTACACACGTCCTTTTACCGACTAAGTTCGCATCCCTCACCCTTCTCAGCCATAGTAGGGAAGGCCACATTGACAGAAGAGGTTTCTCACGTTGTTTCAGGTTCAGGGGTTGAGTTCGAGGCCTCTTCAGCTCAGGAAAAACTTTTTTGGCTACTCATGCTCTCCCCACCTTACCGCACTTTTCCGAGCTAGTCTCCCACATCCCGTCCGATACAGAATGTGTTCCTGACGATGATGTAAGCGAAGGTGTTAGGAAGTTTTTATCTTCCTACCCAAGTCATTTTGAGGGCCGAAAGTATTAACCCTTTGTCTACGTAGCATATTTTTCGTCACCCACCTTCACAAGTTGAATCACCGCCATTATAACTTCCTCCACTTTTAGGGCTTTTGTGTTCCTTCTGAGACTTACACAAACCTATCATACAGAGTCTCTACACCTGGACATGGTGAGTTTGATTCGCTCCATTGGAGTATGAATTAACGGAAACTTGCATGTCAACAGAAATATCGTTATGTTCAATGTCTCATGAACATGAAATCAAAACACTACTTTTCCTCTACGACTACTTTGTCTCCAAATTTTGTACCAATCGCACACCGCCTTCATAGTCAGACTACAAAGAAACCAGAACACCAAGTGATGGACCATTGAACACCAACTTCTAGAGCTGGCAGCGTTATATTCTAAGTCATTACTCTTCCTCCCTGATTTTGGCAAGCGCCTCATGGAGCCAACTTTGCATTTCTTTACATTCAAGCAACCCTCACTAGGTACCAGCACTGGGGTTTGGCAGACACAGTGGTCATTATACATACGTATACTATATGGTATTGGCCTGACATTCCTGAGCTTGATCCCCAAAGATTTCCTTCAAAAACCTAGGTGCCTTTTCTCTGTGTTTTGTAAAATTATGGTTCCACGGGCCATCCATAAAATTATCATCTGATGATAATGATTGATATTTCTGGACATTTGAGGCATAATTATGATTATGGCTAACTGAGACTTACTGGATAAACAACGCATCAAATATAATACTTCTAGGAAGAAGGTTGGGACATTATTTATGGGGCATGGTCTGATTTTCCGTCCAGATCTTGTGGACATGCTTCTGAGGGATTTTGAATTTCTTGGCATCTGCTATTTCTGAAACCATGAAGTAGTACTTTAATATTGTTCAGGTTACCGTATTAGGGGACCCTTACAACAGACTTGATTTAATGAAGAAGCTGCACAAAAGATGGTATAAGAGGGTACGTTGACGTCGCTACAGGGGCAATGATGGCATGTATTTATAAACCAAGGAAGCGCTTCATTGTGACGCCTCTCGGCGCGAAGGGATTGTGCGGTGTGCTGGAACTTTGATGGAGAGAACCGTCTAGAGAAGAGAAGGGATTTCGGGCGGTAATTAGCAAGAGGGGGTAAATTGTCAGTGATGAAGATGGATTGAAGTGTCGAAGGGGGCGTAGCGCTTAGGCCCTTCCCGCGTTGAAGGCTGCCTTCACACCTGGTCCCTCAACCATCCCGATGGGTTTTCCCCTTTCGTATACTCTACCTTTACCGCAGTAATCTTGAAATCAGCTGATGCCCCTAAACGCATTAGGCCCTGATTCATTGATTCTCAATCAGTGCCACAAATCCGGGATTGAGTCCATTTATGTTGGATTCAATCTTCTCCATCTCTTGAGCGAACTACAGTGCAACTGATGTCTACTTAAAAATATGAAAGCCTGCATGAAAGTTTTGGAATAAACACGGTTTTTGCGAAAGGTATAGTCAGGAAAATTATCTAACTTGAAATATGAAATTTCAACAGGTTGCGGGTGGGCCATCCTCACATCCAAACTAAATCGCTCGCAATGAAGTTCTGGAAACTAATTTCAATAATATTAAAACTTCATTGGTTTTTGAAAGTTAGAATTCAAGTTCAGGCTAAAATTTGGGTTTGCTGAAATGTTCATGTGGGTTTGAGTATTAAGGTCAAACGGGTATTGGAAATTTACGGAAAGAATTTATGAGGATGAAAAGGATTTCAGGGATAACGAGGGTAATAGAAATCATCTAAAGCATCAGAAAATCATCTAAGGAACCCAATCATAACTTCAGTTTTGATCTGAAAAATAGACAGGTGGTAGAATTTCTTCATTATCGTCCGAAGGAAGGCACATTTATTGTGAAAATTCGGAATAATTAAAATTCATAGATCTGCTAAATGTCTGAAATTCATACGCTGAATGAGGTCATGTACTACATACTAATTACCTATAGTATGTGTGTGTATCATAGTATGCATTTACAATTACTAATCATATTTCACCATTAGGTTCATTCCTGCAACACCTTGTTTTTCCCTTCACAGAGTTGTGCTCACCACTGTAATTGGTTATTCTTACCGGCCCTCTTTCACTTCTCTCAGCCAATAGGATTCAAGTTCCCTTCCAACTCCTACCACTTCCACTCTGGTTGTACCTGATTGAGGATTCCTCTCAGCCCCCTTCACGTGCTCGACCAATATGATTAAAGTTCCCTTTCTCCGGTGAGCATATGAGCTGTGTGATGTTAGCTTCAATTCTAACTGGAACTGATTATGACCCAAATATCGACATCGATTTAACTTTGGGACTCATTATTTTCGTGGAAATAGACAACGTTTTCATTGACTCCGGCTTCTTCTTATTGGAATGCAATACAGTGGCAAAAAAGATGCAAAAAAACAATACAGTGGGTGCGATTTGAGACTGAGACCTATGGGTTCATCGACCAAACAAATAATGTGAATAATGCATAACTTGGTTTTCAATGGATAAAATAAATAATAACAATGCTGAAAATGAATTTGAGGTTATGAATAAAACTGCTCACTTGACTCCCCTTAATTTGAATTCCGAACCGGAAGGCCGAATAAAAAGTAATTTGGTAGAAAAAAAGGAAGGATCGAGAGCAAAAAGGGAGCTTGGAGGTAGGAGAGGTGTGAACGGGGAGTGCTTCTAATATTTTATTCATGACGTTGTGATTGGGCAGACACCATGTACGATTAGTTTGGTATCGATTGTTAGCTCCGTTTCCAAACCAAATGATTTTTGAAGTAGTTATGAGTGGTAGCGACGGCCCAACGTGCTACCCAATCGCCATGGCCACCATCGAATTTTCTTAGAGTTATTGGGGTTGCATTGACATGAATGGTACTCAAAAACGTTATCACTATTAACAGAAAATCTTATTGATGGTGTCATCATCACGCTGTGTAGGTTTTCTTGAAAACATGAGCGTGCAGCAATAATATTTAACCAAAATAGGAGCTGATGGACAGACACTGTGCAAATTGAGAGTTTCCAATTGGGAAGGTACAATTTGAGATTTTCTTTCACCAGTTTCTGTTCATATATTGATGAGTATGAACAGCCACATGCTTGTGTACATAATATTGTAATCATTCTGCTTTAAATTGGTAGCTTTGCCTTCCTAAACCGACATCTTCTTCTGTTCTCATAAATATTACTCACAGTTCTTAATCTTTTTTGTTGACAATCTTTTGAGTTTTTGACATGAGTTCTAACATTTCTGGCTGAACGCGATTTCAAATTCCAAGGAGCCATTCTTGATGGATGTGGTTCCTAGAGAATTGAAACCTTGAGAATTAGAATCCTGAACTAAGGAATCCAGATAAGGATTGGGTTCGACGAGTGAATGACTAGAAAAACTCTTTTCAAACGGATAATACTCTTTTAATTCCTAGGGAAATATAAGGAAAATTAACTTTGTGTTTTTAAACTGCCACTTATCATTGGTTACAGATTCCACGGTCATCCGCTGAACTACATAAACCCAATAGAAAAGGCACAAATTCAAAGCCTTCAAATTCAAGAAAGATCTACCATGCGAAAATTTAGAAACGGCCTCCTTATTAGCTTTCTTACCCAAATTAATTCTGACTTTTCAAACGATAGATCCCTTACGAGATCAGATTGAGTTTCATGCATGATAGATATCCTGATTGAGAGCATTTCAAAAAGCCGGACGAGCTGCATGTCTTGGCCAGACTCTGTTCACACCACAATATTTTCTACATCTATTTCACTTTCCGGTTTTGATAGATATTTTTCGAACGGGTAACGAAGTAACTATCTCACCCACCATGAATTCTCCAGAGGTGGTAGGTAACAAGCTAGGAATGTTTGGAGAGGTTATTAAGGCAGAAGTACGAGTGAGGAACGAGAGTTAGAGGAAGGGAAGTCCCACAGTGAGGATCGGGGTTGAAAGCTTTGTTACCCACACTTAGCGAAGCACCAAGCACTTCTTACCGCATCTACCCTCCTTCCGTACAAAGAGTCAGCCTTCAGAGGGAGCACACAGCACGCGCACTCAACGTACTCCACTCGAGCACCACCCATCCTTCGACCCTCCCCACGTTATTTTTTGTACACAATCTTCCACCGTAAAGCAGCCTTAAGGAAGGGAAGATCCCGCAGAGTTTACATTATGAGAAGAGGACACCCAGGAATTGACGGTAAATATTGCGGTTTTCGATGTTACCCCAATATTTACCGGCTTCAATGTTGAAGTGGAGACTTTTCTCCGATAGCAGGGAAGTTCAGTCGGATAAGGTAAATATAGATTCAGGTAGTTTTGAAAGGAAAATACATATCTTTATTGCATACTCCATTAAAATATCATCCAGACGTATTTGTTGCACATTACAAACCAGTCAACATCCCCATGGTGCCACGGTGCGTCGAACTGTACATCAATTTGAGTTTTCGTTGCTCTTTTGAAGGCATTATTTATATTTGTTAGAAACGTACACCAACAAGTCGTTAATTCTTCACAGCTCCCTCTAATGGATTTTTTCATAGAGCGTGTTGATAGATGTTCCTCATGGTGGGTCTATAATGTCGCAACTCTTCATGACTTTTGTTACTACCACGATGTAAACCGCATCGCACGTATTTCGATATGATT
Organism: Lygus lineolaris; assembly: GCA_030264115.1. Taxonomy (NCBI): domain Eukaryota; kingdom Metazoa; phylum Arthropoda; class Insecta; order Hemiptera; family Miridae; genus Lygus; species Lygus lineolaris. The sequence continues at coordinate 10,475,184 of JAEMON010000010.1, read as the reverse complement.
CACCAAGATTATTTCATTTTGCTTTGTCAGATGGGTAACCCATGCTTCGGCTAGCACAATATCGTCATGTAGGTATGTGTTGATTACGATAACTATTTATATGAATTTATATAATACAGTGACAAACAACCTAACAAAAAATAAACATCGAAATATTCCTGGGATTCATACGAAGAATCCTCAATGTATAAGTACTATGGCATGAAACCAAACCTAAAAAGCATTCCCTGCCCTCCAAGCATTTCACCGAAGGAACGTGGATGCAGGTCTCTTACGATTCAAGGATAAGACACACATATCTATATAGAAGATCCATATGATACATATGAGTATAAGACGTACCGAAAGATTTTTATTTGACGCTCTCTTGGATATTATAGAAGTGACTGGGTCAAGTTTGCTTGACGTTCATGTTTCTCTTGATACTTGTAGCAAGATCCAGATCCCCTCACCACGTGCCTAAGCTACTCGTAATTATGGATACGACACCGAACTTGAAGGTATCCTTCATTAGGTACCAACGCTCTCCGTGGGCCAGTTACTTCAATCATTGCTCAATTGATTACCAGGGAGTGGTATTTTTCCATCTTGAATGCGTATATTAACAGTTCTGTGATCTTCTACTCACTACTTGCTTCAATTTCACTGTTTTTAAGAAATTTTATTGTTGTCCTACTCATAATTATTATAATTGGTCCGTTTTTGCTTCCTGGAGTAAATTGGGACTAAAGTGGTAAGAGAACTTTCTAGCTGTTGAACGTTGTACCAAGCTTCGGTTGACATCATTTAGCCCTTAGGGACAGTAAGTTGTATGAATAGTGTTGGTGATATGAACAAGAAGCGAGGCATTCACCATCAAAGGTGGATACACAAAGATGCCAAATTATTTATACGTTGGGAAATGGAGATTAGGGGAAGAGGATTTTGGATATCGTAAAGTTTCGAGATAAATTGAGTGGTTGCCTGCTAGTGGTGAAAGATTTTCAGAAGGTGAGAACTAATGAATTTGTACGGGCATTGCAACAACTTTCTAAATTTATTACATATTATTCGTAGGTGAAAACCAACATACAAATACCTAGTAGTGCGGTTACAGATGAATGCT
>JAEMON010000010.1:10445070-10471040 GCA_030264115.1 Lygus lineolaris | reverse complement strand
GTACCGCGGGCCCCTTTATGTCTGGCTTTTGGTGTTGTGTGTGTACACATGTGATTGAGAGCTTCTGTGCTTATATATCAGGGTGACGAAGGAGAGGGGATGCTTTTGAGTTCAACTGAGGCGCCCATCCCTTCGCTACTCGCAGGGAAGGCAAATAAACCTGTCAAATTTATATACACCGGAATAGGTAAACCGCAAACCCTTTAAGTTAATTAGTGCTCTCCAACAGATATTTCCGGGAGTTTGGGGATATAATATAATATCAAATCTACATTTTTGAACTCCAATGGTCTGGTTGTGCTCAAACTTCGAGGGTAGTTTGAAACTGACTTCAGAATGATCTCCTGGAAATTTCGTTGTGATCGGATCAGGGATATGGCCACTTCGCATGCGCAAACATGAACCTTTGCTATACTCATGTTTGATTTACCCTTTGCTATATATTATATTGTAACAAACGGTCATTTTGAGGGCTCCTACTGATTTCCAACTATTTCCATTCGATTTTCATGAAATTTTAGATAGGTAAGTGCCTTGAAAGTCAGTCCCAGGATTTTCTACTATGAATTTTGCTATAATTGGAACACACGTGTGTCACATGATTTCTTGGAAAATGGCCTCTCATGATCAGACGTTTTCAATCTGTTTGTACTTGCCAGACGTTTTTAATCAGTTGCACTGAATATTATATTATTTTGTCCTTTACTGTCCTTCAGTATGCGTTTAATGGCATTCGAATTGGTCTCCAATTTTAAGTTGGTATTAGATGTAATTATGCCACACAATTAGTGAAAATACAATCTATAGTCAGAAAACCTATCAATAGGAAATTTTCGTGAAAACTGCAAGGCAAGAGAAAACGACCGTCGCTTCCAGCCCACTCAAACCCCGAATATTGCATAGTAAAATCCAATAGTAACCTTCCAAATAAAGGTAAAGTGGGGAAGAGGAGTCATAATTTTTTAAATCTTTTCCGTCCCCCAGTGCTGAATAACGTTTACGACAGTAATCCCCGATAATTGCCAGTCATTCACCCTCTATCCCGCCTACGAGCTCCCTAGTTGAAGGCGTTTATGCAAAACAGGTTCCCGAGTTTTATAGTTAACGTACCGACTTGTTATTTCGGCTCTTCTGACAGAGAAGTAACGGTGGAAACAGAAAGGCAATCAACGTTTTTAATACAGTAAAACTCTCTCCTTCTCCCCAAACAGCTTGCCATTTTCCGACCGATGAAAACTCTTCGCGGCGTCTCCCTTGTTGATGCCCAGGAATGGGCATAACAGACGTTGTCTCTCCCCCTCAAGTGCCTGCTCGTTATGCGAGATTTGATGGGTTTTCCTGGGTTTTTGACGCCGGCTCAGGTAAGCACTACGAGCTGCCTTGCAATTAAAATCTTGATGGCTCTTCCCTTTCCAACTCGGCTCTTGGAAATACAAGGAGGCACGTCACTAAAGTCTCGGGGTCTTCAAACCATGATGCAAATTATCAGGGTGATCCACTCTTCCGCTTCTTAGCACATCTTCATTACGAATTTAATGGGCCTTGCGTTCGTACTTTTGGATTTAGGGGTGTTTGCTACAGAAGCTACAATAAACTGCTGCGGAATATCATTTTTCTATAATCTAATATAATGTCAGTTAAAGTGTAGTCTGTTTTGGCATGTTCGTTTTGTTTTTACGCCCACAGAGTTCATATAATAATTGATTTGAATGGAGGAGTAATTGAATATTTGATCTTTGGATAATTCCAACTCAAATACTAGGCTTTATCAGACGCACGATCCCTGAACATGTTAACAAAACCGGATGAATAGCTCCGGGACAAAGAATATATCTACACAGAGTCACGGAACCATATTAATCTTGATTCCAGGTCTGGGTTTCTCTGTGGTAATTTCCTTGTCCCAGCCGAAACTACACGAAATTATGGCCCTATTTAGATAAAATTTTCAGGGATTGTGAAGGTCAGCCTCCTAGACGGTCCCTTATTAATTGCATCGCCGTCGGACCACCAGTAGCATGTGCGCATACGCGAACGTGAAACTACTGTTTCTCAGTTCCTAGTGGACCCAAATTTTCGGAGTAGTTGGGAGCTTACTCCAAGACCATTGCCTAAGAATTTCTACACTCTTTGCATGCACAAACTATTTGTTGTCGTAGGCATAACTCCGGAACTACTCGACCAATAAATTTCGGTGTTTTTCAGGGGTTGTGTGGGTTAGGCCATAGATGGTCCCCCATCAATTTCATCGCTGTCGGACCAATGGTAGCTTGAATGGTGTTCCAACAATGCCGGTGACATTGTCCCTAGAAAACTGATTGTATACTTCCAAATTAGAAAAGTGAGGGAGCTTTGGTAGGCGTTTTTATCTCTGTACACCAATTTGACGAAAGCCCATTTCAAACGTTGTTTTGTCGTCTATGCTTATAAACTTAATTTATCACACTGCGTCAATGCTCATTCTTGGATTCCACATTGTTCATAAAAATTCATATGGTTGTTATGGAAAAACACGAATTTAATCATTTCCAAATGCTACTCTCGAATTCTGACAGGATGAATTTACCCTGGAGCATAACATAAGTTATGTCAAAGTTTACCACGGAAGTCTCAAAGAGTTTTCCGCGTTCTACGCAAAAAGTGTGGCGGCAAAATAAGAAAAAAGAAAAGTTGAAGGCATACGTCTGCCATCACTAAGTTATTCTTGACAGCGACCTCTACTCCGATCTGAAAGGTGAGACGTCGCTTGGGAGTTGAGACCCACAGAGGAAGGTGACCGTCATTTGTGACTGTAGACGAGCGATGTTGCGAGCTTGGTTTGAAGAGGATGACTGAACCTTCCCTGGGGGGATACGCCTTGTCTGCCCACTACCGTTTATCCCTCGTCTCTTTTTCCCTGCCTATTCGAGTTTTCTCCTTCAATTTTTTTAAAAGCCACCTTGACAGGGACTGGGGAATAATCCAAGCCTGACATTGTATTTGTTTCGAGTTACACATCTATTGCCCCCGGCGATTTTAGATACATATCACTTTTGTTCTCCGTGTTGTACAATCATAATTTGAGTTGATATCTACGGTGAAATAGCTGCAATGCGATGTATTTATACTCTTATTTATATTACCGGAGATAATCTTTCACGTAAAATTAGAATTTATAAGGTTAAATGTACTGTCCATAGAGGGAAAAAAGCGTCTGAAGGTTCCTTTCCCTATAAATATTTCCCAAAAATATTGTCTATTTATCGAGAATCCGAATGCAGAAAGAGCCCCACCAAGCGCGGATTTGAGGAATCAATCACAAACATTATAAAGGCACGTTTATTTTAGGTAGTATAATTCATTTACCTACCCCCTTTATACCTAATTTATTTAGGTGTAACTCATTTTCGACTCCATGTAAGTGATGATAATAACTAGTTTGGTAGGAAATTCCAAAAGATTTTGCGTTGATTTGTAAATATTTCATAACCACATAATTATTTCCTTACCAAAAACCACAAATAACAGATTTTTGTTTTTTTTTTAATCCCTCAAAATAACAAATTTTTTCATTTGTTTTTAATCCCTCAAAATAACAAATTTTTGTTCTGTTTTTAATCCCTAGGAAGGTAATTCTCACATGTGACCCCTGAAAATGCAGGTGAATTGCTGGTCCATTGAAACACTCAAGCTAAAGAACTTGGTATAAGTGCACTAAATAAGGTGTTAAGTAGGTACCTAGTAGGTACCTGTATTGGACCATCAAAATCATCCAAGTATGATAATTAGAAAAAAATATGGTAGGGACTTTGTCTTCATCATAGGGGAGAATGTATAGGTAGGCAGATATTCGTAATAGAAAATAAACCAAAAATACTAGTAGTTAGGCACCTACTTCATGTTGAAGTCAGCGTTTTCAGTGGCAGTCTTGGGAAGATTCCTTTTGCACATAAACGCGATAAACTTCATAGATAGGTAAACTTACAAACTCCAAAAGCAGGTATTCGATTCAAACATGGGATCAGAATAATGAATAAACACCACTGTTTACATTAAACTCCTTGCTGATTTTGTCTACAGATTTGTGTTTAGGGCGGTGAAAAAGAGGAAATTAGTCATTTTTACAAGGAGAGAATGAAGTTTTTCGGTGCGGAAATGAAACTTGAGGCCTAAAAGAAATAAACATTGAACTTTATTCATTACAATCAAAATCTCAGAATGTTCTAAATGGTGCGCGTACTTACTATAATACTCGTGAAAATTTGATGTGCAAGGTGACAAAAGGTACATTTCTAAAAAAAAAAAACAATGCTTTCTGAGAGAGGAAGATCAAAGAAAATGGTTTAAGAGAGATGAAGAATCAGAACCCCAAGAGGGAGTTCGTGCTTCGTGGAGACCTGTTATTCGTGTTACATCGATAAAAATGGGTGAGAGAGACCCCCCACCACTTGGAAAAGGAGAGAAGTGGTTAGAGGGTTATAACACATCACCGTGATTGCGAGTTCCATATGTCTTCCGGAATACGATGGGAAGGGACGATGAAGCCCTAATAAGGAAATGGAGTTCAGAGATTGGGGTTTTAATTTATCCCTACGGCGGCACCTCCTTTCATAATGATGGTAGAGTTTCTTGTAATGGGAATGGTTTCCAGGTCTCTCTCAAAGGAAGACAGTATTTCGAGCAACCGCACCTACATGGAGAGTTCGCCTCATTTTAGCTTATCGAGTCACTAGTTTGTTTATTATTGGTCACTCCTAATTTTGTGGTATCAATAATCACATGATCTACCCCTCCTATATAATGTCGAGTCTCGAAAGTCTTTCTGTCTGTTTGGCGATTCATCTGTTTGTGTTTCAATGTCGCTTGAATGACCTTACTCAAATTTCCATGAGGTTTTTTGTTTCAAATTATGGCAAAGTTCCTATATGGCCAGATTATAAGGAATAACACTCATCCTCTTCTTTCATCTCCTCTATTCGATGGTCATTCGCGTCCAAAATTCGGGTGAATGCATTCGTCACTCGGTGTCAGGTCTTATATTATTGTGTTATCGCACCACCAATAGGCTAGCACTAGTTTTACTGGTTTTTGGTTTGTTTCAATGCATGAAAATGTTGACTTCAAAACTATTCGAGCACGCAGTCCCGGTTTGATGGATCTTGACCGCACTAAGCAGATCCATCAAAATATAGCCAGTTATGTGCGTATAAAAGGCCCTGGTTTTATTGGGAGATTGTTTCGTGTACCTTATTCATCCATCAACATTTGAAATAGTTATTAGGTCAATCTATATAAATATGTAAAAGTCAAAGTGTGTGTGTGTGTGTGGGTGTGTGTGTGTGTGCTGCACAGACGGGCAACTCACTGAACCTATTTTGACGGAGGTTGTTTCATTGTGGTCAGGTAGTTCCGGGGATGCTTTCTGCAGCATCGCCGATCATCACAATTTTCGAATAATTTCTGGTTTGGGAGCTCGTTTTCGGTCCAGTTAATCCAGGAGCCCACTTTTCAACTCAGCTGATCTGGGAGCTCAATTTTCGATTAATCTGTTCTAGGAGCTCATTTCTAGGTAGTTTCGTGTGGTAGGTAGCTACTTACCACGCTTAAATAATAAAAATAAGCATTCGAACCTGGCAACTCCACCGAACAGCTGATTTGACGGTAAAACGAGCGAGCGGATATTACTGTGCTGTAAAACGAGATGTAAGGAATTGCTTCACTTTAACCATACTTTCTACTGAAACTCCAAGATGTTTCCCTCAAACGAGATTTTTCTCGTTTTTTGTTTTTTTTTCGCTTATTCAATTTACCTAAAGGAGAAGGCTCGAAGGAAAAATGAAATTACTTAAAACCCCAGTGGTTTCAGCTCTGGGAACGGAATCGCGTCGATTAAACCAAATGACACAGCAATTTAACAAAGGATTATACGAACCTTGTTTGGTATTTATACACCAGGATTTTCCTTTACTCTCTGGAAACCCGATACGTTCCCCAATTACAGTTACGACTTGATTAGTAGGGGTTCGCAAAACTGAAGGAGAGTGAGATATTGAAGTACATTAATCAGATTGATGTTGAATCTGTGGGGTACGAAATGATGCCGTTAGGTTAGTCGGAGTTCGAGCCCACGTTCATTTGTATACCTACAACGGATGTTTAATCCTGGAGCGGGACAGAATATTAATTGAATGGGAATCTGATCCATTTCTATACAGGTACGGCGATGACCATTATGGTGAATAATGAATAATCTTTCAACACAAATGGTATTCCATTCCCATGCATAAACACCAGTACGCATTGGGAATAAGTGGGTACCCTGTACCGTGTGTTCCTAACATTAGATAGGTATGTGAAAAGGCAACTATACAGATTGATGTTCCAGATTGAAGGAGAAATGAGAATGAGAAAAGGGAATAGCACGTTTCTCAGGGGGGATCAGACTTATTTTGCATTTTTTAAATGCTTAGCGTCAGTGTTCCACCATTAATTCAAGACAAAGTGGACAAGAATCCTATCTTTATTTTATTCCAAATAATTTTTTTTACTGAATACTTAACCTAGAACTTATTAGAAATTGTATTTGAGGCTGAATGGAATGGGTACCTTTTACTCTTCGGGTCGAGTAAAGCACGTAGAAATAAAGACAAGACACACCACTCTTCCATTCCAATGCTTCATGATAATGAGATGTGACATCGCGATAAGAATAGAGAGATTCTAACATGTTGGAATATTGAATCGTGCTTTACGATTCAGCGGAAATAACCTCCAAAGAAATAATGTTATAGTCCAAATTATCCCCATCATATACATCTTATTCCGGGAGCAACATGCGAACAGCTTTGGCTTGAAGAAGGATCGCACTCTTATTCCCTTCCATGAGGTGTACTTTGGAGTAAAGACGGGGTGCGCTCGGGTGGTTATTTATGTAGAATAATAATCGGAGCCATTCTTCATGAGCAGAGCAGCCCCACCTGCTAGCCCTAGCTCTAAATAAGACCGAAAACCCCGCCTGCTCCAACAACGTCCTCGGCGATAATCACTTCTGCTTAGTTTGCTCTTCTTTTTCGTTACACAAGCAGATGCACCGCGTTTGCGAAAACCTACATTCTTTGCGTTATATTTACCAGTGTCTCCCAAAAGTGACCATTACCCGTCCAAAAGAGCGAGAGAAATAAAACATATTGTTTAGCGGATGTCCTTTTAGAATCTAATCCTTTACTGAGAATAGGAAGCTTACTTCCAACCAGTAGTGTACATTAGAGGCACATGAATCACTACCTATCTTTTTAAGACACATATATGTAGGTATGTGATTTTAAAATGATATTGTCATGATATCTTATACGGCATAATTAATTGATCTCCCCAAACGAGTCATCCTCTCGAAATCTATTTCTTACTGAGCGGGTATACTCGTAAAGCTTTTAATCTTAAGGATCCGTTTGTTAGGCTTCTAACAGCAAAAATAGTAAAAATCGGGTTAACGATTTTTTTGAAATGACCCCTCAATCTTTGCCTCCTTATGTAATTTTTGAAATTACGAGCTTTGTGGTGAACATTTTCCGTTCCTACACAATCAAAATTCCCGCTCACATTTTACGTTTTAGAGCCTTTTGGTTCCTTGTCTGTGTGTCCGCGAATACTTGTGAAACGTATTACTTCCACAGTTTTCATCCAGTTTCGATGAAATTTTCAAAGATTGTGGGGGTTTGGGGATCATAATGGTTCCTTTATGAATTTCAACCCTTTGGAGGATCCTCTGTGCATGCACAAACGTGCATTCCCGTGAACATCGATTGCTCACTATCGAATGGCCCACTTTTACTCGAACTGGAAGAGTACCGAGCTGCTATCCCTATGAATTCCATATCGATTGGATCTTCAGTAGAAGTCGCATGTAGAAACAAACCTTCAACGTAATTAGGAAAAAGGTCTCGATTGTGTTGATGTTCATCAGCACCTACAGGAAACCATCATTATGATCCTGAAGTTATTTGCTACACGCACTTGCCAGACGTTAATTGATTGCATTTGGGACCTAGCAATGTTTTTGGTACGTCATGAATAGGAGGACAAATTATGTCAAAATCCCTTGATATGTACCTACAGCATAGGGCCTGTGTTCTCGTATTATCCTCATTTCTCCTTCAACAAGGTTTTTTAGTGGGAAGTAGATAGGTAGATACTTCATTGCAAGTGGTAAATAGGTACTCAACCTTTGGTGGCAAATCGAGTGGTTTGTTTATTGTTTGTTGAACATGCTAATGATCCCTAGTATAGTAATCCTACCCATTAAAATAACTTGTGCCGCTGAATCCACTACCGCTTTCTATGACGACCAAGCCACGGATAATTTGTAATCAACTGATAGTAGCAGCATACATCATCATTCATTTGAAGATCATTCCAAAGACTATTCAAGTATCGAGTTAACAAAAATATGTTGGATTTAACGTGAAAAATCATTACGTAGGTGAAATATGTATTGCGCAACAATATAATGTTTTGAAGGAGACCTCCAATAAGGCTCGATTATCTGATCCTATCGATTGTTATTGTTCGATTACATGCAATTTTTCTCCTACATAGATACGCGAACATATTTGAAAATTTATTCCTACTAGGTATAGCTTCTGTAATCTGCTCTTCCCACACTAATTGAATGATGATTTTTGAAAAACTGTATAATGTTCACTATAATCTTAAATAGGTACAGTGCTCCTTACTGTACCTATATGCGTCTGATCTTCTTACATTGAAATCTCTTTATTATGGTAACATTACCATTGATACCCTTTTGCGACTGCCTAACTGATCTTAGAACTGAAAAACTTCATACCTCAAAAGTCCACATTTCTACTCATGATCTTGAAAGAATTTTGTTCCTCTTCTACCTACCTTCCTATCGGTAGTGTGGCAAATTTATTAAAAAATAACCACAACCAAAAGAGTCCTTCATAAAATCGTACCCACAAGACACGAGAAGAAAATACGAAGAAAAATAACAAAGGAAAAAATCAACGGAAAAAGCGCGTGTGCACTAAATGCCAAATTCAGGGTCATTCAACCGCGAGGGCAGGAAACTGGACAACGGGGAAAAGGACTGGCACGCAAACCCCACGCGAGAACATCAAAACTATTTTCTACACAGCGGAGAAGACACCAAACGAAACCCTGTATTTCTATTACGAATCCCACAACTAAAAGGAACAGGAAAAAATAATAAAAAATGGGAGAAATGAAGATACAGAAATGTCATAATTTTTTATAATATAAAATGAACCCCAGCAACATCACAGAAGACATCAAGAAATAACAAAAATCAACTCAGAAAATTTACCGGGAATCATTCGTACGAATTGAAAGAAGAAATTCGTACGAGAAAACGCCACCAGGCTACGGACAAAAGCCCGCAGAATGGACAGCGGTGAGACCAGCCAAACAACGCTCTTAAGAACCCCCCGCGGAGAGAGATCTCAATTTTGGTTAAATAGGACAAAATGGCCGACGGATCTCATCTCGACTCAAATTACAAGAGGATAATAACGTAAAGATACGGAGATATAATAGAACATCCAGAAAAGCGAGAAACTTAAGTTTTAGTTTTCTGCACATGTAAGGCTATGCTCCTAGGCTTTACCCGGAAGATGGTCGTGTATCATCATTCAGGCTTGAAAATACGAAGAAGTATATTCTCGCTATTTATCGACCGATCGTCTCGAAACTTCTTGTAGACCCTTAGAATATTTTTCTACAAATAGTTACGTGAAAAGGAAGGAGGATTAACCTCGGGGAATAATTAGTTTTCCATCATGGAAACGAGATGTGGAGTCTAGCCAAGAGGACGCTTCAAGGTAGGATCGTGGTCTACTTCCAGCCCTCTGATTGGATCGGCTAATTAGCCGACCTGGGCAGTCTCTCCCGCAAAGATGGCACTCTACTCACTGCTGATTGGCGTGCTTAATTAGCCAATCGCGAAGCTCGATTCTCTTACCCAGGAGTATAAATATAGGCCGATTTACCATGGAGGCTCATATGCTCATTCAGACCTTTGACCAGCTCTTCAGATGCCTACTCGATCGCCTATACACTCTCGGGATCTTATAGACTACCAACCTATCCCAGAGTAGTGGGGGACGTACAATGGATGAACCTTGTTGTACTAATAAAAATTATTTTCAACTCAAGAAAGAAGAATCAAGCCTGGCTTTGCCCGACTACCTACCAGTCGTATATTCAGGAAGGGTAGTCGGCTGCTTGAAGGCGGTCATCGGGATGTGGACTACCAGAGTTGCAGTCATCAGTACACCTCTTGAACAAGAAAGAGATGTGGAAGCCCCCATGATCATCAATCGCGCCTGCTGGTCTATCTTGAAACAGATAACCCGAGGTGACTGCCAGATGATGCTACAGCCACAGACCTACGTATGAAGAGCTCCGGTCGTCAGTACACTCCATGGACAAGAAAGAAATGTGGAAGCTTCGATCATCGCAGTACTGCACCCTACGGGGGACACTGAAGGCACCAAGACTCCACCCTGCACAAGCCCTGCTAGAGCGGATCAACCTCCCCTGTCTGTGGTGGATAACAGCGTGGTGTAGCGAGCACACCGACCGCTGCGAGAGCACGTACAGGAGGTTTGAACCAAGAAACACATATGAACCCATTCACACAAACACAAGTTAGGGACAATGTGGCTACTGGCTCGTTTCCGAGTCTATATTGGGACCGCACAGTGCTTTTTCCAAACACAGTAGGACAGCCTCCGGACCCCTTTCAGGGACCTGTGTGGGGTACCGGAGGATTTCAGGATATATCTCTTATTCCTCACAAATCTATTTTTAAATCCTACAGGTAGTATGTAGGTAGTGTGTCCCCAAGTCGGATCGCATCTCACAATTCATCCGATGAACGATGATGATTCAATGAGCTTTGCACTTAGGTAGTTTCCTTATAGTTATATGGTTTCATACCTATTTCATCGTTTTCCGGTCAATAGTAGCCGGTCATCCATTGTTTGGATTACCCTAGGCATACCCAGTCCAGTGGACCAGCGAACTAGAGACGTAGGAATGCAAGCAGTTTGAAACTGTACTCAACAATTTCTATTAAGGTTCCCATTCCGGCCTAAGTAATATTATATTTAATGTAACAATAATTATTACCTCCCAAATTCACCAACGTAATATATAGTTAGTGGTAATAGAAAAAGAAACCACATCAACCCTAATAAAAAAGAGGTTTTAATTAAACTCTAAATCAAGTTTGAAGATTAAAAATGGTAGGTACCTTTCTTGGACAGAGAAAAGGACAAAAAACGTGGACGGGTTAAGGAAGTAAGGAAAATTGGCATTTATAAAAGGACGGGAAATGAAAAAGCGATCCCAATCCTGGTGGGGCTTCCTCTTGAAATCCCTGGGGAAGCGAAGGGACGGGCCAATAATTTTATTTCACGTAAGCCCTCTTGCGCTCTGAAGACTGAAGCGATTCCCACACAATAACGTCTAATCGAGTTGGGTTATTCCGGAGTTCCTTGTAAATGACTCATCTATATCATGCAGTTTCAGCGTAAAAGGGTTAACGGTTCTAAGCAGATTCCTTTCGGCGCCTGCTCATTTGCCTCGTTGATAGGTTTGCCAAGCGCCTCGAGGGGTAGATGATGGCACAGATGCTTCGCTCCATCAACTGATTTTAGAACCAATTACATCCCTTCCCCCTCGCCTGTCCTCTCCCGAACGCTTTTCCACTCGTCTCTTAGGCCCATCTGTACAATAAGACGGGATTTCCCCTTAACAAGTCGCTACCAATGTTACAAGGTTGTCGACCTATTACGGTTCTTGCTATAGGTTATACCTGACTGATCACTAGGATCTATGAAGCAATTTATAATACCCCATATAATAGCAAGCCGGTAGACCATTTTTGAAACCCCTATTTTTATCATTCATGCCACTCTATTTTTTCCAAAATCTGTTGAAAACTTAAAATAGGTAGGTATTTACTGGCTGGAGAGCTACGTTCTCATTCAACTCAGAATTTAATTTTCTACACCCTTGATAATACTCGTGATTTTGGTATATTCGAGATCAGTGTAGAATTGTCTGTATAAGACCTCAAAGTTACATTTGGGCCCACCCTGTATAATATACATATTTATGCGCGTTTGTAACATCGGAGAGTTGAAAGTATCTTCCGAAGATCGTGAGAAGTTCCCGAAGACCTATTATCAGCATGTGACCGTGACTTACCATCAGGTGACGTCGAAAATAGTAATATAGGTAATCTTAGAAAATCTGAGGGTCCAACTAGTATGTATCTATTCCGCTGAAGTTTCAATAACACAAAACTTGTTCATCATGAATAACACAGAAAAAATCATTGTAATGACACCAGAAGAATTCTCAGTAAATAAGTAGCTATTCTTTCAATCAGTTCCTATAATCTATTTATTGACGGCCCTTAATTACCATTCTGAATCATTATACCAGTGTGAAGCGCATTACGTGACTTACAAAATCTTCAATTTCATCCCACCTCCATGGTCGAAGCTTTAATGAGCCCCAATGAACGGCCAAGAAACTGAGGGAGGAACGTTGAAAAGACTCTACCCTCCATCCAAAGAGTAAAAGGAAGGAGATTTTTCTTCCTTATTGTGTCTAACGATCATCAATCCAGGTGCTTGAACATAAGAAGAACTCCCCCCCCCCCCCTCTCACGCCACCACGCCCCGTCCTTTTCCTATGGGATTAATCACTTTCCCGACAGAAGGAAAGAGGAGAATCTAAGAAAAGTATCATTACGGCTGCAAGTCACTCCTGACATATTGCGGGGCCGAGCATTGTCTGCAATCCCTCCCTATTTTCTATCACAATAGGATCGAGGGAATCTGTGAAATAACATCAATTTCCGTTCGAATAAATTTTCCGTCTTACTTTTGAAAGACTCATTTTATTGAGGTACTTATTCACTTTAGCGGTAGAGGAGAGTGCTTTTCTCCTTCGCGGTTTCAAATCTGAGGTTGGTGGTAGTTCAAATAATTGCGATGGTAATGTGATGATAAGTCATGAAGAGCGAGTGACATATTCTTCTCAATCATTATGAGAGAGAAATAGCTGCAGTTCTGTGATTTTGGTTTATTATTTTCAATAATGAACTTTTGGAATTCGAGCACGAAAAAAAATTTTCACCCGCCTCAAAATTTGAGTTTTTAGGTTTCAAGATACGTGGAATCCAAAAATCGAATTAAAAAAAATCCTTCCGTCCGCCGTACGCGGCACATGCCTTAGTTACCATGGACCAAAATTGATGAAATTTGGTATACCGGCCCCATTCGGGGTCTAGTTGTGCCGCGAAGCTTGGCGTTACCGTCAGCCTTCTCTTACGGTTAGAAAATAGGGGATGAAATTTTCAAAACGCCCTAGCTCCAAAATTTCAAATAGGAAGTTATAATTTCCCATCGATTTAAAATAGAACACAATTTTTAGTGTCGAATGAGACCTTGCGGAGCGTTTTAGGACCAACCGTTCGCTCCCTGTAAGGATTTAAGGGTTGAACGAAAAAAAGAGCAGAAACACGAGTGTTAATCGCAATTCTTCCCGAGTAGGTCAAATCTCCGTTCAAAAATCAGCTGTTCAAATGCAACATCCTTTTGATTCCACGGAACCAAGTTTGTTGTTTACTCTCAGATGCTTCCTTATATAGTTACTGAATTTCATTAAGAATGAATGATACAACTCTCCGATAATAATAATAAGAAGGTCACCCATTGTCGCCAAGAGATGACTGTGAACCTCGAGGTAGGTGGGTATTTTATGTCAATAGGATCTTTGTAGATGGGTGATCTATACAGAAAATAATAAACCGTTTTGTAATAATTTGCAGCGTTTTTGTTCTCATCATCATCAATCACAAGACACTAAAATATTTGGCATACTTCAGCCTTTCTGGGGCATCACATAATATCTTCCTCATGGGCTGAATATAACGACACATCTAATTACTTTTTGGAATGCCACCTTTCGCCATCTCTGAGTCAATCAACGTAACGCATTCAGCCCTGATAGAATAGTTTGTCACCACAATAATCAAATTTCCATTGGGTACAAAAAGCAGGTTTTCTCCGGTATATATCTTTCCGTTAGGGGACCTGAGAGGATTGAAACAGCTACCGAAGGGCTGTGGCTCGACGATTGCTTGGAAGTTCTTCCAAAGCAGTCCAACACTGGCAGTGAATTGTCAATAAAGAGCTTCGTGTTTCATCAATTGTGGGGCACGTTTTGACAAGAGATCTCTCCGTCAGAGTTACGAACAGGACACAATGAGTCATCTGCCAGTCACATTCGATAGGGATACTTAGTGTGGTAGAAAATTTCGTTGGAACGAGATGCAGTTTGAATTGAGCTCGTAAAGTTTGCTGACGTCACCACTAGGAATAATATTGTTGTGTCTTATACAGGTAAAAAGCATTTCCTTTTTTCAAACTTTATTTTCATTACGCCCCCATACATTTATGTGGGGCTCTCTCTGGCGGTTGTTACCAATTTTCGTTAATCCCATACCATGTTTTTTTTTCAAATAGATACCTACAGAAGTTAAAAAATTCACCGGAGTTGTACATTCAGAAACTCACTCTGAGAGTGAGTTTACACCAAAAAGATCTACGTACGTATCAATTCATAAAGAGTATCACGAACCTTTCTCAGCCCTCAGCCATTATCCACTCTTGTCGGGTTTAAAAAGGAAAAACCATAATAGGTTTTTTTATTTTAAAAAATGTCGAGCCTTGGCTTTTTTCTGTGACTCCCTCAAAGTTGTCACCAGTCCTCACATCTGAGTGAATGAACATTATAACCATTGTAATGGACATTTTGACCTGATGGAACGGGTTGGCACGGATGTCTTGTGACGTTTTGAATTCGCCCTTTACATATTTCACCCTCCACCCATCAAGGCCCGTGGCTCATTGTCGCGGAAACAGCTAGGAGGGTCTGACAGGGCGAGGGGGCTTCATTTGCAAAAGTGACTTCGTGACGTTTTAATCCCGAAAACCCCTTTTCCTCCCATTTCGGGCGTCAACGTTTTTGAGACTCTGTGTTTCTCTCCCCCAAATTAATAAAAACCTTTACTTCGACCGGGACATGGTGGGAGGGGCTGTTTCATATCAGTTCCCGTCAGACAAGCCAGCTTTCTCTCTCATTACTTCTCCCGCAGCTGGAAAAGCGTTGATTAATGGTCTTAGTAATTAGAATGAAGAATCTAACTTCTGACTGGGAAACCTTGTTATCGTTATTGACGATTCGCTCTTAAATTTTGGACCGAACCACATCCATCATCGAGGATGCCTCCGCAAAGATTATTCCTAGTTGATGAGAATCAGCTCATTCGCTACAAAATATTGAATCAATTTACGTAGGTACTCATTAAGAAACAGCTGTACTTTAGGTCTTTTCTAACTAGCGACGGTGAAGGTTCAACTCGAACATTTGACCGCCGTGTTGTTGATAATTTTTTCATGAGGATGTGATCAGGGGGTTCGAGTTGGACTTTGACCGCTGATAGTTGGAACAGATCTATGGGTTTTTTCTTTCAGTTTTCGCAGTCACTCCTCTTTCTCTTTGAACTAAACAGATTGACCTGGGGCTGTCTTTTACCTCTGGACCACCTTCTTTCAGTTATCTATAGCCCTCACCTGAATAACGAGAGGTGCCGGGTTCAAATCCCACCTGTCTCTCGATTTTTGGTACTCCTTTTTCCTGTTTTTTTTTTTTTTTTTTTTTTTTTTTTTTCTTCATGGTGAATAGATTGGAGTGATCTCACTTTTACTTCAAGACATTATTACTACAGTACAATCACCTCCTAAGGGTCAAAATAAAGAATAATTTAGCAAATTTTCGGGAAGGTAATGGTGTAATTGAAACGAATTCAAACGTTTGATAGTACTTACCTATGCCACTTTATGTGGTACAGTATTCTAAACTAGTTCAGAATTAAGTACCTCCAGGTGCTTAGATCAGACAGGTGAAGGTATTGTACAAGGGATCATTCACTAGGTCAAGTGTGCTCTGGACGGAGACAGCGTTTATATCTTGACGTTAGAACCTCAAAATGCGGGAGAAGATTTATTTCTTTTGAAAATACGTAGGTACGAAAATCTTGAAAGATAAAAGCGCAATGTCGGAGCAAACGCTAGTGATGGGGTTTGAGAGGGTCACTTGAAACTTTTAGAAGGAGCCATGATAGGAGAGCCCGAGAAGCTCTCTCACGAAGCCCAGTTGAAGAGGGCCAACTTGAAAGAAGGCTAACGGCTATCTGTTCTTACCAGCTTTTCTGTCTTCAAACACTCAATTTAGACTGTTAGGTTGCTGATATGTGCTTCTTTCTACTTGGAGCCATCTTCAACTCAGTATGGTTCAATTACTTACATTTCTAAGACAATGGCAAAACGTTCTTTGGGCTTAGTCCTTTTTTTACACTTATTTCTACCTAGTAACATTTCTTCTACTGAATTATCTGTTAATTATTGCTTTACTCACGTTGCAAATGCAATCCAGTGAGGAATCGTCCGTTTGAGCCTTCTCTACACCTAAGTGAATGATTATTCGAGATCCAGCTTTTTAACACCGAACACGCGTCTCCCGACTTCTATCACTTTCAGAAAACGTTTCAGAATCGTTTCATAAAATAATATCGCGAATGTAGCGGAAAAACAGTCAAGATCACACGATCAGAACATTTTCGCTTAAAACCAAATGGTTGACTGTGGTCCAAATGGATTGAGCATTTTTTTTGTAGGTACCTACCTAATATATTTGAAAAAATTGAAAAGTCCAAAATAGATACTTTTGTACTGACCTACATACCCCATTTCGTTCTTTAACACGAATGTGATTTTATCAAGTAATAATACAGTCTGACCTCAGTATATCGAATATAGGTATAGGGAATAACCTCAACATATCGAATCAACTTTCATTGACATTCCTAACCAGCCTGTGTGTTTTTACCTCAACGGTACGAATCTGAACGTGGCAGTTCAGATATACCTAATGAAAACTAAAATGGGAGAAATCTGCCTCTTCAGAACAAACGGCGAGTCCCCATCACCTCAACAGAGCGAACATCCATTCCGGCTTGTGTTTGCATAATGTTTTTCTAGTTCATTCCAGTTCAAATTCAGTTTGTTTACTGTTCAGTTTGTTCCGGGCAAACAGCCTCTTCGCCATGGCTCCAACCAAACGAAGTACTCTTTCAATCAGTGATAAGTTGGAAATCTTTAAAATGGTAGAGAAGGGTTAGAAAACAAATCCGAAATCGATTTATGCATGATTTCGTTCCTAATTTCTACGGTGGTCGGTGTTAAATAGCAAGTATGTAGGTACCACATATATTTTAAATTACATAAATGTAATTATATCGGTTTTTTACCTGGACCAACGAATTTTGGGATGACGAATTCTGACCTCAATGACAGCAAAATGAGGATAAACCGAATTCGGGTATGACGGACTGTTTTTCCCTGTCCCTTGACAATTCGTTATACTTAGGTCCGACTGTATTCCAAAGGAATTCTGGGTGAAGTGATGAAACCTCTTGGTAATAAATCTTTACCCCCGCTTAACCCTAACACATAGGTTCTTCAGGATGTCGAATAGTCAATAAGTTGGATGAGGTCTTGTCAGAGTAATTTTACAACACATTTTGTGACTATCACAGCGAACTATTAAATCTCTATTTATACTTTCTACAGGTTGATCCAAAAATTACAACGTTGAGTGAGTGAAAATCGCTGAGTTGCAGTTGGTTTCCAGTTGACGTGATGGTTGGTGGTTGTCCATCAGTTGTGATTGTCGGTAACGACTGACCCACCTGCCCGGTCCCTCGTGGCCCCTAGCGTGGTTACAGGGGGCTGTAGTATAATGCCCTGCAAATTGAATATTCATCACGTCGAATGTCAAGCATGCCCAATGCCTTCAAGATAACCTTCATCTTCGGTGTCAGCGATTACAGGGGTTGTCGAGATTTCTAACAAGAAAATTAATTTTCCCACTGTACACTCCTTCCTTCGCAAACTGTAAATAATGTTTCATCAAAGCCAGTATCGATTTGTTATCAAGGGGTTGTGTGGGTGGTTCTCTAATGAACGGAGCAGATGATACGTTCTGACCCCGCCGTGTTTCATGCAGTGGAATATTAAGCTTACTGTACTCCTGGTCTATTCTAGGGCTTCCTATAGAGCCTGTATGCCATTGTGTCAATATCAAGATGAAAGTTCTACATTCTTAATTTACTGTGCATTTATTAACTTCCAAAGGAAATTTCGTATATTACCGCGAACATCCGATTATACGCACACGTGGCGTTATATGAGCATACTATCCTTTCATGTGCTCAAATATTGTAAATAGGTACACATTCGTCTTTGCCCTCTTCTTGTACCCAAGTATTCTAATTATTCTATCGAAGAATCAATCCCACAGATTCGTTAGAAGTCTCATATTTGTATTCATATACACTATTGTGAAAAACAATAGGTACCTACCTACCTTAATTTCAGTCCTGAATGTAACCTATGAATAACATTATTGTTAGAAGACGAAATGTTCTATAAAGCTCCGTGGAAGACGACAGAATTTTCAATCTCCAGTAAAGATGGACATTTCACGATCATTTTCTAGAGAGGTTCTATAACGTTAGATGGGCCATAACTCAGTATCTCCAATGCCTCGTGGCATTTCTGATCAAGAAAAAGGTTATAACTGGCTGAAGACATTCCGTATTCTTCGATTCAGACCCCTTTATCACGTTAGGGAGAGAAAGGAGAAAAAAAGAAGATAGAATCGGATCAAGGTTATTGTGATTATAGCGTAAATCACTTAGGAACGTGACTGGGAGCAGTAGGCAGCTTTTCCTTCCTTTCGTTGTGTCGCTAAGTAGAAATTGGAGGCCGTTAGCGTGCCTGATGCACGTTACTGCTTCTGTTCGTACCTATTTGAAGGCTTTTTCTTAACGCATCTTCATTGACAAACAACGTGAATAATGTAGTTCCTAAATAAGTACATGTATCCATCAACTATATCATCAATTATGTCATCCCAGTCCACGCTTTATTTTAAAAAACCTATGATTTGTGAATTTAATCATGCTCTTTGAAGAAATTTGAGCAGTGAATCATTATTGTCAATTCTAATAATAAATATTTATTATTACCTATCACAAAGCTCCTCCTATCCAACTTGTGGTGGAAATTAGATCTTTCCTTTCTCATTGTTCTGAAATAGCTAAATTGAACCTCTTATAACAATTTACCGTTCTAGTTACGTTCACTCTTATCGAAATAGTCTAACAAAATCATTCTAATTATTCGTTACAGAACAAAAGAATGGATGCACATTGGTTATATGAGAAAAAAAACTACACGACTTGATTTTCTTGACGAATTACTAATATTATTACCTAACGTACATGTTGATATAGTTTATGGTTATCCTCATCTATAATCAAATTCGTGATACCTCCTAGTTTAGAAATCTAAGGCCTACGATTCAAAACAATGGTTCATTGATAATGTACTCTGTATTTGACGAAGACTTGATACGTTGACCATTGTGATGTGATAAGCTAGACTCATCCCTTCGGAATAATTTATGAAGCGGTGATTCAAAGTTTATCCCAAGTTAAGACTGCTGTAGATCCATTAGTCATCGCAAAGTCGAGAGTTGATGATCAGGGAAGATTAAATCCATCCGACTCCTTCCGTGTGCGAGTTCGTAGGAGTGGAAGATTCTGTAAACAGCTCAGTGATTTGTTAGGCTTTGCGTTTCTCTCAGAAGGCGCGTTAGTACATGGCACGCACGCGAAACATGCTCATCTAATTCAAAATCGTCCGTCACGTAAGGGGGAAACGTTGGAGGAATTGCTTCTTCCAATATGAAACTTGTCAGTTTTCTACCATACGTCAAAACGAGAGAATGATTTGCATCATATCCAGGAGCTGTAGCTTTTGTATTTCGTCTCTGATGCGAGCCGTTCTTTGTTACAAATAGGTATACTCAAATCGGCATCGTTTCACTTCCGTTTGAGGCCAACTCCGTGCTGTTCGATAATACCTACCTTATGA
The DNA here is from genome assembly GCA_030264115.1 of Lygus lineolaris. Lineage (NCBI taxonomy): Eukaryota > Metazoa > Arthropoda > Insecta > Hemiptera > Miridae > Lygus > Lygus lineolaris. The sequence continues at coordinate 10,450,938 of JAEMON010000010.1, read as the reverse complement.
ATTTCATCACCGTCCCGGTTTCGCTAAATTCTGGGGGTTGGTTGGGGAATGATCTCCAGATGACTTCCCATGTGTTTCCCTTCGTGTTGCCTGGCCTGTTGGTGAAATCTTTGTAACACGGATAACCGATTTCAATTTCAATGTAACTTCTAGCTACTGGAGTAGGGAAAGGATGGAATACCAATTTGTGTCCTCAATTACTGGGTAGGTAATCAGGGAATGCCCTATGATTAAATTATAGCAATCCGTTATATTTTTTCTTGTGCTTTGAGAAGAATGGGATAAGCCCCCTCTTTACATTTGACAGGCTGAAGAAAGTGCCTGAGCCCACCGAAACATATATGTACCTATCTAATCAACTACCAAATAAATGAAGACTCCAAAATTGTGCTTTCCTGAACGGAAAATGGTAAAACCAACTCATCATTACAGCATTATATTATGTAGTATATTTTACACGTTGTCCAATTTCACTTATATTTATGTGTGGTTCGAGTCTGGCACCCATTCATTAAAAGCTATGGTCATTCGTGACGACATTTGAAACACAGTGTCTCAGTGAATTCCCAACTATTTTTTATAATTTGACAGCCTTCAGATTTCATTTTATCATGTTCATAATTCATCCTTAAGATCATTGCTGTGCTGATGATGTTCATATTTCTATCTAAAGATCATTGCTCTGCTAATGGTGTCCCCGAAAAGCTTGTCATTACTGCGTATCAAAATCATTAATATTATGTAATAGGTAAATGTCCAAAATAGTTAATGAGCTGGCAATCTATTATCATGATTCTAGAACTCATTTTTCCTTATGATTTATATATGTATATAGATTCACGAAAATAGCATACTGGATCAAGTTTACTTTCCCTAAATTCTGCGGGACGATTAAATGTGAGAATTCCGTTAAAATTATGACAAAAGAAGGTAATTAGACATTCTAATTGATTATGTTTCTCACTCAAGACAACTTCACGTTTATTTTCGTCATTGATGTTGTCAAAATCAATGTAAGTTCGCTCGTGAGTATTTGTTCATGAATTTGTGCCTACTAACTGGGATTACCGCATTTGATAAATGAAACACCATCTACCGGTGAAAATATGATAATACGCCTCCCCTTGGGGCCATAATGCATTTCCATCTGAGGGCGATGTCATGAAGATAGGTCGTGGAAATAGTGTGGAAAATGGGGGAGTAAGAGGAAAGCTCGGTGCACTTGGGGTCGGTCTCTTTTAATCCTTCTGTCCTCCGTAGCCATGAATATTAAAACGTGTTCATCTCCATGGGTATTTATGGCCCTACGATGCTAAACAGGACCCCCCCCCCACTGCGTTTCCACTACGGACGATTTCCTCCTCTGCCTCGAGTTCCCCGCCTTATTTTACATTGTAGTCCCGCGGGTGTTACTACAGCACTTTGCTCGATATCACTCCCACTTGGCACGCTTCGTTAACGACCCTGTGCAATTTGCTTCCTAAACTTGTCCTTGAATGTCCATAGAGTTAGGTTGTTTCAAACGATTCCGCTTGAAGGTGAGGCAGTACACGAACCAAATCAGCATTCATCGTCTAAAGCTACAAATGCTCCAGAATATCATAACACGAAGACGATCTTTCCCTCTTTCTTCAGGTACATTTAAAAGTATTTAAATAGTAACGGCTCCTTCTTACGCTTCCACAACTCATTATTGTAGCCTCCCACAGCCATTAGAACTGTGGAGTAGATTACGAAACTTGATTATGTAGGATTTTAGCGTGGAACACGCTTTTACCGGGACCTAATAGGCGAAAAACGAGCCAAGAAACCGAACCCAGAAACCGACCCTAAAGTGCGACCTGATGCTTTTCACGTACAACCTAGGAGAAAATAACTTCCTCATTTTCCACCCCACAGAAATCGTTCACCACTCGTTGGCAAACTCAGAATTTATTCTACATCACACCACATCTCATCCTGCCAATTTCCCCCTCCTTCCACATCCTACAAAGGACTACACTGGTGCGTAGGTAAACAAACAAAATTGGTTGGAGTTTTAAGTTTGGCATTATGATAGGTACCTTTACAACATATGAAGAACGCTAGTCATCCTCAGCGATTCAAAATCAGCCCTGGAAGTTCTAAAAAATCTACGAACTGGCTATAACCCTCCTCCTTTAATACAAACAATTATCCAAACTGTAGAGCAGCTAAGAGACAGAGAGGTTACATTATATTTTTCCAATGGGTTCCTAGTCACTGCTCAATCAGAGGGAATACCATTATAGATCGAGAAGTCCGTCCCCTTACAGAAGCCAATGTACAATATGAAAGATTAGGCATAATGGAGTACAAAGATCTCATTAAACAATTGAAGATACAAAGAGCAGACCAATGGAAGATGGTACATGAGTAATGGACCCAAAATAGGGGAAGTTACACAAAATCCATACTCCCCAACCCTCTTGAGCCCCCCTGGTACCATCAGCTCGAAGCTTCTCCAGTCTTCATCACCACCATCAACCGTCTTCTAATTGGACATGGAAACACCCCTACTTTCAGGCTCTCTATGGGTCACGCAGACACCCCTTATCTGCTATGCTTACCCCTTATGCTTACCAGAGAGCATAGGTACCCCTCTAGAATAGATGTCAAATCGAGCGTGATCCCCCCAGACCACCCTGCGTACCGCCTTCCAGCCAGAATACACTCGTCAAATTAGTGTAGATTCCCCAGATCGAGAACGTGGGAGTAGTTCAAAGTTGAACACTGAAGTTGAATGTCACAAAAGTAGCGAGAAAATGACTTTCCCGCTTTTTAGGACTGTCAAAGATTAGAAACATTCACGAACAGGGACCGTTTGCTATTTGATCTCCATAAAATGGAATAGAACGCATTTTGTAACCAAGCTCCTCATATTTGCAAAAACACATTCAGAATGTGATCTCGGAAACAAAACACCAACTTATTATGTACGGCCAAAACTTGTACTTCTTCCGGAGCATATTTAAACTTCGTGATAATAAAATATTTAATTAGTTTTTTTACACAATTGAAGAGGGAGAGAGAGGAGGAGGTCGACCCTATTTTCATGCAGACGAGGTAATTAGCCCTGCAGCGAGAACGTGCTCAATGAGATAAACTTGAGGCAGCATTTTTTATGCTAAGGAGCTCAATATTTCATCCTCCTCGACCTCGAGAAATTTTCTTTTAATAATTGTTAGAGAAGAAAATATTATACTGTACAAGCCCCTCTGGGGACCGTAAGCTACCATCGCCTTGTCACAATTTTCGCTTCCGAGTCTACCGAGGGAAGCGGAAGTTTTGTTCCCATGTTCGCGAGGTCAAAATGGATTTTCCTCAAAAATTAAAATTTTCACTTTCATTTTAGGTACGTGACCTTTCTGAACAAATATTTTTGGTGTCTGCTGTGTGTAGACGAGTCGGCGAATCCTTGCAATACGCAGAACTTCTACCGTTATCTCCCAATTTTGATTATATTTTCCTGGGGTTGTTTTGTTATGTTTCTTGAGCCCTGGATGGAATTTCAGCCCGATCGGATCTTTGTGCTCGAACTTGAATTTCCTTCAAAGATAGATTTCTCACGATTTGGTGGCTCAAACTCGGAGGTTAATTCGGGGCTTGCTTACGAATTACTCCCTGTGAAATCCATCGCAATCGGATCATCGTTCGCATATTGTGTAGATATTTTTCCATTTTGAACTTTTTTTTAATCATTGAATACGAGAAAGCTACGCACTTGGCAGAGTCTCATTAGAGCATTTCCCCATCTAATTAAACCTTTTCTTATTGAATAAAACCTTTTTAACTTTCAATTACACCTTTTTGTATCTTGAATTAAAGGGGAAAAGATTTATCTCAATGTGGAAATGGGTTAAATAGATAGGGACATGATGTAATATACCTTCCTTTCCGAAAGTCCAACAAAATGGAACCGGCTCAATCCAAAACAAAACGGATGTTATGGGACATCCAGATGTTGTCATAAACTCAAGATAGAGCTCCTCTAGTGATTGGTAGGCGTCACTTCATGTCCTCGGACATCAAAAAACCATAATGAAACGTATTTCCCTCGACATTATTAATACTGAACCATGCAACCAAATCGAACACAACATGTACATGCGAGTATCTGTGTTTTAGCGAATTTTCGAAAAAATGAAGCTATTGCAATGGCTTCAAAATTTGAATAATGCAAATTTCTGAAATTTGTCCTCATGAAAATCCGTTTGAGACCATTCTAAAACGATTCCTGAAATTCAACACTTTTATTATGTGTACATATTATGTGCCACTCCAGACGATATATATGACCGAGGAATCGAGCTAAAAATCAAAACAAAAAATTCAAAATGTCAATAATATGAAATGAGTTCGCCATAATATGAGTTCGTTCGCCAGAATTTTCGGAGTAGGTACACCTAGGGTTCCAATTTTAAAAATTTAGAGTCAAAAATCGCTGAAAAAATGCGTTATTTGAGTTTTTTGTAAATTACCATCTTAAACATAGATATATGTATATTCGGAATCAGCGTGAAATTTCCTATAACAAACTCCCACCAAATCGGTTTAAATGATTCTTTGAAAATTCGCTTATCAACTTTTTTTTATAAGATTTTTTTATTGGAAATTGGAAGTCAATGAGAACGCTCTGAACTGTGTGATTTTTCTTTCTGTGTGTGAAGTTTCTTTACCAGTCAATTTGTGCACCATCAATTGCCCAAAAACTCAAAACCCAGAAGTTGTATCAATAAACATACAAATCGTTGGTACCAACGGTTGGCGGTGATAAGCCAGTTTTCATTGATCGACCGCTCCTCAACACACACGAAAAATCATCAGATTTCAAATAATAATTATGAGAGTACCAACGTATTTTGATGTTGACTTGTACTATAAGGGGTGAGTAGTTGTCATCAAATCACATCATGTCAAAGAGTTAACGTGATTCGAATTAAGGACCTATAGATTCAGCACCCCAGTACCCATGTAGTATTATAGATAACGATGTTTTAAGTAGATACATCGCTTTTGTCGCATCTTTCTGTTGCTTGTTTGTTTTTGATCACTCAAATGATGTATGAATATGAACATCACTCAATGTGTGCACAAACAAAGAGTCAACCCAAATCCCAATTAAACAAAATGTTTGTATATCTCACAAATTGGACGGGGGAGAGAAAAAAAGTGGTCAGGTCATTCTTCCTGGGCACTCTCTTCGTCAAAAGCGAAAGGCTAGGCGCTTTCCTGGGTGTAACGAAGTTGCAATTAGTCCCTGAAACTCAGTTAAGTAAATGAACTGCAAATGGGAGTGGACGTTTTCAGAATGGAAGGGCGAGTGAGGGGTACAATGGGAAAAATAAACCTTCCGAGGATCCCGTTACAACGGGGAACTAATTAGAGTTGGTTGGGGAGGGAGTTGGTGTCTGGTATAGGTTGTGTTACATCCGCCTCTCCTATCAGCATCCCGCACTTCCCTCATCCCACTGACATTTTCACCCAGGAGTAACCACCAACAGATTTTTTTTTTTTTTTTTTTTTTTTTCGTTTTCAACTGGACATATAAATATACCTACCTAACAATAAAGAGGAAACGAGCGAGAACTATAACGAATCTCGCTGTGCTTTGAATGTAGAGTGGTTCGTTTGCTTTACCCGCAAAACGTAGGTTGAAACTGTTAGCGTTCGATTTGAGTTAAGGCAAAACAAAATTGGGGTGGAGATAGGCTCTGGACACATCCTCCTGAATTCATCAACTTTTGGATACAACGTGGTACGTGCTTAATGATATCAAATGTTATTGACCCTTTGTAACATTAAGTAGATATTTTCCGACATTTCGCTTGTTACAGTCCTTTTGATGTT
>JAEMON010000010.1:10424548-10437177 GCA_030264115.1 Lygus lineolaris | reverse complement strand
TTTTTCTGTGGACCCCACTCCTCGTCATATTTGACGTCATTGATATCAGTGTTCATATATTCGTGTCAACAGTTAAACCCTACATCGTCAAGGGTCCAGAGGACGCGGTGAGCCTAGTCGGAGGCTCGGTGGTCTTTGAATGTGCCGTCCAGGGCGACCCAGTGCCTGACGTTATGTGGAAGCGAACAGCTGGAGGAGGTCCGATGCCTGCTGCCAGAGCTCGAATCCTCGACGACAAAAGCCTGAAGCTGGAGGCGGTCATCACCGAAGACGAAGGGGAGTACAGCTGTGAGGCCGACAACGGAGTCGCGACCGTATCCGCTTCAGCCACTCTCACCGTTCATTGTAATAAAATTAATTTTATGTTTTTTCTATGTTTAATAAGATACAATAATGTACGTCTGGTTCAGTGCTGCCGACCCGGGTTCTGATGTGGGACTTTCGAGCTTAACTGCCAACATTTGATTGTTATTCATTTTATCGTCATTTCACGTGAAACGAAGGCCCTGGGCCTCCAAAATATTTTCTTGGGAATTTCAGAAGGCACCTTTTGGAATATGCTCCATGTAAATTCATTTAATAGTCTCTTGGATGAGACCCTGAAGTTTAAAAAGCTCCGTTTACGTATTATTTGTGTCATTCTAGACAATAACTGAGTATGGTAACTTTCTAAAAAAAATATATAAAAAAATAAACCAAACCAATTTATGCAGATAGGAATTTACCAAAATATCGAAAAAATCTTTTATGAAAAGTGACAAAAATCTTTGAGAATTGCTACTAAGAACGTTTTTGCGCCTTGGAGGTGGTTTTTGAAAAATTCAAACCACTGAATCGTTTCTAATTTTCTCAACTTTGGATAGGTTCTTACTCTTTCGACATTATTGTGAACAATTCCAACTATATTTTATTCAACATTTCTTTTTTGACTAATCTCAAACGTGAGGGATATTTGTGGGGTTTACTGTTTCTTACGGGGGGTCATGGGGGATTTTCCGGTTGATTTGGGGGGATTTTGTTTTGCTTGGGCGGATTGGCAGCACTGGGTTTTGATGTGGAAAACACGGCGCGGCATATGGAATGTTCTAATAATTCTAATTATTTCTAAGCGGACTAATCGCTAGATAATAGAAGATCCGAGCCGAAACTCTACGGCATGTGAATGTTGTGAAGTAACTATATCACCGTAGGAGAATATTGGTAGAATCCATTTATTTCGGTAGAATTTGATTTCATGTTGCCAATTTTCACCAAAAATTCGTAGTTATTGTGTCAGTAACATGCACGTTGAACTCACGCGTTACTCACTGAGCTAGGACAAAATACATTTTTGGAGTCTGAATGAGACGAGATTTAGTCCCAAAGTAGGTATGGTTCTTTTTAGTGTCGGTTTCTGTAGTATTATACAGTAATACATTTCTATTTTCGTCGCCCCAGAAATATCACTGTCATTATCTACATAGTGTCCTGCCTAAATTTGATTTCACAATGTCGTGTAGTCATAAGAGTAGGAGATTACATGGTTGTGCTTGGACCAACCTAGTTCTCCTTGTGCATTCATAAATAAAAATTTAATACCTTAGATTCTACAGAGTTCCATCTTTACATTAAATTTAGAGATATTCCTTAAGGCGGGAATACCTAATGATTTGTATGTAATATTCCTCATCATACTTGCAGCTCCTCCAGTCATAATGGTCAAGCCTCAAGACCAACTCGTTGAAGTGATGGACGACGCTGTGTTTACTTGTGGTATTGGAGGAAACCCACGACCGTCGATATTTTGGTCAATAGAAGGAAACAGAACGCTCCTCTATCCAGGAGAGACTATGGGTAGATATCATGCATCCGTTACGCCTGACGGTCAAGCTGTGCTCACTCTCCAGGTACCTACTATTATAATACAACTTCTCTCATTCAAATGTACCGTCATTTAAATGTACCGTTTCTGGTATGGAAATTTAATATTCCCTGAATTATTCAGGATGTAACAAGAAACGACTCGGGTGTTGTGGTCATCTGTTCCGCGGTCAACCAAGCTGGTTCTGACACTTGGAGAGCCCGTCTGTCGGTAACATCACCTGAAGAGAACCCACCTCCTGTGATATTGTTTGGTGAGTAGGTATATTTACTAATTCACTGCGTGCGCCAATACTTAGTTTGTATCAAGTAACAGATTGACTGTCTTATGATATTTTCCCTGAATTAGAAATTCAAAATATCCTTTCGTGTGCATTTGTCAGGTCCAGCCAATCAGACCTTGCCCTTGAAGTCGGTAGCTGCCATGAACTGCAGAGCGTCCGGAGTCCCCCAGCCAGTGATAACGTGGTACAAAGATGGTTCTCCTGTACTGTCGTCACCCAGAATCAACATAAGTGAAATTGGCACTCTCCAAATGAATGGTACGTCTATTTTCTCTCTTTGCTATCATTCTGGTCCCGAAACATTATTACCTGGAATGATATAATGTACAAGCGATAACTAAAAATATAAATATTGTATAGTTTTCAATTGAGGAATGTATGGGTTATTTTATTTATCAAAAGTGAGATCGTAAGATCCAGGGAAACGACTACGTTTTTGAACCAGCAATTGTTCAACCCCCAGTTCGGTTTTCTATAAATCCTGGTAGGTACCTCCCAACATCGGCTTGTTATAGTAAAGTTTCATCGATGTTTGCCTATGTACTCATCTCATTTCATATTGACTTTCATTTTGGATAACGAAACTCATGGTCATGCGTAAAACCTATACACATACACAAATCCTATACCTATACAAATTGACACATTTTCCAGACCTGGTCAAAGACGATAGCGGAGAGTACACCTGCGTCGCCTCCTCCCGAAGTGGCAAGGCGACTTGGAGTGCTTACCTCAGGTTGGAGTCCCCCACGAATCCCAACATTGCTTTTTATCGAGCTCCAGAGGCCTCTACGTTTCCAGGAGCCCCAACCAGGCCTGTCCTTGTCAACAGAACTCATAACAGCATCACCATTTCGTGGGCTCGGAACAACAAAATCGGATCATCTTCGCTCGTTGGATACCAGGTAACATAACGCTGCAAAAACGAAGACTTTTGAATCTTTATATTTTTATAATACGGGTATAAAAATTGAAAGAAAGGCTAAACGGATGAAGATGGGTCGGTCTAAATTTTGTTTAGCAATCTAAAATCCTGAAAAATAATGCCTCAATTTAGGAATATAATTATAGTAACTACCTATGGTATTTTTCCTACAGGACTGGGGGGTCTCCTCTTGATTAGATCATAATTAAAGCTAATGCTAAGAGTAGGTACCTATTGTTTTCAACTTCATCAAGATCAGTTCACTCATTTAAAAAAAAAATTAACCTTCTTAGCCGACTATATTTATGAAACTTGATTTTGCAAGTTATTTCTTCCTATCAAATCGAAGCTACCTCTAGGTAATGATTCATACTGCACGTAATCCATGACATTTCCGTCGTTCAGCATTTTACTCACGTTCATATTTTTCATTCCATTTGCTAGGTTGAATAGGTGCCTACCTATTTTCATATGATGAACGGCGTATCTGTAGATACATGTTGAATTGGCTTGATGTTGGTCTGTTTAAATTGAATTGATTGGCTAACATCATTATTGACTAGGTACTTGGAGGGACATGCTATAGTTACCTGCCTACCTAGTTTTGGTTCGTATGCCTTCAAGGTCTCCTCCTGCAGTTACAAGTATCGTCGGCGTTATCGGACCCAATTCCAATTTCTGATAACTCTGTGTTCCTCTGGTTCTAGATCGAAATGTTCTCTAGGCCCCAACCTTCAGAGAGTCCAGGACCCCCTTCGTCGCCGGGCTGGACAACGGCCGTCCGTCGCGTGCCCGGCCCGACTTATACGATCACAAACCTTCGATCAGGATCAACCTACGTTTTCCTTGTTCGGGCGGAAAACTCTCACGGTTTATCGCCTCCTTCACCTCGCTCTGAACCCGTCTCTTTGGCACCTCCGCAGGACCGGCTCGACGGAGATGAAGATCCTGATATCAAGGAAGCCAGAGCTGCTCTGCTGAGCGGTCATGTCGTGGAGTTATCTCACATTCAACCCCTTAGTTCCACTTCAATCAAAATTGTTTGGAAGGTATGCTACTGCTTGGTTATAAGTACTCCAAGTTTTGCTTTAATTATGACTGATGTTAACCCCATTCTTTATACCCCCATTGCTGAAGTTTAATTTCCAATGAAATGCCAATTCAATAAAGCAAAATTCTCTTCGTGAATACGACTTTACTATTTTTCAGATTTTGAACGGGGAGTACGTCGAAGGTTTTTACATTTATTCCAGAGGATTAGACGCGCCTTCAAGAGTAACCAATATGCTAACGATGCTTCACGACGGAGAGGCTTCAGGTTTCATTGTGACTGGTCTAGCGAAATTCACACGCTACCAATTTTTCCTCGTCCCATTTTACAAAACCCTAGACGGAAGGCCTTCCAACTCTAGAACTGCAAGAACGTTGGAAGATGGTAAATCCAGCTATTTAGTTCACGTCTCTTAATATTTGTCTCCAAAGAAATTCTGTTTCATGAAGAAACCACACCCAGGAACATTCTCATATTTATATAATAGATACTTACTATATAGTAAGTAAATAAATCATAATCGAAATTACTGCGATAGGTAATCAGTTGACAATATTAATCTTGGTTCAACGTTTAGGTTGGTATTTGTTGGTAGCACACCCAATCAGTCATTGCATAGATTTGTAAGTCCACAAATAATGTTGAGGTTAACTACTATTAACTACGGGAATCGAATAGTGATTGATAGCTTGTAGTTAAATCGTGATCTATTTCAGTTCCTTCGGAGGCACCCACTGGTCTGGAGGCTGTTCTTCTGAATAGCAGTGCAGTTTACCTCAAGTGGAAACCCCCTGTACAATCAGCTCATAATGGAATATTGCGAACATATCAAGTGAGAATCAATAATGTATTCACCTTTTTATCTCGTATCTGTGTTCTTTATCCATTCATGAGCTATGTCTGTGTAAACTATGAACGAGATGCTCCTGGATAGTAATGGACCAATATATTGAATCAATCCATGGACATGAATCATTTTTTCTTTTGTCACTATAATTTTATCAACATTCCAATTTTGACAGGTCATTGTTCGAGGGGGCGATCCCAATAACGGAACCTTACTCAGCAACGTAACAGTCAACGCCGGGACTCCATCACTTCTTCTCACTAATTTGTCATCAGGGGTTGTCTACACTGTCGAAGTGGCTGCCGCGACGCGTGCTGGAGTTGGTCCGTATACTACTCCAGCAATCCTAAGACTAGATCCTGCGTCCAGACAAATCTACAGAGATCAACATCACAGGTTCATAATTTCATTGTTTTGGCTCCTTCGTTCAACCTCAGTAACTCCCTATTTTATTGGCGTTCTCAGAAACTATACTACCAGCTTCTTGTCGGCTTTACCTACTTAACACTTTTCTCATCTGCTTACTGTTATAGACAACCTATCGGTCAGAAACCTGGTATTGGACCCGGACCTAACGATTTCTTGACCGAAACGTGGTTTATGGCTCTCTTAGGCAGCATGGTTGCTGTGATGCTGCTCCTATTCACTGCCATGATGTTGGTTCGACGACGCCAGCTTCTCACCAAAAAGTCTTCCCTTCCAGGTAGAGTAAATATTCAGGGTGAACCTAGTCGACTACAACTATGCTTTTCCCGATCACACTTGTATTCATTACATGGCTCATCAGCAACCCTTCGTCAAAACATATTATTTTTTGTGAGTAAATATAACAAATCTGCATCAGTCGATCACGTTCACCCTATTGTGTGGTATTACTTATTATATTCGAGTACCTACTGCATGTTGCAGCTACATCGTTTTGAAAATCTGAGAATAGTGTGAACACGTAATAGTTCAGCTTGTTTATCCTTAGTGTGTTGAATTGGGTACCTATGTAGAATACCTATTGTTCTTGTTTGCATATTTCTGTGTGACTATCGTATCAACTTCGTATTTGTACCTATATGAGCTGAGACTATTTAAATTTGCGAATTTAAATCGTGTTACTGCTATTCCATGATTTTCAAAATACATATAACTCATACGAAAAAGAGGAATGGACTGTTACAGACTCAAGATCGAACGGAGGAATCCTCGCGACGCCGTTGAGTCTGAAAGCCGCTGTGGGTCTCCCACATCCCATGTCGGCTGCATTGGTGCCTCATCCACACGACTCGACCTTATGGATCGAACCCGGACGGGGTCCGGTTTGGTCAGGAGAAGCCAACAGGATGGCTGAGCTTCTCGAACCTGCGGACTACGCTGAGGTCGATCCGGTGTCCCAGACGTTTGGCAAATCCGACGGGTCCGTCAGTCCTGCCCCATACGCCACTACCACCTTGGTGCCCAAGTACAGTGGAAGTAGCACCGGCTCCACGAGGCAGCTCCTCCATTCGTCAAATACCAGGATTCCTCAAGTAAGCTCGAATGGCTTGAAATTATTTATATTACGACATACCTACCTATTTCAAAAAACATGTACCAATCGAAATAATGACCCCTACAGCAATGATACAGTTCCCGTTCCATTTTCAGTTTGGAATTTTGGTGTTCTGTGATCTTTATATTGCTTTTCGTCCAACCAACATGCTCTTTCGCCATTCACGCACTCAGCTCTCCTAATCTTATTTATATCGTGTTTGGCTTATTTTATACAAGTTTTTCCCGGAAATACCTCCTTCACACTCTTACTCATACCTTCGTTTCTAAAACCACCTTCTCTGTTCTTGAATATTTTGGGTGCCATCTAACTATACATCGCAAATTACTAACTCGTCGCTATTATAGGGCTGGGTACACATCTGTCCTCAAAAGGACAAAGAAGAAGATCATGCCTATGCGCCTCAGAATTCGTTGTACAGCTCTAACGTTTATTCTGATACCTACTTCAACGATTACCCATCTCAAAAAGGTGAGTTGTTATTTCTTGGCAATGTCATCGCATTATTTCAAATCAGTAGATCTTTACATCAAGATCAGTTGTCGACTTCCAATTACTATTGTAATAATAGTGGTCCCATGTTTTGGGACTCATTGTGGCTGTTTTTTTGATAGGTGCCTACCAAAATTTTTCAATTTCATTGGTTAGCCATGTTATTTTGATCATGCTTTGGTGAATGTACTTCGTAAGTACCTTCTTATTCAGAAATAAGCCGAACTGCCCCTGTTTACCATCTACTTAGTTGGGACGTAGGTATCCTTGATGAGTCCCTACTTGAAAATAATGGAAGATTTTAATATTCAATAAATTTCATCTCAATGTTGAACAAGCGGTTGATCTTGTGTTGTATTTGTAGTAATAATTATAAGACTCCAAATAGTTGAATTCAACAACACCATTTCGGATTTGTTTATCCGTTTAAAGGTAAGCAAGGATTGGAATTATGATTTGGATTACGAGTGGTGTGGTGTGTTTGATGCATGCTGGCTGTCAGAGCCCAATTCCTCTTTTACCTATGAAAATAGGAAGGGCTGATAGAGGAGTTTGTTATTGTTGTTTCTTATTTCCTTCCTCAAAATAAGATAAATCGTTAAAAGGGTTGGGAGGAGGATCTGCCTGAGATAACGTTTGCTTCAGAGCACTTGCTCAGTAATACGAGAGGCCTCAGGTTCGATTCCTGGCTTACCCCTGATTTGTTCCTCCTCATTTTTCCGGTTTTTCGTTCTAAAAACGTATTCCTTTCCTGTTCACACTCCTAATATTCTGAAGCTCTGGCTGTAGTCTGGTGAACGCGTCGTAGCGTCTTGAATTTGAGCGTGACGTTTGTTGCCGCAGGTGGGACCAATATCGTCACCAAACCGTCGTCCATAGTGATGTCCCAGTGCGGCAGGAAAGCCATGTCCGAGTTGGGGTCGAGGCTGGATGACTCTCAGCTCTGTCCAACGCTGAAGAGACCATCCCCCTTCGGGTACCACCACCAGAGAGGTCCTCCGAGGGCCGGCGGTGGCTGGCGAATGACTCCTAACCCCGTCCACACGCTGTCTACGTTCACTCCTGCCCCCACGCATCACGCTCAATATCAACCTTTATACCACAACTCATCAAGAAGCGAACCCTCTTCGTGATTTTTACTTCCGTCTTCGTAAACGAGAACTTTTTTTTATACATGTACAAAAAAAAAGGCAGGATCGGTAAAGTGGACCGATATTAGCTCGATCTGTGCTCCCATTCGTTACAGAACCCAACACAGTAGAAATCCACCATTTTATTCTTTTTGACACAAAGGACAAGAACTAGTCAGTAGTATGTAAATATTCAACTTGTATTCAATTAAAATTTGAATAAAATAATGGTTTCTACTTACCATTTGATTGAGGTACCTATCCCCACGAAACTGTGGCGCGTTAATATTATTGGTATTGCTTCCTCTCTACCGAAATTAAATTTTCACTTGCTTTTTACGTTTCAGAGCTTTCTGAATAATTTGGGTTCCGTGTCTGTCCGTCTGTCTGTCTGGCTGTCTGTGGTCGATTCCTTGTCCCACACAAAAAGTATATCAAGCTATAGTCCAATTTTGATGAAAATCTAAGGGATTTTACGGGTTAGCCCCGCAACGGTCTCCTATTAATTGGATCACCGTCGGACCTCTAGTAGCTTCTACTCATTCGCAGACTTAGGGTTAACTCCGGAACTTTTCAACCAATGGGAAACTGGCATGGGTAGGATTTTGCATTTTGAACCTCAAAATCTGATTCAGCGCCCTTCAAACCCCCATGATGTCAATTTTCAGCTTGAAATTACGGCTGATTTGCTCAGAAAATGGGGTAAAAGAAAACGCGTGACATCATTTAGGTTCCGCAAAAGGGGCAGTCGGGGAGTCAGTGACGTCAATTAGGTTCAAATTACAGGAGCCATTTTTGGTAACTTTCAAAAAGTCGGATACCCCTCATGTAGCACCATTTTGGAAAGCCCTCATTAAGATCTTTCAAATTACAAAATTAAAAATAACCATGCAACTTCCCCATTTCGCTGAAATGTTCACTAATTGATTCTATATACGTCCATGTTTCAAAAGAGAGGAGGCTATACTGCTCACCCAACTTGGCAGACGTTTTTTAGAATGATTTCCTGGAATTTGTTTATCTTGTAATTGTATCTACTACTTACAATTGTAGCTGACTCTACGATAAACAAACGCTATAGTATGTTAAAATTTGCAATTGCAACAAGTGAAAACTATAAATATTGGTCCACTTTACAACCACCATAATTAAGACTGATCATCTAATTGCTACTTCGTAAAGCAAAGTCGACATAGGTTTTCTTTGTTTTGTGTAATCCTAACAAAATTAGGTACTTATTTCTCAACTGGGAAACTCTAGGAATTTTTATTGTCTATTCTACCCGCTTCAAAGTTGGTGCTACTCAATATTAGGTACATCTATATTTAAAAACGATTACAGCATCCTAGGTTTGTCACAGCAATTCATTTCCTTGGTATGTTCCAACAAATCCGTGTTCATTTGGTTAAAATATCTTACAAAGTCAAGTCCGAATTGACTGAAATGCTATAAAAACAAGGTTCTGTCAAGTTTATGTAATACGCCATGACGAGATTGATTTTCCTTTGAAGACCTTCACACCCTTTTGAAGGACCCCACGTATTTCTTCAAGAAGAACCTTCGATTATTATGTGTCGCGTCTTACACCAAAGAGTACGTCCTTTTCCGGAGGGTTGCACTCTTCGACTTTAATTTCAATTGTAGATAGATTAGTTGCTAGACTGGCTTCGATTCCTTGAAACTGGTGATTCTTGTACATAGGTAAAACGATAAGAGTTACCATCTACCAGTCCGTGATAGTTACCCGTCAATGTTTTATCAGTTGTCGGAAGTTAGGTTTTGAAAAAACTGATATTGCCTGCTTGTGACTTGTATCAATAAAGAAAAACTAAGATATCACATGAAATGAGTGAATCATATCAGAAAATACGTTGCACAACCTTGTACAGGCCCTTGTGTTAGGGACGCATCTCACCAAAGTGTAAAAAAGTGGGTTTTTAATTTGAGATTTTATTTTTTGTTGATTTTCTTGTGTAAATAAAGTAGTTAGTGGCCTATCGTAAGTTAGTATTTCAGACTAATGAAAAGCTAGAGATTAGATATTAAGATTTGAAGATAAGAGGCTTCCTTATCTTGAAAAATATACCTATGTGCCATATTGTAGTTTGGCATCTCGTAACGCGTAGATATTGAAATTGAATGCCAGTTAATTTAGTGATTACTCAACCATATTATAAAATCGAATACCTACACGAAAGATCCTAGTGAAGTTCGTCTCATTTATTCGGTTAACATGAGTAGGTATTTGTTCCAAACTGATGATTAGCTTTTGTAGGTAACATAGGAATATTGTTAAAAATCACCTACGTGCATCGAATGCCTCCTAACATCTCTAAATGTTATTATTTGTGAATCCGTGAAATATTTTGATGAATAGTGACGGAAATTATAGTGTGATTGACTGAGTACAAGTTTTTGAATTTAAAAAAAAACGAAGTCAATGGAAACAATGATGTATATTTCCAAGAAAATAAATAACGAGTCAAAATATTTAATTTATTTATCATTGAAACCACGCATGAAAACAACCAGTCATTAACCTTGTTTTATTTATTTTGAATGGGTTCAAACAACCTCATCGTGAGGTAGGTTGGTATACCTTATAATTCGTATGGTTTTTTCATTTTGCGGCATGGACTTTCGAGGAATTTGTTAACGTTCCAGCTCACATGGTTACCAACAATACTCTTCAGGATATAGCATTTCCCAGTCAAATGTTAGTCTTTCCTTTTTTTCAGTCAAATTTGATTTTTTCTCAACCGAATTTACTTTTTTCCCAATCAAATTTACTTTTTTTCCGATCAAATTCAAAGTAGGTCCTATCATAAGGGCTGATAAAAACCTTGAATTTTATTGGAAAAAAACTAAATTTGGTTGGGAAAAAACCAAATTTGACTTGGAAATGCTTTGATGTTGAACCTTCCGTTTCTGCCCAAGGCAGTAGACCAGGCAGTAGGCCTTCTGTACGATATTAGGATTCCTTGAGATTTTTTCTAGCAGTAGGGCTGACAACAACCTGGCTCATCCGGTGTAATATTTATTCATTTTCTTATTGCGGATTTTTCCCCACCTTTCCAGAATTTTATTTCACGAGTGCCTTGATCCAAAGAAGAATATTTTCATTGCTCCATTTGCCCACAACTCTTCTACATCTGAAATCACATTTTCCGAGCCAACGTAGAATGTAGGCAGGTACCTGGGGACCTACCTCAACAAGAACATAACCTGGATACCTACTTACCCTTTCTCCTAACTAACCGTTTATTAAAATTAAAATAAAATAAAGTAAAAAATTCAGTAGACGGACTTTCAATAAATCCTTCACTTGTATACCGAAAGCGTGATTAAATTTCTGAACAGGGTAAATTTAACATACAGTGTGGACTAACGAATGATCGGAATGTAATATATACCCCTCGCAAAGAACTTTGATCACTACAGAAGTAAAAATCCTTTGTATATTTCAAAGCACTATCCCCTTAGGGTACCTTCTTGAAAAATTGGTCTTTTCATTCCACTGGTAGTAAGGGAAAGTTCATTCGCCTAGTAGGTCAAATGCGCGACGAAATACCTATTTATTTATTATGTTTGGCTCGTGCTAGCAAGTTTTTCTTGTAACGTACCTTATCGTATTTCTAGAAGATTATTGACGACATCTTCCACTCTTTATTGGTGTGATTCCGACGAATTTTTTGATAATTTTCTATAGGTGCCTAAGTGATACTCGTTATTCTTAATCTTTCAAGGGATGGTCAATATCGATTTTTTCCTATGAAGTCGTTTCAAGACCTCGGATAATTATTGTAAATATCTCTGACAAGATAAACAAAAGTGCCATCTCGTTAATCTAATACGTAATGAACCTGTTCATCGATACTCGAATATGTTCCTCAAAAGGATAAAAACCTTTTCCCCTGGTATTCTTTCAAAAATAGAACTATTTTATGTCTGAGCCCCTGCAGTTTTGTATCAAATCTGTTTGTAAAAATGTAATTGTGAATTTGTACATATCAAGAATGTATTTAACTCGACGTGGCAATAACAAAATTGTGTATAATTTATAAATAAAGTGATGTTTTCTTGAGTGTGTAACGTTTAATGGAAATTGTTGTAAATATCAGGTCCCTTCATCACAAGTTGAGGTGGAAAGGCATTCATTTTAATGATTTATTCTGCAAGATTTTTTTAACTGCAAGATCTGACTCGAGTTCCAATAGTTCTAATTACCTAGTAAAAATATATATCTAGAGTTCCAATTAGCGGAAGAATACGTAAACAATGATAATGGAATCAGTAGTGACGATAGTAGTCCATAATCATCAGGGGTGGCTCTTGGGAGTCTGATAAGGTGAGGCTGAGATCATGAATAGTAAAATAAGTGTACTCAGAAATATTGTTAGGGAAGGGAATTGTGTGAAATATTAGTTATAAAAGCATAAAAGTAAATGTAAGATGTTCCCAGCTCCATCGAAACTGTAAATACATTGAAAAGAAACACCT
>JAEMON010000010.1:10338882-10349575 GCA_030264115.1 Lygus lineolaris | reverse complement strand
TTTTGAAATACACTAGGTCGAGGCGGTCGTTAGAAAAACTAGAACTTTACTTGCTATGCAGATGTTGCCTACTTTTTAACGTAGTTTGAGGAATTCCATGGATTGGAACCGCTAAAAGGTTTTGTTGGACAAGGTAATAAGCTACTCTTGAACTTCTAGGTTGGTTGGGGTAAATTCATGTACCTAGATAGTTTTCAGAGCACGGGGGATTGCAGGTAGGTACCTAGTAGGTACTTTATAGCTACTTATAATTATTGGGTCCAAGTAGGTAGGTAGGTACCTACGTACTAAATGCAGAGTTTTGTAAAATGCTGTAGGGATGTTGTAGGGTGGTACTGTGTAGAAGAAATGAATGAAATAAGATGCTTAGAACAATAAATTATTGATGTATAAAATCCTCGTTTAGTCTCATATGTACGGTTGATCGTGTAAACGAAGATATTATAGTGATAGGTATGATTCGTCAATGAACAAGCGTCAGACTGAGTAGCTATCTGCGACCTCGGTTCACAACGGCTATTCTTACTCGCAGTTTTTGGCTCGTCAATAAAAACACCTGATCTAGTTCAGTCTTCACAATATAGAACATTGTAAAAGTGAGATGTATGAATCTGACTGGCGGATAAGTAGGTACAATACTCCAATCACTTTGGAAATATCACCGCCATCACCAGGACCATGCTATTGGATTTTGATAGCAAAATAATTGAAAAAGGTAGTTGTCGTTGGACGGTAGTTGTAAGTACCGTGGTACCTACCGAATGACTACATTTTCCCATGTAGGTACCGAGTAGGTACCTACCTATTCTACGTTAGGCCGGTACCTACCACTCATAACCATGCAAACCCACTGAGAATTGAGGCCTTGGCATTGCACTTGAGATTGCATGGCAAGTCGCACGTTTTTTCGCTATTAACGCCCTAAAAATGCCAGTGATTCACGTAAATCCGTAACAAATCTAGGTAGGTAGGTCCTATACGATTTGTTCACATGCACACGTCACGCCGACAGACAACACACCTACAATTTAGAGAATTGCCGTTAAATTGATAACCACTCTTTAGCGTTGAACCAGACCTCGCGGAGCACCGTAGGACCGACCGTTCGCTCTCTGTAAGGAGGGTTGAACGGAAAAGTTCCAGTCATTCAGTAAGAGTTGGTGAGCGAATTTTCAAAGAATCATTTCAACCGATTTGGTGGGTGATGTTTTTTCTCTTTTTTTGTTGTTGGAAATTTCGCGTTGATTCCGCATATCTACCGTTCCTATGTTCAAGAAGGTAATTTGTACCAAAAACCTCAGAAAAACTTATTTTTTTTGCGATTTTTGTTGGGTACGAAATTTTCAACATTTGATCCCTTAGAGTAGGTACTCCAAAAATGCTAGCCAACGAACTGATCCTTTATTTTGATATTAATTAGGTACCTACTTTTTCAATTTTTCAATTTTTTTTGGTCGATTCTTGGGTCAGATACCTATCGTCTGGAGTGACACACAATTATTTATATCAATATAAATATTAAAGTTTTAAACTTCAGGAATCGTTTTAGAATGGTCTGAAACGGATTTAATTTGCATAAATAAAATTTTAAGCCGTTGCAATAGCTAAATTTTCTTAGAAAGAGCAGAAACACGAGTGCGAATCGCAAATCTTCCCGAGTGGGCCGAATAATTCTCGTTGAAAGATCAGCTGATCAAATTCAACTTCTTTCGTTTTCACCGAATCTAGTTTCTTGTTTACTTTTTTATGCTTCCTTAGCTACTGAGATACGCCATGAAGGATTACAACTCTCAAATAATCATTTTCGAAAGGTAGGCACTTACTGTAAAATCATTAATTTCAATTACCGGAAAAGTTTAAGACGAATGTATTAACCAATGGGATCTTTTCAGGTGGATGACCTATACCTACCTTATTCAAATGCAAACGGAAAGTCCCGAAAACTTTCTCAACAATTGCGATATGATCGGTTTCGAAGTATTTAGAAACATAACAATGTTCGATGGGAGGAAGAGCTATGCGTCTCGAAGGTGAACGGGGGAGCAGGGGAGTTTTCGGGCGCCGTTTGATTTGCGAAGTGGATAGGAATAGTGGCGAGTAGCGTGGGGCATTGTGCCCACGGGCCTTATTTAGGCAGGAATGCCGCCTCCCTCCTTTTTCCCCTCCCTCTTTCCCCTTCGGGCTTACCATCAACCGTTTGCCCTTGAAACGACGTCAAACCATTGTAGTCGATGTATGAGGTAAACTCTCGTTTTTTTATTTATTTAAATTTTGTCCATTTGAGTTTCGGAGTTTGGGCCCCTTGAACAGACATTCAGGGGGGAACAAAATTGAAGAAGAAGAAAAATGTATTGGAAAGAGCTGTAATTTATTATTACCTAGACAACAGTTTATTATTGTTCAGGAATATATTACCAATCTGAGAAGCAAACATTTCCAAACCCGTTTTAATGACGATTTGAATCAATGAAATAAAATCTTCAATTTTGTTCATAAGATTTTTTTAATGATACTTTTCCCTCAGCCTAATTTCAACAGAGGGTATGTAATAAGAGAAATGATTAAAAATACTAGTGGTCCGACGGCGATGACATTAAGAGGGTTCCGCCAGTAGTGTGAAACATTTCTCCAACGTTTCTCAGCCAATAATCGATCAATTTCAAATCTGTTTTCGGCATTCTTTCAACTATTCAATTCTGCAGGGCAACACACTGTCGAAATTTTAAATGTCAAAAATTTCACATTTTGTTATGCATTTAAAATTTAGAGTTTGAAATTTTTATAGTGCGTTACCCTGCAGAATTAAAAAATAGAAAGAATGCCGAAAACAGATTTGAAATTGATCGATTGTTGGCTGAGAAAAGTTGGAGAAATGTTTTAACGGTAAAATAGTAACGGGAGGGGGGGTAGTTACGTTTTTAAAAACATATTGACATGAAGTAGTTATACGATTTTTAGTGAGAGTTAATATGAACTCTATAATTCCCGAGATTTGCTAATTTTTGATGACGGTTCACACTCTGGCCGGAACACCCTTAATAGGAGATCGTCACGGGGCTACCCCGCACGATCCCTGGAAAATTCCATCAAAATCGGATCGGCAATTTTGCCAGGGACAAGGAGTTGACCGCAGACCGACTGACAGAAATAGGTAAAAGTGTTGTGACTCAATGTGTTGAGGTTGATTACAACGACACGAAAAATTAGGGGACGTAGGGTTCTCTCTTCGTTCAGCATTACAAAGACTGTCTACTTTCTTCACTGTTTATTATAGTCAGGTAGCATTGGTCTGTCTGAACCTTCATAATTCCCATGTTTCTTTTATACAAAGCTGAATTTTTAATAATTTATTATTGTTCTTCTCTTATAGCCAAAATTTAGCGTGTTTTGCACCTGTTCGTTTCTCGAAATAAGTTTTTAGCGAATTTTCGAAGAAAATGAAGCTAGATATTGATTGAATTGCAAGCACACACACACACACACTCACACACACACCTTATACATGTATATTCATGTGAGGGGGGTCAAATTGTGAAAATGTAGAGTGGAAAACCTCAAAATTTTGATTTCCGTTTTTGAGGTTTTTTAAAATTAATTACCATCTTGAACTTAGGCACATGGTAGGTATATTCGGAATGTGCGTGAAATTGCCTATATGAATGGCCGATAAAATATTGAGAATTTACATATTTCAAAAAATTTGTAAAAATAATGATAAAAATTGGTTTAAAAAATTGCGTCAAATTGCTAGAATATTCACTAATTACGTCATGCTACGTAGGCTTGAACTTTTTTCTCTTGACACGAAGATGTTGTTATGAACAATTGGTGATTCCAGCAGAATTCCATCATCAGTAACAAACAAGAACACGAGAAGCTCTTATTTATTTGTTACTGATGATGGCCTAACCGTCGAAATCGATTCTTTATTACTCATTACTTTCGTGGAAATAGACGTTTTTCATTGCCTCTGATTTCTTTTCATTGAAATGGGTTTCCACAACTTCATCGCGAGTGATTTAGTTCTTACCAAGGTAGGTACCTACCTACCTATCGCACTCATGATAATTTCCCACATTTTCGCCTTATTTTGATGAAATTTGAAGGTTTGTGTGAAAAATGGCCCCTATGAATTCCTTCAGTCTGAAACATGACATTGCGCTTACGCGAAACTGAATTTCTAGAAATGGTGGTCGACAGTGGCGAATCGTCGGGAAGTTTGTGCAATAAACGTAAAAACGAAAATATTCAGAAAACTAGTAGTTAAGTACCTACCTACTGTGATGTACTTTTGTGATTTAGGTACATTACTCTCTGTGATGGACTGAGCTAGAGTGGGCGCAAGAAGACCTTGAGTTTCTCGATAATTCTCTCGCTTTCACGAAAACTCATTTAGAGCACTGGAAAAAGTTGACTTGACGGAAGTGTTTATTTTAATTTTGTACCGCCGCCGATGTGTATATTTCCCTGGGTGACGTGGATTTCAGTCTAATTCGAACTGCCCGGCACCAATAACCTAGGGGCATGGTTGATCTACAAGAGTAATTGGGTGAAATTAGAGCGTGTATCTCGAATGATTCAACGGTCTAAATCCGGACCGCGGGGCACTAGTTGTTCAGAGTTATGTGGAAAATCAGGGGACGTCGCGAATCTTTTTACCACTCCCCTTCATTTGAATCACGGTTGTGACATGTTGAGATATCGACTCAATTATTAGTTATTATGTATATTACATGATTATGTCCTTATGTTTTATACCTATGGAGAACTTTCTTCAGAGAATAATGGAGGATGGAGTAGAAGATTCGACACGCATTCTCACCATTTTCATCACTGTGGCCTGTCACTCAAGAAAACCTTTTTTCTTACATACTTTCTCTTCATCTTTAACTACACAATTTTCGCTACGGAAATATAATTTGTATTCAGATTTTAAAGTTTTTCGCTTCCTCATTATCAAAGTACCGTATTCGTGCACGAAATGGAGAACAATTTTGTCCTCCAAAATCAAAATTTTCACATGCTTTTATTGTTTCAGAGCTGTTTATCTGTCGGTCCTCGGTCTGTCTATGGTCAATTCCTTGTACCAAGCAAAACTATATGAAGCTATGGTCCGACTGATGAAATTTTCAGGGATTGTGCGTGAGCAAACATGAATTTCCTGAAACAGAGGAGTTCCTAATGTTCAAATTTTAGGGTAGTTGGGGCTGACTCCAAGAGAGTCACCTATGAATTTCGTTACGATTGGATCAGTAATAGCTACTACGCTAGCGCAAACTTGAAATTTGTTGTCGTGGGCATAGCTCCGGAACTACTCGACCAATTTCGTTGAAATTTTCATTGCGCGGATCAGACCTTTTATAGCCATCGAACCACCAGTAGCGTGTGCGCATGTGCAAACGTGAATTTCCCGAAACAACGATTTCTCAGTTCATATTTGACCGATTTCGCTCAAATTCGGAGTGTGTGGTTGAGGGCTGACTCCAAGACAATCACCTGTGGATTCGCCTCACTTGGATGAATGATGTCTACTCCGCATGTGCATACTTGCAATTTGTTGCCGTAGGCATAACTACGGAACTATATAATACCAATTTCCAAAGTGAGAAAGCTATACTGCCCACCCGTCTTGGCAGAACTTAAATGTGGACAATTATAACTGATCACGACGGGACACATTTGACAATCCACTGAATTCATACATGTGTGAAAGAAAACTAGGCCAAAAATAATGCAACGCATGACTGGTTCATCTTCGGCTGATTACCCTGTACTTACCACCTATAATTGATGGAGGCAGTAACACGACTGTTTACCCTACAAAATATAAGCAGCTCTTACCCTTATATTATACTTACGTCATAATTACTCAACGGCTACTCAGGTTCTCTCTGAAGTGGTCTCCAAGCTTTTGGATTTGAAGATCTAGGAATGGTATGAAAAATGAGGAAAAAATGCCAGTAATACCGAAAGAAAGGATGAGTTGGTTGTTTGGAACATTCATAGGTTACATTTTAAGGGTCTACATTCGCTAAAATGAGGTTTTAGGATAAAATTACAATGTTTAGTAGGTATGTACACAAATAGTTATACTTATTTGGAATCAGCGTGAAATATCTTATGAGAATTACCCTTCAAATAATAAAAAATGTTCATAGTCCAAAAATTGCTATAAATCGGTTACAAAATTGCAAAACACTAGGAAATGGTGTCTTGAAAATTAAATTAATGATTCATACTGCTTTACTGGATATTATTTAATTTACAATGAAAAGTTCCCACTGATCAGTACTGAGTATGAAAATATAAATCACGGAACGTAGAAATGGCTATTAGGTACTTACCTCTCTTTTCTGTTGCTTATCATTATTTTATTTTCAATATGCAACCTTCTGAGTTAATCTATTCCAATGAATAACAAAAAGTTGTTCCGAATCTGTCACACCATATAAAATGATCTGGAGGATGCTCGACTGTATCGCAATGTTCGCTAGGAAAAATGTTTATTTTTTCTTAGGCCGGGTTATTTATAGAATATATTTTACAGGCTAGCGGCCACCAGCTCAACCTTCTATTTCTAAACCAACAACTGATAAGCAATAGTAGAAGCTCTCGGAATTTCGAAAGGAACGAATAAGCCAATCTATTGAAATTGAATCTACCATTTTTTGTTTATTTGGTCGAACGGCTACTTGGAAGCTTGTTTGATTAAGATCAGCGCAAAACTCGATTTTTCTCTATTGATCCGAAAAAATGTGTGATAGGACGTGGGATTTTTTAAACACGTTCTTAACCTCGAGATGTGTAATAGGTAGGCACCTTCTATTTATAGGTGTGAGTGTGAACAAATTACAAATAACTACTGGTTTCTCATGGTATTGGTAACTTGACGTAAATATGTAGGTAGGTAATATGTTGGCACCTCAC
Organism: Lygus lineolaris; assembly: GCA_030264115.1. Classification (NCBI taxonomy): domain Eukaryota; kingdom Metazoa; phylum Arthropoda; class Insecta; order Hemiptera; family Miridae; genus Lygus; species Lygus lineolaris. The sequence goes on along the minus strand of JAEMON010000010.1, from coordinate 10,342,648 downwards.
AACTTGTGGTCTCCTTGGTCATTAAGATATAGGTATGAATGAAGGCACTTGAATACCAATGTGTATTCTAGTGTCTAGTCTCCAGTGTGTTCAGTTGGTATTCTGAAGTACTATGCAATACTCGTTATCCTCGTGCAAATGGATGCTGATTTTATTGAAATCGTTTCTAGCGAATTTTCGAAGGAAATGAAGCTACTAATGTGTCAAACAACTAACTTTGTAGCGGAAGGAGAAAACGCTGCAAATTATTACACAACCGTTCATGATTTTCTGATATAGATTACCCATCTGTAAAGATTCTATTTGTATATTGTAAGTAAGTACCTATTGTAACTATAACGCTAGGTTCACAATTCGGCGAGTAGGGAGGTACAATGAGTTTCTACATACCTGTAATATTATTATTAACCGAGAGTTGTAGTAGGATAACGTTATTGAGTAACTAAGGAAGCCTATAAAAGTAAACAAGAAACTTGACTCTGTGAAATCGGAAAAAGTTGCATTTTTCGATCAGCAGATCTTTGAACGCGAAATCGGCCTTCTCGGACACTTGCGTTTCTGCTATTTTTTCGTTAGGGAGCGGACGGTTGTTCCTAAAATCCTCCGCGAGGTATCAATCGACGCTAAAAATGTGTTTTATGAGAAATCGATGGAAAAATACCTTCCTATTTGAAGTTTTCGAGCTAGGGAGTTTTAAAAATTTCATCCCTATTCTCTACCCCTTAGAGAAGACTGACTGCATACCAATGTCATCAAATTTAGTCCATAGTAATTAAGCAAAGTGCCGCGGACGGAAATAGAGGGACGAAAATACGACCCCAAAGGAGCGCATGTTTCTAATTTCCAAGCTATTCAGTCTGTGAAGCTATACTTTGGTATGTACAATAAATAATAGTGGTATGTGGGCCAGAATCAGCTGAGTGGCTTCTCAAGCCAATTTTAGGCTATTCACTCTAATGAAGCTGTAATTTAGTATGTGGCCTCCTTGAGACTCGTACTTGACTATGCATAGGACCCGAATCAGCTGAGCAGATCATAAAGCTAATTTCTATGCTATTCAGTCTATGAAACCATAATTTGGTGTGTAGCCTCCTTAGAACTTGTACTTGATGATGTATATGGCTAGAATCAGCGGAACGGCTCATACAGCTAATTTCTATGCTATTGAGTCCATGAAGCTAAAATTTGGTGTGTAGCGTCCAACTGCACGAAAACGTTATGGTATTGAGGTACGGAAACGCGGCCCTAAAGTACCTAGCGCTTGTTTTTCTGATGTACAACCAATAGTTGCTAGGGAAATACAACTTCCTCATTTTTCACCCCATAAAAATTGTTCACCGGTCCTTCGAAAGCTCTGAATTTATTACACATCACACCACATCTCATCCTAGAGTAGGTACTGGTACGTAGGTAAACAAAGTTGATTGGAGTTTTCAGTTCTACGTATCTTGTAACGTGAAACAACAAATTGTGAGGGGGGAGGGGGAAATTGAAAAATGTCAACATTATCGTGAACGAAATTTACGTTAGCGCATGCATAGGGAGTACCGCTGATTCAATCATTGTGAAATTCATACGAGCGCTCAAGGACCCTATACCCGCACGATCCCTGAAAATGTGAACAAAATCGGATTGCAACTCTCGAAGATATGGCTGTCTCAAGGAAATGCGGACAGACATACCGACAGGCAGACAGACACGGAACCAATTCTGTTCAGAAAGCTCTGAAACGTAGAATACGAGCGGAAATTTCAATGTGAAACAAAGCTTCCGCTACCTTCGGTAGACTCGGAAGCGCAAAATGAACATTTTTTCCATGGAAATTCATAATAATGACTGTGTTCTTTGTTACGACTGTCAAAACATCCTGAATGAGTAATATGATATAGTATAATATGATATAATAAGTTAAATTTCTTACCTACCAGCTGATTTGTCAAACGGGCATAACAAATATTTCAAGAAAAAATGTGAACAAGCATCAAATACAGACTACTACCTACTAAATCATGAGGCGATTCACCATACTTCATACCTATTATTCATATCATCTACTAATTTCTTTCAAAAAAGACAATGAGAAAGCTCAGAGAGCTGGCATGAGCGAAAGGCATGCGGAACTCCGTTTAAGAATAGTCTGAACCTAGATTAGTACCTACCTTCTCCCATGTGCGCGCGGCAATACTCTCATCAGTTTCATAGGTGCTTGAACCAATTAGCAGGTGCAGCCTGGCGCCGATTTTGCCGGTGTTTGCTATTTTCAGGACTTTCTTTGCAGCCAAGAAAGCACCTACCTACTCGATTGGAATACTCATTGTTCATTCCTCTGACAGCAAGACTGCTGATTTACCTACTTGAAAATGAATTGAATGAATATGAATGTATTAAAGTCCCGTCTTCGAACCCTAAGAATGTTAATATTTGCGTTTTCAAAAATATAAAGATATAGATAGATAAAATATCTATATAAAATATAGATTGATGTGAAATATAAAATATAATACAATATAAATAAAATACAATACAAAATATACTTAAATATAAGATACTCTATACCCTCTCACCAACCTTTCTGTTTATCGGTTCATTGAAAGTGTCCATGCGCTCAGACAATTTTTGGTTCATATTGTCTGCATCAATCAACATGTTACTCATCTACGTATTCTGTACGGGCATGTGTCTAACTGCCCTGAAACGAAGTATCATTGTCCATTGACAATCCCTTCCAATAATCCATTGAAAAGTGACCCTTCATAGTGGATCGAGATCTACGGTATTGTAAATTCGGACTTTTTTCTATACCTATTCTATGAATTGAACTCACCGTAATTCATACATTATTGCTTCGTTACTACCGACGTGGCTTTATTGCTCCAAGCATTATTGCTTACCTTGGAAGAAGACTTAAATTATTTCGTAGGTAGGTATCTACTAAATCAAAATCTGTACTATCGATCAGTCTGTCTGTCTGTGATCAATCCCTTGTCCCGTGTAAAACTATACCCACTAACTTATGGTCTGATAATGAAATTAAATTCTAAGGAATTGTGCGGCTTAGCTTCAGGATCCCCTAAAGCCTGAAGGATCCTCTATGATTCCATCACACGCGCATCAAACGCTAATTCTAACGTCCATGCTATGTGAGGACTGCTCACCCAACTTGGCAGACCTTTTGCTTCCTCTCTACCGAAGGTAGGAAGCTATTCGTTCGTGCAAGAAGTAAAATCCAAAATGTCCACTAGATTTTTGTGTTTCAAAGCTTTCTGAACTATTACGGTTCCTCACTTGTCTGAGTCCTGTCTGTCTGTATGTGGTCAATTCCTTGTCCCAGGCAAAACTATACGAAATTATTGACAGATTTTGATTAAATTTTCATAGATTGTGTGGGTTAGCCTCGTGACGGATCTCAGCGCCGTCAGACCACTATTAGCATGTTCGCATGCGCAAACGCGATTTTCCTGGAACCCCGGTTCTCAGTTCCTAATGAACCGATTTCGCTCAAATTCGAGAAGGGTAGTTCCAAGACCATAACCTATGAATTTCTACAAGATAGCTACTGCGCATGCGCAAACTTTCAATTCGTTGTCTATTCTACCAATTTCGGTGAAATGTTCACTAACTGATTCTATACGTCCATGTTCCAAACGTGTTGAAGCTATACTGCCTACCCAACTTGGCAGGCGGTTTTTTTTGGTAAGCCCCTGGGAGTTTTAAATAATTTATTTCTTTTTATTCTATATGGATCTTGTAGTAAAAACACTGCAAA
>JAEMON010000010.1:10310063-10320155 GCA_030264115.1 Lygus lineolaris | reverse complement strand
AAAAAAAAGCTTGAAAATCGATAGAGAACTTAGCTCTGGGGAGCGCACACAAGATTTTGTCACATAGACATTCACCTATGGTTTTTTCCAAGGATTTGCACTCAAGGTGGTCTGAAACGGATTTGTACGTGGTTATTTTTCTCTCAGTTGAGTGTTGTCCTCCTCCAACCCAGATCGAAAACAACAGGACGCCACTCACTAGTGAGGGATGTCCTAATAATCATAAAAAATGACTGAGAAATGGGTGTTGCCCGAAGCTTCCTCCCCATCCCATGACAAGAAATATATAAGATCTTGTTCAGATTTGTCCAAACTTACAAGCATGAACACAACAATTTTTTCCCCATAGTTTTGATTTTTTCGCGTTTGACATGCGCCATGTTCTACTGATGATACCATCCAAAGTTCAATGATATTTTTGTATCTTAAAGTCATATATTCCTCAATTCAGCGAACTTCTGCATTATGCAAACGTATGCGAGCTTGCAGCGGCAACCTCTGCTCCGATCACGATTAAAGTTGAACCTATATAGAAGCATACTCCTCTCAACTAGATAGACGTCCATCTCCAACAATCCTCAAAGTTTGAGTAAATCAGACCATGTTGGAGTAAGAATTGGTTTTATGTAGAACAATGTTGATTTTGTTTTATGTAGAACAAATTCGCATTCGAATTAGTATGTGTTTGTTGTTCGTTTTATGTATGTATTTGATTTGTGTATTGCAATGGAATTCATAGGGAGGCATCTAGAGGTCAACTCCCAACCACTCTCCGAATTTGAGCGGAATCAGACAGTTAGATCGTGAGAAATCGATATATCCTGAATAACGCATCATTCACTTTTGTGCCTGCTTAGAGACTGCTATTCATCCTACTGGTCTGAAATTCATAGAGGAACTTTAAGGCCCAATCCACTTCATAATCCACATTAACCAAAATCAGTGAAGGAAACTGTAGAAAGACAGACAAACATGGAATCAAATGTGATCAGGGCGTACTAAAACATATAATGCGAGTAGAGATTTTGATTTTGGAAGAAAAAAATTCACAATAAATTATCTCAATTACACGTACAGGGTCCATTCCGAAGTCTCACAAATCTTTCATAAAGAGTCATTTTACAAATGAGTAACTATACTATAGATCAGCAACTAACGTAATGAGCTCCGACAGCAAATTCTTCTGACGAAGGTCGAACTACTTATAAGCTAAAATGTTTAACCATTTCCCTTTCCCTCTCCTTCTGACATGGCATCCTGCTGAAAAAGATTCCCACATGAACTCAAGTAAAAAAAAAATAAAAAAAAATAAAAAATAGAAAAACCTGTTAAAAAAGAAAAGCGTTTGTTGAAGGGAAATACAAAACTAAATGGTCAAAAGGCAAAAGCAGCAGTATGGGGGTAATGAGAAAATAGAAATGAGCAGTACTACCATAACTTACAACGGAAAAATCCCCACGGGGTTTTCGGCAGGAATTGATAAGATAACATTTTCCAACGGTATGGCGCACTGTAGGAGCTCATTACTCTAGTTACAGATCTATTTATAGTAGGCAGGTTTTAATTTTGAAATTAATCAATCGATCAATTTATTGAAGATTTGTAGGTGTGCTCAGTTATGTTGCGTCTGATTCATCGTTCATTCGATCCTACAACTTCTATGAGTTTAGATGACGGATGAAGAAAATAATTGATATTGATTGGGGAATTTGTTGTTTTTTGTGTGGAATTGAGTTAAATATCGTTAAACAAGGAGGTTGCAGCTTGACGATCGGTGTTGTGGGAGAGGTCTCTTAGTAAATTCGCGTCAGCGTATCATGTTTTGCCGTGGAAAAGCCGTAACGTGGATCAAATTGAATGAAATAAATTAAATTAATAGTTACCTCTTTCAACACTGCATATAGGTATGTACTAAGTAAGGGTAAAAATCGTTGATAGATTTATAAAATAATGACATGATTGAAAAATTATGTTGATAAAATTTAGAATTTTCAGAAAATTAATGAAGTTTCCTATTCTGGTTTATTGATTTGAGTGGGGTTGAAGACACTCTAGTTTATGTATAGATAGTTATGTTCAGATGCGTGGATGAGCTCGTATTGAGAACAATTTGATGATCTGGATTTGATGAAAATGGATAAACAAATGTAAACAGAAGTGCATTTGAGATTATTGAAGCGAAAGTTGATAGAATTTGTCCGATTTCATGTGGCAAATCCTAGTATTGAGAAGGTAAACACCGAAGTAGCGTCTTGACAGCCGGTTTTCCGGGAGAAGCGTCCTAAGTGATAAATGTCAGATCGTGTTGTGGTCTCTCACACCCCTTCACCGACAAAATATATGTTTTAATCCGAGGGATACGTGATGGTTCGCTATTTGCATCATGTCATGAATTAAACCGGTGGAAAATGAAAAGAAAATTTGCATTAAAAATTGCTGATCCCGTGTTACTGGTGTCGTGCATGGAGAGACTGTATAGACACGGACCCCCCTCTTGAGCCCTAAAAATGGTCCAGCGCCAAAAGCTTACGATCGAGCAGAGGATCGACCAATCAGAAGGCTCGTTACAATGGGAGATCACGTTGCACGGGTTTATATTGGGATGTTGGGTCGGCCGCTCTGTCACTTCTCTCCTGCAAGTAAGTGTGTTCAGTTCGCGTGGGACTTTGAGTGTTGAAGTTTTTACAGTGCTACAATCATCCATCACTCGGACCACATCACCGGATACCACTTGGATTACCATCCCATCTCAGGTTGTCTGGGTTTCTACCTTAAATTGTGTTTATTATCATCATCTTTGACCGAAACCGGGGTAAGTACTAGCATATAATTTCCCCAAATCAGCGCAGCTTTCGGTAGGAATCGATTCGTACCCATGTAGTGACAAACAATCAATAATGAAATTGCCATTCAATTTAATCAATAAAAATCATAAAAACAATGAACATAAACGGTGCTGCCTTATGGCTATCCAATTATGGAATTCGGAAAAGCATCGATGACCCATTTACCGTGGTCGACAGGTTGCAAATGGTGGGGGGTGAGGTGGGCAGCTATTCTTGTAGTCGAGCCAAGAAGCTAGGACCTTTGCTTGGTGTTGCCCCTTCAGTCTCTCGACTGATTTCGAACCTTCAGCTTCTTTCTTGAGGTACATCGTGTATTTTTTTCTACTTCTTCCACCCCTTGGTGAAAAATTGCTTGAACCCATTGATACCATTACTGACCCTTAACTGATAATAGTTTAGTTGAATTCGAAACCTATCCTATTGGTAATTCGGCACCGGGTCACTATTTGACTTCATTTAGAAACGAATGCTTATTTGAAATTGAAATTGATAATTCAGAAATAATTTGAAACTTCATACTTCCATGTTACCCTTATGGTCCATAGTCCGTCCATATACAGATTTTCAATTCAAATTTTCCTCTTCCTTAATTTGAAAACTTTTATTGTTATAAAATAAATAATTCAATTAACTTAATAGGAATACCAGACGTTTATATGAAGCTTTGATAATAAATTCGCCGTTTAATTCTAATCTAATACTCGAAAGAGGTTAGACCCAGACAACTGAATGGTATGTGAGTCCATTTTTAATCTCATTGACTTTACTTTAACCTTTTGTTGACCTTTAATTCACACCCAATAGATAATCATCTAGGAATGAAGAGGGTTTGGTCTTAGCTTTTCATATTGTACTAACCAATTGTTTTACACAAGAAGAAAAACTGAGCTAATCAATCATCATCATTGATGGGATGCACCTGTTCTACAACGAGGTTTAAAAAATGAGCATGGTGATCTTTTTGGCTCCGTCGAATAATTCGCTTCAATTCCTAATAGGACTAGAGCCATTCTGGTACCCACCAACCTAAAACGGGGGATTGGCTTTTTAATCGTTTTTAAGCAATAAAACCGAAAAAATAAGTCTGTTGCCTATCCAACAAAACTCTGAAAATGAACCTATGGGTTTTAATTGTCAATACACCGTATGATGCATTATATTAAATGAAAAAGCCCCACCAGTATTTTATTGAAAATAGATTCCTTGCATGAATGAAAAATACTCGTTTTTGTATTCCCAGAGTGAAATTCATAATAGAGCGAAAAGAAGTGGTACCCGATTACAATACGGATCGGGCTGTTCTAAATATAGCGTAGTATTTTATGATATACCTAAGGGAACCCTAGTTGGAGGGGGGGCTTCGGCCATCGCCCATTCAGGAAATACGGATTTAGACGGAGCCTCAGCCAAGAAACCGGAGACCCAATTAAAACCTAAGAAAATGTTTCACGTGCTCTGCGGCAATGCGAACTAAACGGTTTCCTTAAATGTTTTACTCGGTGATTTTTTGATTTGTACATTGAAACGGCACCTCGGAATTTATTTCTTCTGAGGTACTTGAAAAAAAGGAGGGAGATAAAAAAGACTTTGAGAAGTTGGCGCTAGATCGCAGTGGGATTCCTCGGGTCGCGAAGACTCGCATTCCAGTTCTATTCTCAAGGTGGTGACGTCAGAGTGGATTTTCAGGAGGCTTACTCCAATCTATTGTTTCGATAATGTTTCGCTTTATCGGTGGATGATGATAAACTTTTCGTGAATAGTTTCACATAAAGAGCTAAGGTAGTTTCATCTACTGGTGGAACCAAGGCCGTCAATATTATAAACCCGAAATTAAAACTTATTCGAAACCCCTTTATCAATTTCGTTCACACATCAGTACCTCATCCTGAACAACAACAAAAAATCGTAACATTAATCAATATTGGAATATGTTACTGAAAAATAAACTACTGCTTCATTGCCAAAAGGTCTAAGGCGAAGGTCAAATAAGCAATTCTATCTATAATCTGGAGGTTAACAACACGACTATAGAGTATAATACGTTCTACGTAAATATTGAGACGTCGGCAAGATTATTTCTTCATGAAATATAAATATGTAAACTGTTCTTTTCTCAGCCTTGTACAAAGAGTAGATGAGACCCTTTTAAAATTCACTTTGTTCTTTACTTTCTTTTTTTGTGTGTTAAGGATTCGTGAAATATGTATAGATTGTCTGACTGTTGACTGACTCTCTGCAGGTGGATTTTTAATCCAATCTAATTAAATCCGACTCGTCTATAATTGTTATTCCAATCTAATTGAACTTACTAGTCCGTTCGTGAACTAAAAGTACCTATTATGACTAATTTTGCCTACCTCCAAGTATAACGTAGCTATGTAAAAAATGGGGGAAGAAAGCTCGAAATAAACACTACCTTCAATGTTTGATTGATGTCCGTATATATGTTTACATCTGGAGTTGCGGCCAAGGATTTTCTATGGAGGATGGAAAATAATGATTCCATGGCTTGGAACAGGAGGAGAAAATATGTGAGCTATGTGGGCTGAACATACTAGCGAACATAATAGGTTTCTGCATTACCAACCATACATGGTGCTCATGGCACTAACTACAAAGATATTGAAAAGAATGAATATATTGAATCCTTTTCAAATCAATATTGTACTAATCGTTGAAATGATTTGTTAAAACTATTAATTAATTGGGAAGTTCATCAGGAGATCCATGGTTTTATGTTTTGAATGTTTGTGTGACTAACCTACTCGTGTTGTTTACCTATCTTCCTCTTTCTGAGTAAACACAACCTCTGACTTTCAACCCCTCTCTGTTACAGCAGGAAGGGCTGTCCATTATCTCTGTAGCCCGGTTGCAAGGACAGACTCGAAATGGCGTCGAAAGGTCCCGCAGGGATGCAAAAATCGGGAGACGATCCTGATCCAACTCCCTACCTTTTTGTCTCGCTCGAACAGAAACGTATCGATCAAACGAAACCCTACGATGCCAAGAAGGCCTGCTGGGTCCCCGACGAAGCCGAGGGCTTCCTCCAGGGTGAAATCCAAGGAACCAAGGGAGACATTGTGACTGTCAAGCTCCCTGGTGGCGAGGTGAGATTCATTGGGGAAAACAATACCATTGACCGAAAATAACACAAACGAAAATTTGAAGAATGTCATCGTATTCAAAGGATTTACATGACAAAATAAACTTTCTAGCTAGATGCCATAATTTTGTTCTTTCAAAAATTTCAAAACCATAACACTAATAGATAATTTCAAAACCATGACTAATAGGTAACTACCTAATTAATCCTACCAATTGATTGATCGAGAAATAGTACCATAAAGGAGAAGAGCATTCAATTATTGAATAGTTGAAACCGCATCGAAGTTATGAAACTGGATAAAAAAGTCATAGATTGAATCAGAATCAATTTGTGAGTTATACAAATTTCACAGCCATACAATCTACTTAAAGTCACAGAAAAAAAGGATGATTATAAATTTACGTCTATAAAATCGTGCATAACAATTTTTGTTGTTGGATGCCTTCCTTCCAATATTACTGATGCATTTAACTGAAGTGGTCACACTGCTAGATATAGCTATGGAGTCGATTCCAAATTTTGAAAAGTGAAGTAACCTATCCAAGAAGACACAATGGTGATAGTTTATGATCACCTAATGGAATAAGGCTTCAAGAAAAAATAGTTCAAGGGTTCGATTTATTTGTTTTTTATTGTTCTAATTTATTAAATTCTACTTTGCAGGTTTTTATGTAGATACTGAAATCCCGTTATTTCAACATCATTTTCTTGATCATTATAAACTCTTTTTGAATGGCTGGCTCAATAAAAAGCATTTGAAATTATAATGTAGATGACGAGATCGGATGTTTTCCTCCCGGGTGCAGCTCCCATTATTAAGAAAATTGTTGAATGTACCTACTCCATTAAAAACTATCCCCGACCCATCTCTGAATATGTTTTGATTGTAGACTCTTCTTGAAAGATGTAGCTCAAGATAAAGCATTTGAAATCATGTTCCTTTGGTCGAGAGATCAGGTTTTTGTGCCTTCCTTCATCGGGAAAAGCAAGTTCTTGTTTGGAGTACCAACCCAGGTACTTGCTATTGAAGCGGAGACAGGAGAAACAACGACTAATGCAAACCAAACTGATCTATCCTAACCTTTCCCCGACCCTCAAAAATAATGATTAAAGCATTAATGTCTTACTGAACGGTTACTTGAACAGCAAGAAAATCCTAAATAAGTGAGAGTAAATTGCGAGTCGTGGGAAAAGCCATAAACCTATCTTTCAACTCCCTTTGGATGAAAATAGTTGGATCTACCTTACCACATCTGCTTAGTAGTTATGGGTTCATGGAAAACTAAGTTAGTTGAAAACTACTTCTCAATCATTGTTACATCCCCCCCTCTGTCAATCGTAGATAAAGCAAAAACGTAGGAAAATTCCTGTGAAGTCAACGGAAACGGATTTATTTTGGGATTTCGTAACTTATATCTCACAATTACCACTATGTTATTCAGCAATCCACATTCAAGAAGGAGCAGGTTTTCCAAGTTAACCCACCCAAGTTCGAAAAAGTCGAGGATATGGCAGATTTGACGTATCTGAACGACGCCTCTGTCCTTCACAACTTGAAGCAAAGATACTACGCGAAACTCATCTACGTAAGTCACCTTACCACAAGTCTTAACTAATGTATGTCTATCCTTTCTATTTCGCAGACTAAGGACTTCAAAAAAGATTTGGTGGGCCAGGTCAACCCTCCCAAGTATGAAAAAGCTGAGGACATGTCCAACTTGACCTACCTCAACGACGCGTCTGTCTTGTATAACCTTAAGCAGAGATACTATCATAAGCTGATCTACGTAAGTTAGGGAAACCGTTTAAATGGCACCTTTAGCATGCAGAAGGAATGGCGGAAATCCCCAGACCAGAAAGCCTGTTCGTGAACCAACAAGGCATCCGTGTTTACTGTTTACTGTTACCCTAGCCAGCCTGCCAGCAAACTTTCCAGGCGAATGTTCATCACCTATCCTCATTCTATTCCTATATTTGAATCAACGTTAATCATGACGCACGTTGAGGGAATGAATTTTGTTAAATGTTCATGATTTATCCATAAATTGTAATCTGAGACTTCCCTAACAACCTACCACTTTTTACCATTAATAACACTATTGTACATCTTCAAAGCATGGCAACCCATCAAATTTTCTCCCCTGAATTGTATCCGTCATCGTGTCCACCTAATCTTTCATTGAAACCACTCTCTCTTACGTTACTGAATCTTGTCGTGTTTTTACTGTAACTTTCAATTATTACTACTAATGTGAAGAGTAATGTTTGGGTATACTTTCGAATTTAAAGCCAATTTTTCTGTCGTCCAGACCTACTCCGGCCTTTTCTGCGTTGCTATCAACCCCTACAAGAGATTCCCCGTATACACCCTCCGTTGCGCCAAACTATACAGAGGCAAGAGGAGGAACGAAGTGCCACCCCACATTTTCGCTATTTCTGATGGTGCCTACGTCAACATGCTTACCAGTAAGTAAACATTAGCTCATTTTCGTGCGAAATAAAATCCACCACGTCTTTATAAAGATGCAAACTATTCAATTTTGATGATCTACACTTTTGCGTTCATTACAATTCAAGTTGTCAGTTCCTCTATGTACGACAGAATGAAACTCCTGAGGCATAACGCCATTGAAAATGTAGGTAGTTTTTCCGTGAAATTTAAGTATGTATAAATATAAGCTTCTGTAAAATTGCGAGTGATTATGTTAAAGCTCCGACTCGATACCTACCTGACTCCCCAACGAATTTTCTTAATTTGAAGAATATTCAAAAACATCCTAACGGTCCAAAAACAATTGGATTATATTATTCACTCAATTACGGTTTTTTAAAGTTTCTCTTGTACAGAGAATTAAGATAATTCTTTTTTTTTTTCAACAGACAAGGAGAACCAGTCCATGTTGATCACGTGAGTATCCGCAATCTTATTCGTGCCATACATTTCATGTTCACGTAGGACATAGATATAGCGCCACTTACTTTTACGATCTCTGCCTTATAAAATAAATATTTGAGAATTACGTATTTTCACCCACAGAGGAGAGTCTGGTGCCGGAAAGACTGAGAACACGAAGAAGGTAATTGCCTACTTCGCCACCGTCGGCGCCAGTACAAAGAAAGACGAAGCTTCTGAAAAGAAGGTAAGTTAAGTATATTAATATAATAGTATATATCAATAAATTTTCAATAATAAAAAATTTTTGGTCAAGCAGTATACAAAATAATGTACCTAGCTAGTTGAAAATCTTGCAGAATCTTGTGTTTTAATTTGTGTTTCTCCTTCCTGTGATTCGCTCGCATTTATATGTCCAAGGAATAACGTATATTACATTCACGTACTTACACCTATTCACGTTCTGTTTCCATGTCTTAGGGATCTCTGGAAGATCAAGTCGTACAAACTAACCCCGTACTTGAAGCCTTCGGTAACGCTAAGACAGTGCGTAACGACAACTCTTCCCGTTTCGTAAGTATTACACACTTCTGAGTATCAAGCGAATACATAGGTAATATACGCTCGACCACCTATTGAGATAATCTTTTTCTTCTTGAACAGGGTAAATTCATCCGTATCCACTTCGGCCCATCAGGAAAACTGGCTGGTGCTGATATTGAGACCTGTAAGTAAACATTAACTTGTAATCGACAAATTATAATTATGACATTTATAATGAATGGTGCATGTACATTATTTACGATAAATTTGCTTAACTAATCACACGTTCATCCAAAATGCCAATATAATAAAATTACCCTGCAAAAAAAAAACTCGTGTTAAAATGAATACTCACACGTAACTCGAAAATAAATTCTCTAATGAACTCATGCGGCTTGATCATTCAAACTGAGGTCCAACTCCATAAAATCAATATTGAAGATGCACTGTTAGATTGATATTTATACATTCGGCATTTTCCTGTACCATGTATAAAAATTTATATACGTGTAGGTCTTAATAGCAGTCGTGTGGTACTTTGACTTATTTCGCACATGGAAACGCTCTTCTTTACAGATCTGCTGGAGAAGGCTCGTGTCATCTCCCAACAAACACTCGAGAGATCCTACCACATTTTCTACCAGATGATGTCTGGAGCTGTCAAGGGCGTCAAGGGTAAAACAGTTGTTTTCTCTTTTTTAATT
>JAEMON010000010.1:10266597-10309925 GCA_030264115.1 Lygus lineolaris | reverse complement strand
CTGAAGGAATGACAAAAATACAAATATAATATATTATGTAAATGTCATAAGAACCGAATTTGATAAAACAATACTTATCTAAATTATTAGTTTCACTCCAAAATTTTCTGGAAACGGTTGGCTCTTCGTTCATGCACTTCAATAGTTATTTCTAAGTTTAAGTTCTTTACTATAGTCGTGTTAACTATCACAATTAAATCCTATCATAGTAGGAACTGGTGAATAAATAAATAGTTGATGCGCTACATTCCCTCAAATTTATTTATAAAATATAATAGAAGCAAAATTTGCTTAATTTCAGAATGAAAATATTGTATCTGAATAAGCAAGTGCCTAGTTATACAACATTTTAAGCGGCGACCTACAATAAAATAGTTCTGTGACAAGTCCATTCCTTGATTTATCAATGTTTTCATGTCAATATTATTTCATAAATGAAAAATATATATATATGACGTATTTTTTGGGACAGGATTTTACGTATGTACCAAGTTCACTTCACAATTATGGATAGAAACTTCAAATATCTGTTCCGGTAAAAAAAAATATTCCAAGATACATAGGGTAGATAGTAAACTAGTTATCTATTCTGGGGTCGTCGTTAAGTTTCTGATTCCAGGGATATGATTCATATTTCAAGTGAAATGATTTTTTGAGGTCGTCGTAAAGTTTCTGCTTCCATGGATGTGATTCATAGTTCAAGTGAAATGATTTTTTGAGGTCGTCGTAAAGTTTCTGCTTCCAGGGATATGATTCATATTTCAAGTGAAATGATTTTTTGTCTTTTGATATGTATTAAGGGTCATCATTTGCTGAGTACTGCAGAGTGCCAGCAAGTGACAGCTACTGAGTTATATATGTGTGTGTATTTATCTGTAACTTTCCCCCATTGAGGATATTATTTTGGTTGTTATGGCGTACAGAAATGTGCTTGCTGGTCGACGATATCTATACGTACAACTTCATATCCCAGGGTAAAGTCAGCATTGCAGGCGTTGATGACGGAGAGGAAATGGTTCTGACCGATGTAAGGGTCATAAAATACTGGGAATTGTGTTATCAAGTTTTGATGAAATTACGAAAGAGTGACCAACAATACCTCTCTGAGGCCTTCTATTATGCTTCGATGCCTTCTGTTGCTTCTTCTATGTGTAGCGAGAAAAATAAACAAGGAACCAGTTTCATCCTCAGGTCAACGTAAAACACCTTGTGACTTCCTGTTTTCCAAGATTTTAGTTCAACCGAACGGTGAAACTGTATCCTTGGAGTGGTGAATATGTTCAGAAAAGATTAGATTATTCGGTAACTAAAGTCAATACATTGCGACAGCTATGCGGAACAATGTATTTTAATTTCAATGAAATGTATCGCAATATAAGTATGAATAGTTTAAAGATAAATGTAATAACTAAATTTCAGCACATAAATATTTATTATCTTTCATTTGAAGATTGAATATTTATTAGAACTGAGACTGATTTCGTAAGGAGGATGTATTGACTTTTGGCCATAGGCTGAGTTCATAATATTAAACCACCTAATTAAATTTTTCGAGAACTATTCACCACGTAGTTGCTGTCGTCAAGTGTTCAGGATCCACTTATTGGCGGCGTTTCATGTGTAGCTTAGAAGCGGTAATAAATGTTTGCGTGACAATTATTTTATTATCGTGTATACCAAAACCATACGACGGTGTTTTTAATTGAAAATCTTACACAATCAATTATTATTTAGACATAGGAAAGCCACAGTGACTGGTACAATGTCTGACTTTATGGTTGCTTGTGTGTGTTGGGAACATTTTAGAATATTGCCTCCTGTCGAACAACATCAATGACTATAACTTCGTAGCGCAAGGGAAAACGTCAATTGCCGGCGTTGACGACGGAGAGGAAATGATAATCACAGACGTAAGTTTGAGTAGACCTGAACTCAAGTTCACGGAGTTACTCGCTTTATAGGAATTGGGGAATCTTCCGCTTCTTTCTCTTTCTCTTACTTTGCCGATACTTAATACATTGACCATCTTATTCACACTGCAACCCCCACCGTTCACCGAGGCTGCTACCATGTTCACCACTCTCAAAACATTCGCCAGCGTCTTGCCAATTTAAAATAATACTTAAATATTAAATCCGTAATAATTATGAAATAATAATGTAATCATAGAAAACTTAAACAATCTATTAATTTTTTTTCAATTTTTTGTTGTTGTTTAATAAAGTTGATTTAATCCAACAATAATGTTCTGCAGAATTGACAATGTTGAGTGACAGAATATCGGACTATAACTATATTAATCAGGGCAAAACGAGGATCCCAGGAGTCAATGACAGTGAAGAATTCCTTCTTACCGACGTAAGTCAATAATGCCATGATATCTTTACTTGAAATCGTTATTAAATTTTTCAATGAACGTCAAACATTTATTTGAATAAATATATATATTAAAAAGATCATTTTTTCGCTCTAAAGGAGCAAATTTTTTTTTCTCCATTTACTGGATTTTTGAACTTTAATATTTATGACGTATTAAGTACAGATATCAGGCGTTATTACGGCATCACACCGGAACTCACTGACTACGCTGACCTAATAAGGAGACCAACATTCGCTTCTTGTCATTTTCCTATACCGCCGCAACCCCGGAAAATCAATCAGTACCGATTTAAATTTACATTGCACCACCCATTGACTTAACCCAATAACTCATCAAGAGGAGATAAATTCATGGAATAATAGGATTTGGTATCTTTCTCCACAGAAAAATGTTTGCTTTCGGACGACATTCACGAATACAACTTCGTATCACAGGGTAAAACCACAATTGCTGGTGTCGATGATGCTGAAGAATTCACACTAACTGATGTAAGCTTCTGTCTAAAGTCCTGTCCTTTTTCTGGCCTCATGGAATCTCCCCGAAACCTTGAAAATGACTGTCCATTGAGTTCTGCTATGATCATTACCTCCCATTGTGTAACGTTTCTGTATGAAATTACCCACATAACTGTCTTTATCTTCTTGTATTTTGATGTGCAAGTTGTAGATCACCACCTTAAGTAAAGAAAAACTCAAAACTCATGTTGAAGTTTCAAGTTGTCCAAAACCTAAGCTAGGTGAATCGAAGGGGTGGATGAAAGAAAGATATACGGGCTATCAGGTCTACCAACTAATTCTGCCCACATCTGTGGATCTGTTCATGTTTAAAACGTTGAAAACCACAAAATGCTTCAATCATAACCAATT
This sequence comes from Lygus lineolaris, assembly GCA_030264115.1. Classification (NCBI taxonomy): domain Eukaryota; kingdom Metazoa; phylum Arthropoda; class Insecta; order Hemiptera; family Miridae; genus Lygus; species Lygus lineolaris. The sequence continues at coordinate 10,306,679 of JAEMON010000010.1, read as the reverse complement.
TTCACCAAACTGCAATAATAACCTCCCACCAGTTCAACCGAGGATATATTACTAGGTACCTAGGTCATTCACAAATAAAATGTCGCATTCCACCTTTTTCGAAAGTTGAATATATCATCTAACTTATCAGTGGTACATAATTGGAATAACCTAGATGGCAGCGCACTAACCTATTGTAACGAGCCTGGCAATATTATGGCTTGGCAATACAAGTAACCGATCTACTCTCACGAAGAACGAACCGACATTTTAAACTTCATTTCTACTGAATAAGTACCAATAATAATCCGTTTTTTGGGTCTTTCCTTTTTTGTATCGGTAAGTACTTTTTGTACCATATTTTCATTTTTTTTAAATCTTTCCTACCGACTTTTTGTGTTTGTGTTTTTGTTTTTTGTGACTGCTGGTAGATATATTTTGTACCCTTACCTAAGATAATTTTAACATTAGATTATGACGTATCACTAGACTAACATGTTGTTTCGTTTTGTAGATGCATTAGTGATCGAGAAATTCGTGAAACCGAAGTTATTATTCAATTTTGTTTTCTATTTTTTCAATGTTTACTTAGTTATCATAAAAGTAAGATCCACACCAATAAAGAATTTTATTCTGCTAGTATACGTAAAGTAATTAATAGTAAATCATGCATTAGGTAGGTTCATATTTCTATCCTGCATATGATTATATTTTTCAAATTATCAAAAGTATCTACTGACGAAAATCTGGATCTACTTTCTCATTTCTATCCTTTAGGTTTGAATACATTTTCATTTTCTCTCGTTATATATAGATACCTTTAAGTCAAATGCCTACATAATTAAAAGCAAAAAAAGATTAATAATGGATTAATAACGTAGAAATGATATCAATGACAACATCTACACATAAATATGAGTATATATTGCTTGTTACGCTCCTCCTATTATTTTTCTAATCTAATTTTCGTCACACAGCAAGCCTTCGACATCTTGGGTTTCACCAAGCAAGAGAAGGAAGACATCTACAAGATCACCGCCGCTGTCATGCACATGGGTACCATGAAGTTCAAGCAAAGGGGTCGTGAAGAGCAGGCTGAAGCCGATGGAACTGAGGTAATGACAAGACATTAATTATATCAATTATCATATCAGTAAATCACGTGCTTGAAGCCCACTAATGTAAGTAATGTCAAGTGGAACTAGTGAAATAATTCAAGTTGGTATGTCAGTGTTCCAACAACTACAGAAAGAACTTCAAGAACAAAAATATCACCAACCCCAACTCATTTGAGCAAATGATTGACTCCATCCCCTTTGCATAGAACAACTATAATACTTACCTATAATACCTACAGTACTCCGCGTGGAATCTTTCACCGCTAACAATTGTGATATATTTCCATGATAATTTCCAACTTTCTGTAATAAGCATTGGTACTTAATTATTGATTTCCGTTGTTGATCATTTGTGAACCACTTTTCGGAGCGCAAAACCACGCAAAATTACGATGGTAATTATTCATTTTGCTCGTCCTAAAGCGAAGTTGATGATTTCATTTCGTATTCGCTTCTTTGATTGATAATTAGTTAGTAACGCGACTGTAGGACTTACTGTACGTAAAAATATCAAGTTTATATGAAGAGAAACTAGATAAACCAATTCAATAATATAATTTCTTAATATATTCATGTCGTCAGATTAAAAAAAAACTGTACTGTGCATTATATTATGTGATTTTCTTTCATTATCAGGAAGGCGGTAAGGTCGGTGTGCTCCTCGGTATTGACGGTGACGACTTGTACAAGAATATGTGCAAGCCCAGAATCAAGGTCGGAACTGAGTTCGTGACCCAGGGCAAGAACGTCAACCAGGTAAATAGTTATTCATACCGACCTATCACTATACCCAGTTTAGAGAGGTATTACCCCGTATACATTTAGATACTACTAGGTGGTTAACCCGTGCGTTGGGCAGGATTAGGATTTTACCCTATAAACATACTTAAGGTTACCTATGTACGTTACCTATTTAGATTGGGTGTTACAAAAACCACTTAAGGTCGTAAAAACACTCTCTTAGTCTTCAATTGTAACTCTCGGTGCCTAGTTTGCAGTGTTGTAGATCTACTCTTCTTAACGCCAAATAAGTAATTGTGCCTATGTCCATCCCATCTCGAAAGCCGCTCGTTATAGATTCTCTACTTGACACACCCCCTAATTCAGGGCTGAAAATTAGATCTAGACTGGTGTCATTTGCGGGATTAATAGTATTAATTTAGGATTAATAGTATTAATTTTATTAATTAGGATTAATAGTATTCTTGGTGCTCTGGGTGATTCTTTACAACGAGATTCGAATACATATCCAGAAATACTAATTAGGGAAATGTGGGGTGTTATTGTCACCAATTGTTTCTGTTATCACTAGGAGTGTACATTATTGAGGTACTATTATTGTTACGACAACTTATTAGGTGCACATGGTCGTGCCTGTACCGAGCATGTGCGAAGCTCGGTCTCCTGCTTGTGATATTCTGTTATGTGATCTTATCTTACAACAATGTTTCAAAATCTTCCAGGTCTCATACTCTCTCGGTGCCATGTCCAAGGGTATGTTCGATCGTCTCTTCAAATTCTTGGTCAAGAAATGTAACGAAACTCTGGACACCAAACAGAAGAGACAGCACTTCATTGGTGTACTGGATATTGCCGGGTTCGAAATTTTCGACGTGAGTATGATAGGACTTGAAAACTACTACAACAATGCCTAGTAAATAATACAATTTAATGATTTACTATTCACTTTCAAAAGAAGTTGCACAAAGAAAACTAAAATGCAGTTCAATGATGTTACTTTATAATTATCTGGAATGGTGTAGGTAAATAAATATATTTATATTATAGTATTTAAATGGTTAAATTTCAAAAAATTCGATTCTTAAATAATTATTCACTGATTGCAAACTATTAATTTTTAAAATCTAATTTATAACCATTATATTTATGATTATGAGTTTTTTTCTTTTCAAATTTTAATATTACCTAGTATCACCTATGTTCATGTTTCACTCGATTAAATTTTACAGCAAGAATCTTGTTGATGGAACAGGATAATATATATATTTTTATTTTTATTTTGAAATTTTCTAAGAAAGATATTGTTTATGATTAGGTACTTGAATGCCAGCGATTTTACTTAGCGAATGAAAAAGTTGCCAAATGAGACATGGCTACTATGTAATTTGTCAACATAACAACCATGGTAATTTTAACATGTAATCGCAGTTCAGTTATAGTTAGGTATGTAGGTAATTATTTCATATTGCTCATCCATTATTTTAATAATTCTCATACTGAATAGAGCAATTGCTCATATGAAAATGACAGTTGTCTCATTGCTCATAAACTTATCCAATCCTTCAATATGCGAAGGGATCATACTAAACTAGTAGTCCTGGTATTAGTTGAACCACTTCCGGCTTCTAACAATTAACGCTTTTAATCTATCCCAAATGCAGTATAACGGCTTTGAACAGCTCTGTATCAACTTTACCAATGAAAAACTGCAGCAGTTTTTCAACCATCACATGTTTGTCCTGGAACAAGAAGAATACAAGAGGGAAGGCATTAACTGGGTTTTCATTGATTTCGGAATGGACTTGCTCGCTTGTATTGAGTTGATCGAAAAGGTACAAATTCAGTTCGGCACCGTTTATGCCAGTTACCGTCCTGAATGTCCGTCCTGAATGTCTTAAGGAGAACCTGTAATAACATGATCCACCCTTGATAACTACGATTTGGTGCTTGCGTTCCCTAACACTAACAATATTTGATGTCTGCTTTATATGCTGGTTACATTTCTCGTCGATGTATATGTTTATTATTGTTTCCCCCTATGATAGTTCAACGGTTTTGAGCAACTGTGTATCAACTTCACCAACGAGAAATTGCAACAATTCTTCAACCACCACATGTTTGTACTCGAGCAAGAAGAGTACAAGAGGGAAGGCATTAACTGGGCTTTCATTGATTTCGGAATGGACTTGCTCGCTTGTATTGAACTGATTGAGAAGGTAGGGGCAGGACTTTGGGATATTCGTGTAGGAATGTTTTTCCAAACAAAAAGTATTACCTACGTGATGGAATACACATCACGGCGAAAAGTGTCATAAAACACTCTTAGCCAGGGCACTGTGAGCTGTTCAAGGAATCTCCGGAGCAGATCTTCAAGGTCCATGACCGATGCATCAGGTACACATCACCATAAACATTCGAAAAATTAAACTATGATAACACCGACATCACATAATGCTCAAATTGGTACTTGAGTTCACACCATTCTCGATTAAGTTCAGAGTTCTTAAAACCGGAATGAATATCGGTTGTCGATTCCAGCTGATTGTTAGCTAGAACTAAGTTCACTGCTTATTTGCTTATAATTTCCGGTGCTATCTCCTTGATTAACCTAATTTATTATCCTTGTTGAATATAACTGCCAATCACCTCTTACCATATCCTAATCCACTCCCGATTCAAACAACGAAGAGACAATTGTTGTTTTCAAAGAATACCTATTTTCACTAGATCAACTCAGAAAAGGAATAACCTGACTTGAATGTCAGACCTTGTTGGTTTATTGAATGATCCCGTTTTAGTTCAACGGTTTCGAGCAACTCTGCATCAACTTTACGAATGAAAAGCTCCAACAATTTTTCAACCATCACATGTTCGTACTGGAGCAAGAAGAATACACGCGAGAAGGTATTGAATGGGCGTTCATAGATTTCGGGATGGATTTAGCCGCCTGCATTGAGCTCATTGAAAAGGTACATTTATTCGGCAAAAGCGGGACTCATTCCATGAATGGAGAGTCGCGCAAACCATTCTATCATTTTAGTTGTAAGCTTTGGTGTTTTTTTTTTGTTTTCTTGGCCGCAGTCTAATGGATTCGAACAACTGTGCATTAACTTCACAAACGAAAAGCTACAACAATTCTTCAACCATCACATGTTTGTACTTGAACAAGAAGAATATCGGACACAAGGGATTGAGTGGGCATTTATTGACTTCGGAATGGATCTACAAGCATGCATCGATCTTATTGAGAAGGTTAAAAGGCAAAAATTCGCCCTCCTTCAAGTAACACACTTCCTTCTATTCGAATCATCACGGCTTACTCATACATAACACAAATCAAGCTATGTGATATTTCATGAATCTAGGTCTCTCCTGCAATTACAAACGTCATAAGTAGGTACTTAGATATTTGGGCTTTATTCTTATTTGATTAACACGTGATTGCTTTCTTCGATCTCTTCAAACCAGGTAAAGTTGCTTGATGCTTTTTTTTTTGTTATAAATCTTTATACTTGACGTATAAGTCCGATTTTACGTGTTCATACATTTCTTTTTTTGGTGTGAATTAGTCTGTATAGTGAGTGTTTTTATTTTGTGGCTTAGCCTCCTACAATTTTATCGTTGTGAATGTTGTCGAAGACTGTCTCTCAAAACTCGCTATTTTGAAATTTTCTTTACTCACAACTTACTTTTTTCCAATTCTATCAATTGTTTTTTAATTAGTACATTGATAATAAAACCTGTGGTCTAATTTAAAAAAATATAGCAGGAAACAACTAAGTAGGCAGTAGGTTTAATATGTGTAATAGGTTTTATTCAACCGAAAAAGGTCAACAAAAAACAAAATTATTCTACGAGTATTCTTGCAGAATAAATTTGGTGATTAATGAGGATAAAAAATGGTCACAGTTACTCCCATTATTCAGGACAATTTTGTTAGAAAAGAAACCGTGTACCTACTGTTTAATAATAGTTATACCTCATAAACTTCCAATTCTTTCAAATTTCGGCACAATCTTCAGTCCCTACATGAGAGAGACAGAACTAAACTATCAGTGATGATCATAATAATATACGGTCGTTTCTCATGTTGATGAAAGTCCTGGGGCATTACCTAATGAGCCGAGTATCTACCTACATCAAGTGCGCATACGCGCTTTCTTCTGTATTGATTGGTGCGCATAGCATACGATGATCAGTAAATTAACTTTATTAGTTCAGTGAGATTAGTGTTAACTATTCAAAATGTTTTTGTTCAAATAAATATGTGTTACTTAAAAAAAACTAAAAGAAATCTGGAGTCAATGACAGCATTGTCTATTTCCTCGAAAATAATGAGTTACAAAGTTGAATAGATTTTTTTGAATAGAATAGAGTTTGAATAGATAATCAGCAACAAATAAGAACAGTTTGATGGATTCTACTTCGTAACTCATTGAAACCCCCCTCTGTAACTCATTATTTCAGGGGAAACAGACAACTTTTTTTATTGAATCCGTTCTGTCTTTATTGGAATGGGATTCCACAAGTTCATGGCTAGTGATTCAGTTCGTATGTTCCCTATCTGTTAATAAATTCTTTCCCCTCAGTAAGCTAGGAAAGTACAGTTACATAATGTGCAGTAAAATAAGTTAGGTAAAAGTAGAGTTAACCCCTCACAAAATTATTTATGTTCAGCGTTCAAAGTACCTGGGTAATAGAAGAAAAAATATTTTAAAAAAGTGTGACGCCGCCGTTCGCTATTGGACAAAATAAACGTGATTGTTAATAAATTATCACGACTAATTGCAATTTTTGCAACTAATTGCAATCACGACGGTACTCTCCATGGCATAACTTAAACTGTGCAAAAAAGGGTTGATCGATTTTGGCGCATTTTGGAACTTATTTAAGTACCTTCATTGTCCGTCCAGGCAATACCCTTCATTGTAAGGCATTCTTCAATGTTTGTATATCACATACCATTGATTTTATTGGTAACTACCCGATGTAAAACCCCTATTTCTTTCAACAAAAAAATATATGAAATAGTACCAACTTGCTTGAGTTTGTGAAATTATCGTATTGCCGATTTGAAGGAAGACCAAACATTTTAGTTAGGTGTTCTAGTTTAGTCACTCGGTTTGATTCCCGTACGTTGGAACTGATAGTCTGTTTTTCGATCAACAGCCCATGGGTATCTTGTCCATCCTTGAAGAAGAGTCTATGTTCCCCAAGGCTACTGACAAGACCTTTGAGGACAAACTCATCACCAACCACTTGGGCAAATCTCCCAACTTCAGGAAGCCCGCGGTTCCAAAGCCTGGCCAACAAGCTGGACACTTTGCCATCGCTCACTACGCTGGTTGCGTAAGTATCTCACATTATAGTGACTAAAGTTATTTATTTGACGAACAGTTTTCATTCACTGTTGAAGGATTAAGATTGTTTAAAGTAGCCAAAAAAGAAAATTAGCTCTGTAACCTATTTGAATGGTGATGATGAACAATTCAATTTTTTGCTACAAAATTCGTGATAAGTAGAATTTTAGGCGTCAGTAAAACAATCTGATTTCGTAATTTTAAGCAATTAACCCGAATTTAAGCTAGATGTGAATCAGATATGAAACAGTATAACAATAAGTTGGTAGAGACCTCCTCTATAGTCTCTCCACAGTAATGACCTAGCTAGTTCGACATTAGTGAAATTACTTGGGCTTTTTCGTCTACATACGTCGAATTTGTTATCGCACAGGTGTCATACAACATCACCGGCTGGCTTGAGAAGAACAAGGATCCGTTGAACGACACTGTTGTCGATCAGTACAAGAAGGGATCCAACAAACTGTTGTGCGAGATCTTCGCTGATCATCCTGGCCAATCTGGTGCCCCTGGTGGTGATGCTGGTGGCAAGGGTAAGCCCCATTTACTAATGAACTTAATTTGGAGTTCAGTTGTTTACACAAATCAATGTTTCAAATTAGTTTACATTTACTATCTCTCTTACATAAAAATTATTGTCTTATTATCATTGTCTTCAAGTTATTTGTTCAGTAAGTAAACAAGTCTATGTTTGTAACAATCTTGCAATCGATAAAATTAAATGAAATTAACAACAGTTTCTGTTCTCAAACAGCTTTCACTTCTTCAAGTTCAAAATTCACTCGTTAGGTACCTACAATTGCATTTTTCACGATAACGCCTATATTATGTGGTTTTATTTCAGGTCATTATGCGTGAGCGTTCATTTACATATAGTGTGTATGCTTCCTATAACTTCATGTTTCTCTTTTGCTTTTTTGCAATATCTCCTACATGCCATTGCTTGCCCATGTCCCATGCTCCAAATACTTTGCTTTTCCTTATCCTTTTATAACATCTCCAGACACTTCTACAGCGTCCGTGAACAGCTTGATCGTAACCTGAGTGGTAGGTGAATCTTCGAACAAGTTGTCCTCATAACAAAAGTTGTTTAAAAACAAAGTTTTAATATTAATTACGACTGGTTACAATTTTGTAACGCAGTGCCAGTCGATCCAAGGTTTCCAGTACCTACCAGCAATCATGAGACTAAAATATTCACATGGAGCACCAAGCACCTTACGAGTAAAGTATCACATAAATTTGCTCGTGATCATGAAACTGTAACCTATCTGTCAACACTTTCATACCGCCTTCTCTTCTCCAGCTAACTTCAAGTAATTTTAATTCTTCTCCATCGATAGGTAGCCCAAATTACCCTAGCTTCTGTCTGCTTCATAGCTTTCTACCATTTCTTCCGCTTCCGAGTCAATAATGCTGCCAATTCATGGAACTATCGACTTCCAGGAATGCCCGTTTGGTTATCCTATCTCTACTTGATGGAAATTGATATTTTTAAATATCATATTAATTTACAGGAGGAAAGCGAACCAAGGGATCAGCATTCATGACTGTCTCTGCCCTCTACAAAGTGAGTGCTGGGAACAGATTCTAGGGATTATTCCTTTCCTAAATTCCTTGATCCTCATCCTTCCGAAAAAGGTGTGTGAATGGGTGAGAGAAAGCAACATAAATGAACCAATCTGTGAAGATATTGTGAGTGACTGTTTCTGAGCAATGGGATTTTTGTTATAATATAGGTGGTCGTGGCAAGAAAGGTGGTGGCTTCGCCACTGTGTCATCTTCCTACAAGGTATTTTCGTGGTGTAGTATTATGGTGATGCGATGGTGTGGAAAAATATCCTGAATGAGTAGGAAACTCTTTTGGGGTGCCTGTCAAAAAGAAACAATTAACCCAAAACAGTATATCCACTTGTCTCACACAGACAAGATACTCAGCATGTGCACGATTGCATTTTCAAATTCTTTTCATACGAAACTATATCTAAAATTGAACGAAAAATACGAACCAACAATGCCATGCACTGTATATATTATATGGTTACATATTGGTACATCCTACAGGTGAGAACATCGGAATAACCGAAACTTGTACAGGACATCCATGTACCTATTAATTGACTTTTTCACCATGACAATGTTTTCCGTTACTACTGTCTCATTGATATTCTCTACAATTATTTGTATTGATATTTTTGTGCGATCCAATCTACCTACAAGGTCATATTACTGTACATATGTTATCCACTGGTTCTTACTTGCACCAGCCCGTCAAAAACATTGTGCATGCTCTAAACATAACATTCCGACTTCATGTACTCCAAGCAACAACAGTACTTGCTCAATGTTTTCGACCCAAAAACCCATCGGCATGAACACTCTTGCACGTACCTACATTATCACCTCTGCATATTTTGGAATGAACGTATTAGCACCCCTTATGTATTTTATTTCCCATTTTTATCATTAAATTTAATATTTTACTCTGTAGTTTACTATGTTTCAAAGCTACGATGCCATTCCGATTCGTAAAAGTGTAGATACTAGGATATGATCCCCAATTTTGTTCGTATCCGATTCTATTTCACCAAACAATTTTAATTTCATAAACGATTATGTTGAGCTTTGGAAGAACTTCAATATTTTTGTTGTTGTCAACCACAACTACCTGTATTGACTAGCTTACCTTTTGAACGAAGAACAAAGGAACATGGAAAGTAATTATTTAGAGCGGTTATATTAATCTTGCGTCTAGTTATATTTGTTGAATGGTATAGAATTTGGAATGAGTAGATATGCTCAGTCATAACATAGATGTGAAGTAGACATCATTTTTTGTGAACGTAGACCTTCGATTAGGGATGAATATAGCCTTTATGAATAAACTATGTAGCCTAACCTTCTTCATAGACTATCTGCATACTTTGAAATATAAATATTCAAATTTATTTTCATTCGAGGTTTGGTAGATATTTTGTAGTGAATAATTCTTAAATGTTTCATAAATATTTAATTTTTCGTCTCATTTCATTACCTGTAATACCAATAAGTTTCGTAAGCTGGTATATTCATACTATACGCGTTCTCCCGAACCCATTTTCATGATTTCGCTATATTGACTCTTTCAGGAACAATTGAACAACTTGATGACCACTTTGAAGAGCACACAGCCTCACTTCGTCCGTTGTATCATCCCCAACGAATTGAAACAGCCCGGTTAGTTTTCAATCATATTGCTCGTATTAGGTATACAATTCTCAATCTCATTTCACGAGGCCGACTTTTCAGGCAATTCCGATCTGTATCGAGAAGGTTATAGGAAGTTTCACAAATGGAGCCGTGAGCCATGAAGTGTTCATTAAAATAATGTATTACATCTTCTGCAGATTGAGATGAAATGAGAATTCGACTATTAGCCTGGGATTCGAATTTAACCTACGTTTGTTCAGTTGACGGTAATTATTTCCGTGTCGTGGGACTCATTACGTCTGTGTATTTCTGTGACCCTCAGGTGTTATTGATTCTCACTTGGTCATGCACCAGCTGACTTGTAACGGTGTACTTGAAGGCATCCGTATTTGCCGTAAAGGCTTCCCCAACAGGATGAACTACCCTGACTTCAAGCTCCGGTAAGTATTCTGTTTAAGAAAGAATTTTTGCGACGAAACAATAATGAAACTACTAGCCAAGTCGTTCATGGATTGAAACATAAATTAAATTTTAGGCTATTAGAAAAATAGGCAATATTTATTATGGCAATACAAAGTTGAGAAACTGTATAATACTTACTCACATATTTATTTTAAATTTAATGCAATACATAAACACAACTATATTATAATCCTTCATTCAACTAAGTAGTTAAAAAAGTACAACTTTTATTTTTAAAACAAAGTTTTCAGCCAGCCTCAAATGGTTTCTTCGAGGGCACAGAATACCTCCACTTGGAGTGGTGGGTGGGTAGGTAATCAGGTATTATTTATCTCTTTTTTGGGGGAAAAGCTGTTGACACAACATCATCGGCTTATATTGATGAACTTACCTACTTACATAATTACTGATTTCATTCTGATAAAACTCATGTTCCAGTTGATCATAGAATACTTGTGGTTGATCCATTTTTTCTAAACTACCTTTACGTGAAACCATTAAAAGAAAAACCTGCTTCCTTCATAGCATATAAATTTATATGTAATACATAATAACATAAAAGACAATATTGAACTAATCAACCTACGTAGTTTGTGATTTCATTCCGGAAACGACTTATGAAGATGACAGAATAGTAGTGATTCCAGTTTCCAATAATGGTTGGTTCAGATTCCAACAACTATTCATGAAAAGAAGTTGACGATTAAAATCTGCTTCCTTCATACAACGATACATAATAGTATGAAAACCTACTTTAAACTACAACGAAAGCATGAAATGGAAGATTGTCAATGTTGATTATTCATTAATGTTAAAGTTACATGATTTTGGCCCCGAAAACCATGACTGAAGAAGCTGATCCCAAAACTGCGGCAGCTAAATGTCTGAAAGAAGTCGAGTTGGATTCTGAGAGCTACCGAGTTGGGCACACTAAGGCTAGTCGGATACATTTTTGGTCCTTTGTGCACAGTCAACCCTTAGATTGTGATGTGACACGGAAATGAGAATGCGGATTCTTTGCATCTTTCGTCAGAAATACCTTTTTTTACTTGTAGAACCCCTGTGGAATCTTTGCATCTGTTCGCAAAACCCTAGAAAACCCTCGTAGTTGTAGTGTTTCATTATGTTCCCAAAGTATTCATGTTGTCCCAATTTTATATTGTTGATCCCCCTTGTCCGTTTACACCACCTCATACCAACTGTATATGTACATGATATGTGCACCTCCATCGCCCACATTCCACCTGCGGGTATTGAATGAAATATTGAATGAATCGCATGAAAAATGAATGATATATTTATCTTGGAAAAATATCATTCCAAACTAGAAATACATCGGTATTTCAGAAATTCATGTATAAAGGCTTAGCTTTGTATACATCATACCTATAACTCTCAACATCAATAATGAAATTCCTAACCAAAGTTGTAATATAATAAATATTATCTTCAATCAATTAGATAGAAAATCAAACAAATCGAAATTGAAAAAAATAAATGAAGTTCATTATAAACCAATCAAAATTCGAAAAAATCTTAGATAATGATTTCGGTTGTTCATAAACGTTTAATTGAAGAAACCCTATTACGTGTTTGATTCCTTCTAATTACATATTATATTGATAACATATTTATTTTTTCCTTGTATTGAGGCTGCTACGAGTTTGCAGAAAATACTCGTGCTTGTTCCATTATATCTACTTATTTTTTGAATCCTTTTAAAATTCAACTTATTCTGTAAAAATTGAAGTAGGAAATACAGATTAGAACCGTATTCCTGGTTGAGTGTTTTTGGTAGCGTATTAGTAATGTGCTATCCTCTCATGAATCGAGGGCATTAAGTAGTAATCGGTCATCCTATAAGTAGATGTAGATTTTTGCCTCTCCTTCTAGCAAGTAGAAAATTTGACGTTTTGATTGATCCCCAACGATGTGCATTAGATACAAGATCCTTAACCCCGCTGCCGTGGACAGAGAGAGTGATATCCTCAAGGCTGCTGGTCTCGTCCTTGAATCAACTGGGCTCGACCCTGATATGTACCGTCTCGGCCACACCAAGGCATGTTCATGATAAGTAGTTGGGAAAAATGTAGATTTCGACTGGACATCGATTAAAAAAATCTGATTGGTTCCCGTACTGTAGACCAGTAGACGCCACCGCTTTGACACCGGATTGGTAGCCTTCCTTAGTTTAATATCCTTGTGAGCGCCAACCGTATCCTCTTAAAGCAGCTTTGAAGCTGTAGAGTAGGCTCACTGAATTTGTCTCTGTGTTTACGTTGTTTCGCATGTTTTTTTGTTTCTGTCAACACATTTTCACGGCACGCCCAGATACAAAATCCTCTACGCGAAAGGAGTCAAGGACAACATGTCACCTGAAGAAGCGGCCAAAGTAATTCTGGAAGGTGCTGCAGTCGACCCAGAGCAGTGGAGGCTGGGTCACACCAAGGTAGCCCACAGCCAAACACAGAGCTTAAAAATTATCAACAAATCGCAAAATTCATGTTTCGAAATGTTCAAGCTTTTTAATATTTTTTTCTGAATCTACAATTTTTTCTAATAAAATTTGAATAGGTTCTGGGTGTCAAACTGAGAATTTTCCAACTCAGATAACAAAATGTTTACTCTCCTCACCCACTTGAAAGGTGAAAGGAAAGTATTTTGGTCATTAAGCTGAAAATCGAGACGTTTTAAATTAAAAAAATTAACCCTTAATTTTAAATTGTCTGGTTTTGACCCGAATCTTTGAAAACATTTGGCTGACCATCGCTCCACCAATCGTACAAAGATATTTTGTTGTGTATTGTTTGAAAAGGATAATTCCATCAGAGGAGTAAGTTTTAGTGTCAGATTTCAAAACTTATCTAGGCGATAAGCATGGAAATATCTTAATATTTATGATAAGGAAAATTCTCAAGAGGGTGTGCGCACATGGGTCGGAAATTCGCACTTTATATCTGAAATTTGGGTTCTGCGATCTCGGAAACCTCCACATGCCAATTTCCAGCACAAAACTACATCTGGTTAAGCCAGAAAATAGCTGGATAGAGACGTCAGAATTATTCGGGCACCAAGGGTCCCCAAGCGGGAGGGGAGTCGATGTCATCATTATTAATTTCAACACCCTTTTCACTCATAGGACATCCCTCATGTTGTACCTCTCTGGAAAGCTCTCAATTAGATCCATAATTTTTTAGAAAAATCAAAAATAAACATGCGCACACCCCATTTGACTTGAAAAACTGAATCACCCACATTCCACGTTCTGTAAAATTATTTCACATCTCTAACGATAGCTTACTCACTTTACATTCTGGCAAAAATTAGTACGGGACCCCAAATTTTCAAATTTTAAACTCTTTACTTATGATTTGAATAAAATAGCTCTCTTCCTGTGAATGAACCAGAAGCGGCTGCACTACTACGGCGAAATATCCCACACCTTCGACAAACCATACAGTGATACAAAGCTTGCTTCTTTTTGCTTGAAATATCCTTTGCTGTCCTTGATCCCGTCTTTATACCCGATATCTTTTCTGTTCTTTTAACATTCACACCTTCCTAATTTACTTATCTTGATCGTATTATATATTGCATTTTTGAATTGCATAGTAGGTACAACTCAATGGCATAGTGCAATGTCCACACGAGTTGTTGTCTTGTCTTGCATAATTGTATTGTTTTTCATGTCCAGTGTTACCGACCTAAATGTAGTATTGAAGAACCAATTTAAAAGCAGCGATAGAAGCATGAATTCGATTCCTGTTGCCCTTTTTTTAAATAGTAGTTTGCATTATGTATTTTTGTTCCAAGTGTTTACGTATTTTAGACTGTGGTTTAGACAATAGACGGTGTCATTAGTATCCGTGTGGAGAGTAGTTTTGGCTAAGCTTGAAGTCGGCGTAAAACGTAGTATTTGTGATTGGTTTTTTGAGTAGAATGCTAGGTACTTATCGGATCTTAAGAAATTACAATCCAGATATATTTTCATTTTCATCTGCAAAACATTTCCTGGACCCAAAACTTGTCTTATTCGCACTGTGGGGAAAATAATCATCATAAAATAAAAACATTTGGTACCTACCTACTTTTTTAGAATTTTGAAAAGTTGAGACCGTGATTGAAAGGTTGCTTCGAATTACTTGATAAACATTTGTTGTTGTTGTACCTGCTTAAAGCTTTTAGTGGATGATGTAGAATTGAAGAATAGAGAAACAAGGAGGAATAATAATTTTAACGTGGTACTGAAATGGGCTGTTTATTCACACAGTGCAGGTGACACCCTTCACACCGAAATCTTCCTATGAATTTTAACTTAAATCAGCGGCATTTATGATGCGTGAACTATTTATCCAATTTATTTATCCTATTTATCGCAGTAGGGGGAAAATACGAAACTAAAAAATGAGTGTAAATTCTTTGAGGGTCATGTAGCATACAAATTTTACTTGGCACTACCATGGGTTGTATTCTCAGTAAGTAATACAAACAGGTATTGAAGGTTGGATCGTGCACGACAGAACAGGGATAGGCGATGGGTAGACTAGGTCCAATTATCTTAACTTGCCAATTGTTCCCTCCAGGTATTCTTCAGGGCCGGAGTTTTGGGTCAACTTGAAGAATTGCGTGACGACAGGCTTAGCAAGATCATCGGATGGATGCAGGCCTTCATGCGTGGTTACCTCGTCAGGAAGGAGTACAAGAAGCTCCAGGAACAGAGGTACGAATCATCACCCTCCCCCACCTGAAATATTTAAAATAGCCGTCAGATCCGAGGTGGATTACAGAAAAAAGATACTCCTCTGAAACACTTTCCCTTGAGTTCTATTTTTCGCTTGAATACTTCCCTTCCCGGTTCGTGATACGCCCCCGCGTCTACATTTCGGGTGGATCATGTAAAAGGAGATTCGAGGCGAAAAAGAAACCCTGGTGATAAAGATAGAACTAGGAACGTTTTAACGCTCTTTAACTTTTGGGATCCAAATTTTCTGCAATGGTACTAACCTGATACACCATGATGCAATTAATCGTGACTACTCCTTAAATAATCGGCATACAGCTTGATTCAATTTCATATTGCTGATCCATCCTTGTTTAAAAAGCCTTTTGAGGGACTTATGAAGCTGATCTTGAACGAACTATTTTTGAAGATTAATTTTTTTTCGTAAGGTGATAGGATACCTTAAAATGGGTACCAAGGTTTTTCGATCATACATTTTTCTTTGAATAGGTATCCAATCTATAAATAAACAATATGCATGTGAAAACCAACCATAATTCTTTATTCAAATGAAACTTAATACTTGAAAAAGGGTAGATTGTGTGGGTACTTAAAAAGACAATATCAACGTAAAAAAAAAATTCATGCCTATTGATTTCATTTTCGGAGATTAAATTTGCAGTGGTGAGTTGGATTGGAAACACTCTTTTAAACATTTCTCTAAAAATAATAATCTCATAATATCTTAATTTTTATCAAAATATTACCAGAACTTACTGGTTTTACATACTCATGTTTCACCTCCTTCTTAAATCTTTCTTTAATACCTGCTCATGTTGTTCTGGAATTTTAATCGACAGCTCTCCACTCGGTTTTCACGATTATGTAAATTCGGTACAGATAGTACTGTATAGAGCACTCTTAATAATTATTATAGATTCGTATGAAACTATGTTTTCTTCAGGCTTAAATACAAATAAATATTCCTGAACCTATCAGTTCCTTCCGAGTAACTTTAATAAAATGTTCGTTTTTCGAGACATAGGTACGTAAACATATCAAACTCCCAAAGTAGGTATTTATATATACCTGCTAGGTTGAGTTCCGCGTTAAAAAAGTTGTTTTAATGCTGAAAGCGAGGATTTTTTCATGAATCTGTGTCGGAAACCCTGAGCCGTCGTTCTAATTTTAGTTCTTCCAGGACGTGGTCCGCTCTCCAAAAATGTCTCGGTATCCCCCCAGCAATGTAAAGATGAGGGTGAATCACTCTGACCCTCATACGTCACATATTTTTAGCGTATATCCCCGTCTTTTTCCCCTGACTTCCATCTTCATAAATTTTCTCCACGGCTGGTGAAAGTTAATTCATCATGTCCCTTGAAGTGAGTTGACGAGTTAAAGCAAGCACGGCCTGGGTGGCCCATTCGGTCTTCAGCTTTCTGCGGGAACGTTGGACTTAGTGATGGGAGAAACACAGTGTCGAAACGAGTGCGTAATATAAATTTCATTGATTTTCAACCGAAATGAGGGCGAAAGTGTTTAGCTAGCTCCTAGCTCAAGTGATTCGCGCTTTTCCTATATATGCCTGTATATTATACTCGTAGTTTATTCGTGCCAGAAAGAAGTGCTTCTCTCTTGCCAAATCAAGATATCCTCCACAACACCGATTAAAATCAATGGAATATTTTGTAGGCCCTAAAATCATAATATTTTTCGTTGGCCAGTATTCAAGTTGTTATTTTATTAACATACACAAAAAAGTATGCAATCTATTTTACATAGAATTACTGAAAAGCATTTCCTTAGAGGTCTGGTCTTTTCTTCAACAATCGTATTTGTGACTTTTCATTAGTATGTTCCTACATTACGAATGTTATTTCGGAATACAATGCACTGGAGATGTTTCTTCGAGATAAAGCTGATACGAATAATGCCACCTTTTTCAACAATCAATACCTACATTATTATTATACGTAAAAAAATGCATCTAATCCACCGTATCTTGTTCTTCGAAATCTTCAATGTTGAATGAAAATTATAGAGTGGCACAGCTTCGATGTTGTGCTCTCTTTGAATCGTATTAGTGGCACATTACTAAACTCTTATTATTGCATTAGTAAACATTAATCACTTGGATATGAGGCTATTTTGTTGTTGAAATTATCTATTATCGTGCACTGTTTAAATGATCCAACGTCGATAGGTATTGGAAATATAACCTGTACTCACTACGCTGGCACATACAGTGACAGATCACTAAGTAGTTAGGCAATAAATATTAATAATAACTAACGAAACTCCGAGCTATTTTCAGTGTCATTGTATAACGTTTAGTGTTGCTTTACTGCACTTGAAATATTTTCTGTGGCAGTCAGTATGAACTGATGAGTAGGTTATGGCGTGTTTCGGTTCGGTATGTTGTAGTTCTCCTTATATCTGACGGCTTTCATTATGTTTAAACTCGAACTTCATAACATTTCATTCCATTTAAATTAAAATAATTTGGTTTTTAACAATATAGGTTAGCCCTCCAAGTTGTCCAGCGCAACTTGAGAAGGTACCTCCAACTGAGGACCTGGCCCTGGTGGAAGATGTGGTCCAGGGTCAAGCCCCTCCTCAACGTCGCCAACGTCGAAGAGGAGATGCGGGTAGGTGTTCGACTATGACTATATTTAGTGAAGTAATGGGGATGGACAGGGTGTGTTGAGGGTGTGGGCGGAAAAGGGTTGGTCCTCCGTTGGCCGGACGGAGAGGGGGAGTTCCACCCTCCGGGACGCCTCCTCCGGGTCCACTCTGTGACCCTCCGCCTCACGATCAACATGGAGTCCCCTGAGGAAGTCGAGTGTTGCCTCAACCTGGTCATTGACGACAATGCGAATTCACCTTCCGATGATTTACAGAAACTCGAAGAGTTGGTCGCCGAGACCCAGGCCGCTTTGGAGAAGGAGGAGAAGCTGAGGAAGGAGGCCGAAGCCCTTAACGCCAAGCTTCTCCAAGAGAAGACCGACCTTCTCAGGAACTTGGAAGGAGAGAAGGGATCCATCAGCGGTATCCAGGAACGAAATGCCAAGCTGCAAGCCCAAAAGGCCGATCTTGAGTCTCAACTCATGGTAAGTCTAATTTAATATCCCCAATAATTTTTGCTAATGCCTCATCCTAACTAAATCAAGAACCATATTCTGCTTCATCTTCTGCTTTATCTTTATCTGAAATCCCGTCAATAAATTACTTACCTACATCAATCACCAGCAGAACGAATCAATAATGCAAAATTGAAAAAAACATCAAGATTGAAAAGAGTCTCCTGCATTCATAATGTATAAGATATTAGTTATTGAAGAACATGAAACTGCGGTTGGTAACATCAACTTTTTTCCAAAATAACAGACTGTTGCTCTTAAAAGGTATGAATTACAACCGCAAATCTGAATGAATTATACCTGCCAAACATTCTTATTATAGTTCTTCACGAAAAACTACCAGAAATACAATAAAATCATAACATGGAATGTGGTAGTAGGTATATAAGAAGTAAAGCGGAAGAAAAGGCGTAAAAATTGAGAATTCCAGTCATTCCAGAGGCAGGCGTGAGTTCTAAAAAAAACCTTTAACTTATTTTTAACGATGACAAACGTGATCCGTGGAAATAATATCGGTGAAAAGTTGTCTAAACATGAGATTCCGAATCCGATTCAATTATTAGCATTCCCACTTAATTTGTTTTTTCTCCATTGTCTCAACTCAGTAGTAGCGATTTCAACAATTCTGTTGCCTCAATTTTAATACCCCTCGGCAGTGAATGTCAAACTTGAAATCTAAAAAGCAACGTGTGACGTGGTTTCGCATTCTAGGACAGGTTTCAAGACTAATTTCTTTCGTGGAATGCGTGTTTATATTTGGCAAAAGTAGAAAGATCTCTGGTTTTAGGAACAACTCACCTTGCTTACCTTCAATATAAATTCTAGCTCCAGATTAGTTCACTGAGTTCCTTCAGTAACTTTCACTAATTTTAGCCTTCCGTCTGTCCAATAAATTAGAGTTTTTTCTACGCGCCGCTTCCTAAAGGCGGTAAACCGGATCTTGGCTGAATGTGGATCGTGGATTTCTTTGGCCTGTAAAAACCGTCACACCCAATGTGGTTGAATTTTATTTGTTATGGAACTCGAAAGGATTTAACCAAATTCATGAAAATTCCAGGAAGAAAAGCAGTGTTAGTAAGAGGTAATCGCGAACTATGTGTGTTATGAGGTTCAAAGTGTGTACAGATTTTTGAAGAAGTTTCACAATAATTTTGTCCTTAACTCGAAAAGCTGGTGGCAATTAGCTATCTGCTTGTGATTCAATAGACACTTGTCAGGGAGTTTATCATCGGACCTAACATCTGCAGAAAACCAAATCTGAATTGGTGACAGCAAGGCCTGTTCTTCCGAAAATACGTAAATCGAGATGGAGTTATATTAAAATAAGTATCTACGTCTAAATCGGTTGCACGGCCACCAGGTGTCGTGGAGTATAGGATACGGTGATAAGTCGATTCTGGACCGACGCCAAATGAGAGCGCCACTCCCTTACTACTAAATAAGCCGGGTGGGCCTTCTGAAATGACATGATCCCCAAATATCTCACTCGTGTGTAGAGTATTAAATATTTCTATGACTCATCCTTCCGAATGCAGAGAAACCGCATGTCTGGCCCTTCCTCTAATGAATGGACTTTGTCTGGTCCCTTACTCTAATGAATGGACTTAAGTGAGTTGAATCCTACTCCGTCACCGAAGCAAATGCCTTTGAGCTTTTTTCTTATTCTCAGGACACCCAAGAAAGGCTACAGAACGAAGAAGATGCCAGGAACCAGCTCTTCCAACAGAAGAAGAAATTGGAACAAGAAGCCGCCGCCCTCAAGAAGGACATCGAAGATCTCGAACTCGCCAACCAAAAGGTACGTTCTACTATATCTCGATTAAGAAGATATTTGGTATTCAATCAATTAAAATATTGGTGTTTTGCAAGGAATAAACTTTTGGTGTAACAAAAACAAATCAGAACACAGGAGTCACAGAATACAAAGTTCTATGATCAATGGAAGTTTATTTTAGTGTGATGTTACAAAGGCGTTTGATTTCGCTCTTTCAGACCGACCAAGATAAGGCCAGCAAGGAACACCAAATCAGAAACCTCAATGACGAGATCGCTCACCAAGATGACTTGATTAACAAGCTCAACAAGGAGAAGAAAATCCAGAGCGAACTCAACCAAAAGACTGCTGAAGAACTTCAGGCCGCTGAAGACAAAATCAACCACCTCACCAAGGTTAAGGTCAAGCTTGAACAGACCTTGGATGAACTCGAAGACACCCTCGAACGTGAAAAGAAACTCCGGTAAGTAATGACCTCTCTCCCGTTCCTACCAAGAATGATATACCTACCTGTCATACTACTCAACTCAAACTTTTGTTTGCTCCTATCATACCTACTCAACTCCAAATTTTGTTTGCTCCTATTATATCTACTCAACTCCAGCTTTTGTTTGCTCCTATTATACCTACTCAACTCCAACTTTTGTTTGCTCCTTGATAACATGTTTTAAAAATATTTCGGTTTCGTTCTGGAAAACCGACTATGTTCGTGATTTTTAGGCCAAACTGTTTAAACCATCTCTTATTGTAGAGGAGATGTCGAAAAGGCCAAGAGGAAGACTGAAGGCGACCTCAAGCTCACTCAGGAAGCCGTTGCCGATCTTGAAAGGAACAAGAAGGAACTCGAACAGACCATCCAGAGGAAAGACAAGGAAATTGCTTCCCTCACCGCCAAGCTCGAAGACGAACAATCCATTGTCAACAAGACTGGCAAACAGATCAAGGAACTCCAGAGCCGCATTGAAGAGCTCGAGGAGGAAGTCGAGGCTGAGAGGCAAGCCCGCGGAAAGGCTGAGAAACAACGTGCTGACCTCGCCCGCGAACTTGAGGAACTCGGCGAGAGGTTAGAGGAAGCTGGTGGTGCCACCTCTGCCCAGATCGAGCTCAACAAGAAGCGTGAAGCTGAGATGAGCAAACTCAGGAGGGACCTGGAAGAAGCCAACATCCAACACGAAGGCACGCTCGCCAACCTCCGCAAGAAGCACAACGATGCTGTCAGTGAGATGGGAGACCAAATCGACCAGCTCAACAAACTTAAGACCAAGTGAGTGTATCAAAATTGCAATTTCAATAATCACGTTGGTACCTATTATAGTTCCGATTTATTTGGGAATAGAGGTCCATTCACTGCCTTAAACGTGGGAGAAAAACTAAAATTATGACAGTTGGAATGACAAAAAAATTAACACCAAAGTTAATCAGAATTCAAAATCAGGTACTTACCTGGAATATCTTAGAACAAATTGCGATGGCATTTACTTTGAAAAGTTGACTCATATGCCTTCATCAATCAATGAAAACTAAATTTACCAATACACCTCCATCCTACATTTTCATATTATTTATTGTTACTTAATGAGATGAAATGAACTCATTTTGGGTCATGTAGTTTATTATTTTTAGTATTGGTATGAGAACTTATGGCATTTTAGTATTATAATTATGTAATAAAATTCATAACCTTTCCTCTACGATTATAGGAAGATCTCATCTAGGATTACTTATAGGAAGAGTTCCTCATAGGATAATAATATTATCAACCTATTCACAGGGCTGAACACGAACGTAACCACACAAACAACGAGTTGAACAACACACGTAGCGTATTGGATCAAATGTGCAGAGAAAAGGTACATGTGCCCCTGTGCACGGTACTTTCCCTCTTCCCCTTTTCATCCGTTCTGTTATAAATTGAGTCTTTGTATTCATGTGATTCCTGCATTTACAGTGCTGTCAGTTGTTGTTGAACCCCCATGACGAGTTGACTAACTGTGTCGTCTTGTCTTCCTTGTCTGTAAAACCATTATGTTGTCTGTAGGGTTGAAAAGGAGAAGTCTCAATACCTCGGTGAACTCAACGACGTCCGCGCCTCCATTGACCACTTGACCAACGAGAAGGTTTGTCGGTCACGACAAAACTAAGTTTTCAGAGTTCCGCTTCTCTAACTTTGCTGATTATTTGTGTCTGAGCGTTGCCAGAGAACATTACAACGCTTCATAACCGATTTATCATTATAATTATATTTTTATGGACAAGAATGGTTCCCTACGCAGAATCATGTAGAGCTACTGAAAAGTTGTTTCTTATGGTTAATTTATTGTGGGTGTACATTGGTTGCATAGTGCTTACGTACAAGAATCATTGTTTCCTTTGCTCCTCTTGATGTAACTATTAATTTTTTCTCATATTGTTCGATGTTGACATAGGTACGTCTTATTCATCACCACATTGTTCTAACACTCGTCGACATAATTTGAACTCATACTACTCAAATTTGTTTTGTTTGTTTGCAAATTTGATGTTATGTATAATAATAATAACAACCTATGGGATAAAGAGAATTACTACCGCCAGACGTTGATAAACCACAAGTAATTGTGATTCTCTTTGCTCATAAGGACCATGAAGAAGTATCACCTTTTTTGTACCTAATGTAACCAAAGTAAAGTAAAGTGAACCAGGTAATGTAAACCTGGTAAAGTGAACCAGGTACTTAATAACATTCTTTGTTTCAGGCTGCCACTGAAAAGGTTGCCAAGCAACTGCAACACCAAATCAATGAAGTTCAAGGCAAACTTGATGAAGCTAACAGGACACTCAACGACTTCGATGCTGCCAAGAAGAAGTTGTCTATTGAGAACTCTGACCTCCTCAGACAGTTGGAGGAAGCTGAGAGCCAAGTTTCTCAACTTAGCAAGATCAAGATCTCCCTCACCACTCAACTCGAGGACACTAAGCGTCTCGCCGATGAGGAAGCTAGGGAACGCGCAACCCTTCTTGGCAAGTTCCGCAACTTGGAACACGACCTTGACAACCTGAGGGAACAGGTGGAGGAAGAAGCCGAAGCTAAGGCTGATATCCAACGTCAACTCAGCAAGGCCAACGCTGAAGCTCAGTTGTGGCGCAGCAAGTACGAAAGTGAGGGTGTTGCCCGCGCTGAGGAGCTTGAGGAGGCCAAGAGGAAACTCCAGGCCCGTTTGGCTGAGGCTGAGGAGACCATTGAGTCCCTCAACCAGAAGGTTATCGCCCTTGAGAAGACGAAGCAGCGCCTTGCCACTGAAGTCGAGGATCTGCAGCTCGAGGTCGACCGTGCCAACGCCATTGC
This sequence comes from Lygus lineolaris, assembly GCA_030264115.1. NCBI lineage: Eukaryota > Metazoa > Arthropoda > Insecta > Hemiptera > Miridae > Lygus > Lygus lineolaris. The sequence continues at coordinate 10,282,871 of JAEMON010000010.1, read as the reverse complement.
CAATGCCGCTGAAAAGAAGGCTAAGGCTATTGACAAGATCATTGGTGAATGGAAACTCAAGGTTGATGACCTTGCTGCTGAGCTTGATGCTAGTCAAAAGGAATGCAGAAACTACTCCACTGAGCTCTTCAGGCTCAAGGGAGCTTATGAAGAAGGACAGGAACAACTTGAAGCTGTCCGCAGGGAGAACAAGAACCTTGCTGGTAAGTTTGCCTCGTTTTCAAAATATTCTTCAATGGAATCCTGTTAGTACCTAGGTACCTATACATAATTGGATTTACAGTTTCACCCCAATTCGTGTTTTAATTTTCATATTTTGTGGTTAATTAAAAAAAAAAACTTTTCTGTTGCATTATCCTTTAATGGGTTTTACATTGTCGAAGGAAACTTAATTACATCTTATCTGCTTGTTTATAGATGAAGTCAAGGACTTGCTCGACCAGATCGGTGAGGGTGGCCGCAACATCCACGAAATTGAGAAGCAGCGCAAGAGGCTCGAAGTTGAGAAGGACGAACTTCAGGCCGCTCTTGAGGAGGCTGAAGCCGCTCTTGAACAGGAGGAGAACAAAGTACTCAGGGCTCAACTTGAGCTCAGCCAGGTGCGTCAAGAAATTGACCGCCGCATCCAGGAGAAGGAAGAGGAGTTCGAGAACACCAGGTGCTACACCAATTGGTTTACCTGAAAATAAATGACATTAATAACCCTAAGCTCCCGTAAAAACTTTTCTGTACGATTCTAATGAGATTGTGTTCGGTATTCCAGGAAGAACCACCAACGGGCACTCGACTCCATGCAAGCCAGCTTGGAGGCTGAAGCCAAGGGTAAGGCTGAGGCTCTTCGCATGAAGAAGAAGCTTGAAGCCGACATCAACGAACTCGAAATCGCTCTCGACCACGCCAACAAGGCTAATGCCGAAGCCCAGAAGACCATCAAGAAATACCAACAACAACTCAAGGACGTACAGACCGCTCTTGAGGAAGAACAAAGGGCACGCGACGATGCTCGTGAACAACTCGGAATCGCCGAAAGGAGGGCCAACGCTCTCGGAAACGAGCTCGAGGAGTCGCGCACTCTCCTCGAACAGGCCGACAGGGGCAGGCGCCAAGCCGAACAAGAACTTGGAGATGCCCACGAACAGATCAACGAGTTGGCTGCCCAAGCTACCAGCGCCTCAGCCGCCAAACGCAAGCTTGAGGGAGAGTTGCAGACACTTCATGTAATTTCAATTTCAGTTACTTTAAATGATTTTTTCAAGTAGAATAATGATGGGCTTATAGAAGAAAATGATGATTTTGAATCTGTGCACAATAGAGCCTTGTATACCTTTATAACGTACTTCCCGCAATGTGGAAATTAAAGATTTTCTGTGTGTTTTCAGGCTGACCTCGACGAACTTCTCAACGAAGCCAAGAACTCCGAAGAGAAGGCCAAGAAGGCAATGGTTGATGCCGCTAGGTTAGCTGATGAACTCAGGGCAGAACAGGACCACGCTCAGACCCAGGAGAAGCTCCGCAAGGCTCTGGAAACGCAAATCAAGGAACTCCAAGTCAGGTTGGACGAAGCCGAAAACAACGCCCTCAAGGGAGGCAAGAAGGCCATCGCCAAGCTGGAACAACGTGTCAGGGAACTCGAAAACGAGCTTGACGGTGAACAGAGGAGACACGCCGACGCACAAAAGAACCTCCGTAAATCCGAGCGTAGAATTAAGGAGCTCAGTTTCCAGTCTGACGAGGACCGTAAGAACCACGAACGCATGCAAGACCTCGTAGACAAACTGCAACAGAAGATCAAGACTTACAAGAGGCAGATTGAAGAAGCCGTAAGTACCTACTTCTCGAGAACTTTTCCATTCAAACAGTTACATACCGGAAATAGGTTAAATTTAGTGATATCGACAATAATTTTTGTTCTATTCTCCTAACTTACTTACCTACTAAACATAAGTTCAGTTGTTCTTTAAATGAAAATTTCGATGTTTGTCTCAAACGACCTGTACTAAATGCTGCAGGAAGAAATCGCGGCCCTCAACCTCGCCAAATTCCGCAAAGCACAACAAGAACTCGAAGAAGCTGAAGAACGCGCTGATCTCGCTGAACAGGCTGTTTCCAAATTCAGAACAAAGGGTGGACGCGCAGGATCTGCTGCCAGAGCGATGAGCCCTGTCGTAAGTATACGTTATAATCACGTACAACTGGCACCTTTACCTAATTTTAGAAACCTTACTTAGAAACCTTATTTTACCTTGTTCTTCTAGATTTCAGGTCTGGTGCCATTCACGCCTGTGGTTTTCAATCCCACAATTTTAACTATTAATGCTTCTTTAAAACTTCTTTTGCTTCTTCAAATGCCATAATGCAAATTTCATGAGAACAATAATGGACACGGCTCAACTATTGGGTTTTGAAATCCGTTGCTCCAGCTAAATATTCCTGCTTTCTGCTATCAGCTATAAACAGTCATTTTATATCTTTTTCTGTTTCAAATATGCTTAATTTTCTTGATTTCCCCTTCTACATTTGCTTTTGTAACCTGAATTCTCGTTAACAGGGCCAGAAGTGAAGGAACGAATAAGCGGACGTATAAGCTATCAATACCTCGTAAGGCATTAATGTGATCTTAAAAGCTATTCAACCTCTCTAGAACAGAAGAGAAACGCTCAGATTTTGAATTTAACATCATTCTATGGGGAATCTAGAAACGCTTAACCCATTTTGTTTATTTATTAACATTGTTTTTTACGCAATTGAAAACTACTCTAAATGACCAGTAGATGATTTCGTAACAGCCGTAATACTCATAGTAGGATCCATGGTGGATAGACCTTTCATATCGGAACTGTCGTAATGATTTGAGATCAAGATCTCTAACCCATGTACTTGAATTTTGTGTCGATGAAAAGCACTTCAAAAGTTATATTATCGATGTTTCACAGCTCGCATCTCAATCTGCTCAATCTAAACAAAATATGGTTCGCTCAACGAGTTTCGAAATCCGAAATGACTCCTCGTTTTTCCAACGTTGATTTAGTAAGTGTATCCACGGAAACTTTCCGGGATATCAAGGTTTGGAACCTGCACAGAGAACGTTTATCCCTATCAGCACTTCCTTGCACCTACCTAAAAGTACCAATAAAACTTCACAAAATACTTATATTATCATCGCGTTTTTTTATATCCGATCAGTCGATCTCACTGATTATTGGGAAGTTGAAATTGAAATATCCGCAATCCGCACGCCCTGCATGGGGAATGAGAAATAATTATTTTTTCCCATTAGTTGTTGATGTGACTGATATTTAATTCTCATTTCTGGGATTAATTTACTTATCAATACGAGGCAAATAAGTAGCTATCGTCCATACGTAGCAATTATGTAGGCACTTTTCTACTGGAGTGGTTGTGAAACTGAACACAATATACGAGTATCTAGTTACTCGTACCTATACAACGTAAGAATATCCTCACATCAATTACTGTGGGCCTTGCGCATGAATCAAGATGCCATCACGATACATAACAGATTATGACAAGACATGTTCTGTATTGTAAACATGCGTAGGTACTTACTTTTTGTAATATATATATTTTTTACAGGCACACAAACCTGCCAGGCCTCAATTTGACGGCAATGCCTTCCCACCACGATTCGATCTACATCCCGACGACTTTTAAGATCTTTGATAGCAACGCAAAACATCAAATGAAAATCTTTTAAATTTTATGTATTTATTTTGACCTATTTTATTAAGTTATTGTTAATACAAACATAATTCCATGAGCTAGATATCTAGCCAACGAACCATCACAATCACGATTATTCGAACTGTACGATAGAAGCATTATTTGTACAGCTGGACCATTTACAAAATATTTTTGCTTCGAATAATAAAGAGTTTATATCGTGATACACTTGGTATTTTATTTATTCATTTCATCTTCATGTAAGAATGCTAGGATGAATTTGCTGGATTTAAAGTGTCAACAACAAAATTATCAAGAACTATGAGAACTAACAAAACTCCATTAGTTTTCATTCCGCTGAAAAAACTCAAAGGGAAATGTTTCCAATTATTGCCCAATGGGATGTTTCCATCCATTGAGAAGATCAGATAGTACCGATTGAATTGAAAACAAAATAACTTACTTATTACTCAATAAATTTCAGAACAGAAACAATTATATGTTTCATTATTATTTATTATTATATACATGTACAATATGATCGTTATGATAGTATATTATTACTTGAATGAGGTACATAAATAGATTTTTATTGAGGGAACAAGGGTACCTTGCTATAATTAAAATGGTACAATTATCCATTTGTAGTGATTATGAAATACCAGATCACGAAAATATGAAATAGCTAATACTAATTTCGCAAAACAGTCTTCAAGTTCAATTAGGAATTCCAGGTGGACGGGATCCCCTTCAGCACACATCACATACTGCGTATCGGACTCCGTACATTACCGAATTGAACGTAAATTGGATTGTCCCCACAATCATTTTGGCGAGCCAGTAAAATAGAGCGACGTAGGCAACTTGTACGGTTCTGTGTAGTACATGCAACCTGCAAATTGTAAAAAAATAGTTCAGGTACCGATCAGTTATAAGGTAACCCCGATAGGTCTGAAATGGTTTTTTGGAGTTAACGTAGCTACTATTCATACCTGGATATTATTTATATCATAATAGCTTGAATGGATTACCAGAAACCCCTTCTTTTGGCTTGAGCAGTAGATTTGAAGAGATCCTCGTTAAATAGATAGCAAGAAACTCCGTTCGCTGCATTTGTGATTATTTGTCTCCAGTTTACGTTAGAGGCTGACATGTCAAAGTCAAACAACTTCTTGTCAGTTTCATTCATGTCCTCTCTGAGTTTCCGTATATTTGTATTTCCGAATGTCCACGAACGGTTAGAAACAAAAGATACCGAGTCCACAAACGTATGGATTTTGTTGTAAATTTTCCTTACTCTGAAAATAACATCAAGTCAAACATAATCGCATGAAAGAATATACCCTATTTCATGTACAGGCAAAATTTTTTTGCCTAATATAAAAATATATATATATTTTTAAATTATAGACATAAAACCATCTGACTCCTTTTTTCAAGAACAGAAATTTTTTTGATTTCTTTGAAATTCTTTTGATTATTACATCCATTCCGAGTTTTTACTCACTTCGGTGTTTTGCCAGTAAGCTTGAGAAATAGGTCAACTATTACCGCTGGGAAAATATGGAACCAAAATGCAGCCATGAGGTATAATAGACGATTTTTGATGCATGTATGGGTGACATGCCACACCGAGTAGGAGGGTGGATGTTCGTAACTCAAATCCGTACAGATCCGGTTGAATTCGCCGTAGTTGATCGGGTTTTCAGGGGCAGAGACTACATTGTACACAGGTATTTCGGGGAGTGACCTGTAAGAAAGTTTCGTTGTTAGGCAAAATGATAGGTAGATATTATTTTGTAAATCACAATTTATTAAATATCCAGGTGAACAGTTGAAAGAAGTATTCACGGGTATAGGGTGAAGAATCCTGCCTTGACCGTTAATTGGAAATTATTAAGGAAGGGACAGAGCGAGAAAAGAACCTGTTTCGAATGTGTTGAGGAAGAAATGCATAAAGGAATATAAGTATTATACCTCATCACCCACGTTACCTTATTACTGTTGTAAACAGATTGATGTAGAGTAGAAATTGAAAACTCATTTATTAGAAATTGAACAGAATAACATTGGAAATTCAAATAGGAACCCAACAGTCCATGAATTTCTTACCCTTCTTTCGCAGTCTTGGAGGCAGATGCGATGAGAGCGCTACACACGAAATCCGCTGGGACGAATTCCGTTTTAGCTTCTGGATCGACATTTGATACTCTGAGAACCCCTGTTGCTGTACCTGATACAAAACCCATTGGGCCGTAGATATTGTCGACCCATCCTTCAATGGGGTCGCACTTCGTTGAAATAACTGGAAATTAATACTTATGTGAGTGAATTTTTTATTTGAAATCATACGGTGGACAAGTTCCAGGGAGGTGAACTATTTTAAGAAGAAAATATCAGCTCATCACGTTGTATCATAATGAGATTAAACGTAACTATATCCGTGGTGCCATAAAAGTAACTACTTATAAGAAAATAATAATTAAGTTAGTACTTACTCCAAATTGAAAAGCAGGTACACCTAAGAAAGAGGTAACAACGGTAGCCAGAACTCACCCAATCCAGGTCGCACAACACATATAGGCATCCGATCAACGTAAGCTTTCAGCAAGTTCTCCGAAACTGCCTTAGTAAATGTGTAGCTATTTTGCCAACCGCAAAGTAAACTAGAATTTGAAATAAATCGAATCAATTTATTGAACTCTCACCATTTTAAATGTTGGAAAAATGAGAATTTTACCCGAAAAAAATCCCAAAATAGAATTTGCAGTGTGAGGAATTGAGAGAAAAATGCACATACTTTCCAAAAACCTAAGAAATATATTCTTCCATAATACGCTACAGTTAATAGTACTGAGATGCATGAATGTGGAACCTTTAATTTATTAGCACCATATTATACGCTCTGACGAGGCTTAGCGACGAATGCTGGACAATAAACCAAATAGAAGAGCCATTTATTACTTAGTTTCAGTAGAAATTGGTAGGTACCTACCTGGATTTTGTTCATTATTGGATTAGTAAATATTATCACAAATATTTGAATAGGAAAAATCTAATAGTCTGATCCTACTAAGCGAGAAAATACGAGAAAATTGTATTTTTGTATGTAACATTATTTCGAGAACGCCTCTGTAATTTTCTTCCTATAAATGTAGCACGTGGTTACACCAGAGGCAGCTGGATGGGGTAAGCAAGCTAGGCACTGCCTAACCTGATTCCTAGAGCCTAATGGAGGAGAAAAATAATTTTTGTTTAAAATTATTTGTAATCTGTGACTCTACACATCTGTGATTTTACCTCTTTGAGTGCTTGCCAAGGAACTCATACCCACTTTATTTTGATATTATTTACATGAAAAAAAAAAAAAAGGAAGAGGAAATGAGAACGAATTTATTGAGCTAGGTTTTACTTCAAGAAAAGATTGAACTTGATCAGATCCGCACAACACAGTTAACAAGATGAGATCCTGAAGAATATTTTCCAGTATTTTTTTCACGGCCAGTGATAGTGATTTTCATAGACCTACAACACCTCACTCTAAAAACTGGATAGTTATAACATTTTAGAAAATTTACTTCCCAAGCTAATTTATCGTCTCTTGAGAGTGATTAAATTTGTTTTTCGCTCATATTCTGATAGGAAATTTACGCTCTTCCTAACAGGACAACGGCGGTGGCGCAGGCGGCGGTGACGGTTTTAGTGATATAAAGTTATAAACATGAAAAAATATTAAAAATTAAAAATTTTGCAAAAACAAGGGGTTACAAAAACTCTAGGAGACACTTTTTTTTGGAAGTTTGGCAGTTGATTGACTGGGCACCACCCGAATACAAAATATTGTGCTACCTATATTTGTAGGGTGGTAGTTCTAAATTAAGCCAGAGTACACCATGAACGATTATATATTTATATACTAACATACATAGGTGTATACCTTTATTCCTAAGGTGGGGAGGGGGGGCCCCGATTCAGGCTCTTACCCAGGCCCCTACAATCGTAGTTCTGCCACTGTAACCACCCTCTGACCTAGTAGATGATACTCCTCTACCTTCCCTTTGGTAGAAATTCTTTGATTGTTTGGTTGCCTCTCTCCCTAGTGACCAACCATGGCGCCACTGTTTTACAGGACATGAAATTGAGCTCGTAGATCGGATAGTAATTTTTAATGTTTTGTTTTGTAATTGTTGTATGACAAAAAAATAACAAAGGTTGGACTTTTCGTTTATGAATGAAAGAATGGTATTTACATTACATATTCTGAAGGATTTGAAGTTGGAATGGTCCTGCATTGCAGAATATGTAAAAGTAAATCCCATTCTTTCATGCATAAAAACAAAAAGTCCATTCTATGGTTGGTACCATAGAAGATCCCCAACCAAGGAGACCCATACCCATACCGATGGGTGATAATTTGCAGCATTTTTTTAAATCCACCCATGACTCGCAAGTTACCGCTGATTCTTCCGAATCAGGGTAAGTAATTTAGGGTAGGTAATTTTACTCGTATAGGGAATTTAAAACCAATCTATACCTTACTTACTGCTTAGTGATTCTGTCCACTTGCTCGTCGCTGAGGCTCTCCGTTACTTTTATCAAGTTATCCGCATCGATGGGTGCGTCGTAAATAACTTCGCCTATCTCTCCCCGATTACTATGAGCGTAGGCTGTGGAGACGTAAACAAATGCCTGAAACGTGTAGAAACATTGAAAGAAGCTTAAAAAAAAAAAAAAATTACGTATTGGACCAGTGAATATCGATATTTTGTGCCCTTTATTACCGATGATGGTACTCATAACTGTAATTGAAATATGAGGTGGTTAATACGTTCACAGTTCATCAAAATCATCCACAGTTGGATATCTCCTAAGACCATGTGAAAATGAGCTAAGGTCATTAATTTGGCAACAATGAACTGGCGAATTAATTGCTGCCCTTGCTAACAATGTAATTTATCTTTCGTCAAAGTATAGCCCCGACTGACTGCATTTTTAGTAAAACGGAAGAAGTAAGACTGACTCACATGGTCTATGAGCAACATTTTTCCCCTCTCAAGCCTTATAGCTAATCGATATGAGTGCAGTTGTATTTATACACAAGGGGCAAACACACCTACCACTTCATTTGTACTCACCACGATGGAAGAAGTTCCTAGGTACCTTATCTTTGAAGTGTTAACATTAAAGAAAAAATCAATAAATAAATGGCCAGACGAAATAAAAGGTAGGTAATTTTATGATGGCAGTTAACGTGCCATGAAATCGCCGCTGGATAGTCTCAATAGGTAATTACTATCACAAAATACTGACCTCGAGTTTCTTCATTTTTGAACACAAGCGGCACATAGCCTGAGTCCCTCGTACGTTGATTGAGGTAGCCTTCTTCAGGTTTGCTTGGAGGTTCACTGTAGCTGCAATGTGGAAGACAACTTGAACGTCGTTCGCCAGTAATACTCTTGAGACCTCATCTATTCCAAGGTCTGGCTCAGAAATATCCCCGTTTATGAAGATTATTGAATCAACGAAATTAGGTTTGATTGCCCTCAGTTTGTCAAACAGCTGCAATGAAAATGTAGCGAGAGGTCAATAGAAAGCGAATAATTGAAAATACTTATAATAAATTTTGTAATAATAAATTGACAATTCATTTTTGAAAATATCTCAACTAATAAATTCAATAAATTATTTCAGTTTTCCTTATGTAGATAGAAGAAATGTTTTATTACATAGGTCCTTCTTGTATTTGTCCGAAAATGAAAAATATGCTTTAGGCAGAAAATCTTCATATATTATTCAATCAATCCGGTCCGGTTAAGTTTATTTGTCAGGAAAAATATTATTGGCATTCTCTCGACAAACCAAAGTCTTAAACCGATTCATTAAAGGAGGTTCGGGTTAATTTCAGTAATGACTAGTGAGATAATACACATTTCCGCTTCAGAACTAGGATAACGGTCCAATAATCAGATCAAACGGTTCAGTAGGCTAGCATAGAGACATGACGTTATTTCTGGAACAATATTCTTTTCATTGTAGTTCTAGAAATGGGAAATGAAGCGAAAACAACAACTAAACCAATTCAACAGCAGTATTTATCTTCTAAAGTAAGTCTGAACTTATTTAGGTAGCTAGGTACTTAATGATGAATGTTATGCTTGTGCCCAATGTTCTGTGGTAAGCAGAGTATGTAGAAAGAAAATCCCCGAAACAAAACTTGCGAAATTAAAGGTATAATATATAATATAAGTATATAATTATTTATTTAAGTAATTGTCTCCCAGAGTCCATAATAATACTATGGATAATATTAAGGATACTAATATTATTAATAGTCCATAATAATATTATGGACTCTGGGAGACAAATATAATTTGCTTCGATAAAAAAAATTAATCACACACAAAACACAATCATGGCACAGGGCAAGCCAAACAAGAACAGGAAGCAACAGGGACTCAGTGCATAGGTACCCCACTTGAACAGATGTCAAATCGAGCGTGTTCGGAAACCTCCAAACGAAAATCCAATATTAATATCCGATAGATTCGCGATTACGGAAAAAATAGCTGAACTTTCTTCTTTTTGCAGCTTCCAACGTCAGGGATTTTTTCCCCGCCTACCTATTACATACGCCGGGGATTTTTCCCTAGGGGGGTCCATTTGGGGGGTCCATTTGGTTCCTAGGCTACTCAACTCAACAGGTCCCGAATCGTTCTTCAAGAGGATGTGTTTTCAATGTTCAACTACTGTTTTGTAAAAAGCTTACCGGCACATTGAAGAGACTGTGTTTTCTGTCCTTGGGCTCTACACCTTTTTTCGCTCTGACAAGTACATATATCTTGTGAACGCCGCATTTTCTCATCAAGTGTTCAACGAGGACTCTACCAATGAATCCTGTACCGCCAGTGATGAATATAGTTTTCCCTCTATAAAACTTCACTATCTCAGAGCTGCCCACGTCGACAGCCATTTCTGCAGACGACTGAAAAATACTACATATATATTAATGTATTAGTACTTCACCTGCCTATTTATTGTTGATGAAAGAAAAATTTAATGAAAAAATTTTTGCCAAGTTGGGTATAGCTTCCTCATTTTTGTAACATGGACCCATAGTATCAGTTAGTGAACATTTCAGCGAAATTAGTAGAATAGTTCCGGAGTTATGCCTATGACAATAAATTTAAATTTTGCGCAAGCGCAGTAGCCATCACTCATCCAACTGTGGCAAAATTCGTAGGTGATTTTTTTGGATCCAGCCCTCAACTACAACTACAAGAGCGCAATCGGTCCATTAGGAACTACTGAGAAATCGTAGTTTCAGGGAGTTCACGTTTTTTTGCGCATGCGCACACGCTACTAATAGTCGGACGGCGATGAAATTGATGGGGGACTGTCACGAGGCTACCCTGTACAATCTCCGAAAATTTCAACGAAATTAGTCGAGTAGTTCGGGAGTTATGGCTGTGAAACACATTTAAAAATCGCGCGTGCGCAGTTGGTATTTACTGATACAATCATGTCGAAACTCGAATGTAATTTCCAACCTCCAACAACTACCCTCTCAATTTGAACGAAATAGGTAAAATTCGAACTAAGAAAATCGTAGTTTCAGGGAATTCACGTTTGCATATGGGCCCACGCTAGTAATGGTCTGATAGTGATGAAACTCATAGGGGACTACCTAGGCTCTAACCCACGTAATCCCTGAAAATAACACCGAAATTGGTCCTGTAGTCCCAGAGCTACGCCCATGACAACAAATTTTAAGTTTGCGCTTACCGAGTAGCTATTACTCATCCAATCGTGAAGAAATGTATAGGTCTTGGCGTCAGCCTCAAACTACCCACCAAATTTGAGCGAAATAGGTCAATTAAGAACTGAGATACTGGGGTTTCAGGAAATTCACCATTTTACAGACCGACAGACAGACAGATGGACAGACATACGCGGAACCAAAATTGTTCAGAAAGCTGTCGAACGTAAAAAGCAAGTGCAAATTTTGATTTTGGAGGACAACCATGTTTTTTATTTCTTTCACGATTGCATTGTTTCCTACCTTCGGTAGTGACTAAGCAATAGCCACCATAAGGATAATTCCTATTTAGTAATTATTAGTACTAATTACATGTTACTAATTATTAGTACTAATTAAATAGTACTGATTACATAGTACTAATTATTAGTACGTTGTACAGTACACATATGAACAACTTCAATCAGAGATTAATCCTGGTTAAGCTGCCCACAGAAGAAATGGGGCGATTAGCATTTCTTTCCTCTAATCTGCAGACTGAATCACTGTGAATAGTTTGCATTAGAAGAGTAGGTACATACTTAAGTATTTATGGGAGGAAATGGGGTCTGCGCATGAGAAACAAAAATTGGAAAAACCCCATTAATTATGTTATTTGAGTTGCTATGACTAGGAAACACTATTTATCAGGACAAAAAACTCCATGTGGGAGCAGAAATCGTCATGTTAAAACGGAATGTTTTGAATTTCGCGGGGGGTGTGACGTACGTACCTCCAGAGGCACGTACGTCACACCCCTTGCTGTCCCTTTCAAAAACCGTTCGTGGATATTATACGTAGTCAGCATGGATGCGCTTCGACCAATCAGCGCGCTCCATTTCCGCGCGCATTTCTTCAAACGTTCACATTTCTCTTCGCCGATAAAAAAAATAGGGAGACCACATAATTATGAAATAACCCCTATGTTCTTTACAATGAAACATCTTTAATAAAATAATTAGTTCGGTAAATTCTAATTAATCAGAACTACCCAACTTACTAATCAAATACATAGGAACTTAATGTATAATAGTCACGATTGTTTTGATACGGAATGAAAGTGAAAGTCAGTGTTAACAGTCCTAGATCTAAGAAACACGAATCATTAATCTATTTACCTATTTCGATTTTACAAAACTGCCCAAGCTTTTGGTTGCGTACCTTCTAGTATGTAGGTGTAATCACAACACTTGATTAACTAACTTAAGTAAGGAATAAGAGAATAAGTAAGCAATTTTCTGTACGAAATATTTCAGAGATAGGTACTTACGTTGAATATAGATAGAAGCCTGTGTTTTGTCTGAAAACTCTAGGACGAGGAATTCAATCGCTCTGAAACAACTACTATAATAAATTTATGTACCAAATAAATCATACATAAATCAGAACTATAATTTTGTTGCTGACAATCCTTGACTCGACCTGATGAGTCAGGTGTGCCTAATAGTGTACAAAGTCTCAATCTGGTCCAGTAGAGTAAACCTGGGATTATATGGCTCGGCGCATTTCGCTTTTGCGCAGTGTTTAGAACTGATCCTAATAATTCAAAATCAATATGGGACCAAGATGGGATTTGCTCCGAAATACCATCAAAATATCAGATTTTTCTGATCGTTCGTGTGGTAGTTGCGGTTCGCAGAAATGCGTATGCAGGTATATGCGCATACACCCCGCCACATACACACATACTCTGGTACCTGAAGGTGTTAAAATTTCTATTGTTTTCCGACGGATCGGAGTTTTCGAAAATATGGAAATCGTTTTACGTGAAAACAGTGAAGTTTGTCTGATAAGTGCAAAAACGAAAACATAAGGCTCGGCCGACTCTTCGAGGGCCGAAAACCTAAAAATCGTTTTACTAAAGATAAAAATATTTGACATTTTTCTGAATTTGATTTTTCTGAGGTATTGGTTTTTGAAGGCTTTATTATTTTGCTTCCTAGTCTATTTTTGTTTCGTTCACACACATTTTTAGAGTCCAAGGCAGCCAGAACACAACAAAAGATCTTAGCCATAATTCCGTCGTAAAATAAATGCTCTCCCATAATAAGTCCGTAAAATCATAGACATACCTGAAGGTCCTTGCGGTTAGAGATCTTTGGAAACGATGGTCAAATAAATAGATTATAATAGGTAAGAATGGATCTTTAGCTGATAGCAAGAGTTTCATCTCATTTTTTACGATCTTATATTCAAAAATCATGGAGAATCACATGAGAAAAAAATAATTATGTTTGTTCTGAGAAATACAGTTTCACTTCAGAAATATAACTCTTTTAAATAAATAATATACGTACCTAATTTAAAAACTATGAAGTTGAATTATGGGTAAGTAGGTACTTCAACTATTATCAAAACTTACGATTTATCAAGAGTTGATTCCAATAGTTAGAGTCAATCTTTGGTTTTCTACAATCCACAGGAAGGGTAGCCGATCAAACTACAGATCTCTTTCGTGCCTCAAGATCAAGTGAACTGAACGCCTCTTCAACTAATATTTCGGTGGGCCCCCCTCATAACCTGGAGATCTCATTACAGATTCTAGGACAGACCGAATAATAGGTGGAAATATCGGAGCTATTAGCTGACCTCCATCAATAACATTAATATTAACGATGGAAGTAGACACGGAAATAATAGTTGAGCTTCTGATTCTGATTCAGGCCTAACACTCCTCAAATAGTCACGCGAGAGTAAACATTGCAACTGTACAAATTTTTCACTTTTTACCAAAACAATGGGAGAATATGAATTGGTCTGGAAATATTATACTCGCTGTTCCGTGAGGCTAATATACCAGGGAAGAGGGTTCACAAAATGTGTACTCGTAACTTGGAAAATTTGCGACGGGGATTATTAGAAGACTTTTTATATTTAGTGTTTCAGACTTTTTTTGTAGCAGAACCTTTGGAGAGAAGGTCTTGGCGAGCAAAAGAGACGAAGAAAAAAGTAAGATAGTCCTTCAACTGGAAGCGTATTCAAGCGGTAACGAGTTTGCGGTACTGAGTTGGATTGGAGGCTTGGTCTTTTCTGACTAAACATCAAAAATGAATTATTCTTATCTGCTCGATACGACACTAGGTTGACAACTACGAAGAGAACGATACACTGAAAAACATCGAGATAACGACGGTGAATGTTGTGACGTACATTCGAGCTTAGTAGGCATGGTAGAAACAAATCCTGGAAGGTACGACGATACGAGTTCATACTCACTAGTTCTTGTTTGTCTTGACTCTGGAAGAGCCTTTTACAAGAAATTGAACTTCATTTTGCAAAGGATATCAGGACCCAATACCTACAGTTTTTTACAGAACACCTCGCAGGCAAAACATGGCGGGATTTACCAAGTGCTACTATACCTAGATCACCAAGTTAACGAAAAACAACATGTTGTTATCCACTCGACTCTCTGAGGCTACAATCATACTAATCTGACGAGGCAATAGGCTCTGTGGATTTTTTTTTGTACTTCGGTCTCTGTCAGAGGTTTCCAAAAAGGTGCCTCATGAAGGGTACCTGATGAGCGAAAACGGGTCTTGTATTTAGAACTTTCTACGTCATCGTCATCCCACCCCTGGAATTTACTATATCAAAAGCGTTCTCTCCACCCGTTTTATGGCTGAACTTGGCGGAATCGCGAGATGAAAATTGGCATTAAATCCGAATTAGAGGTGAGAAGTGGAAAGTACCTACACATGAGCAGACCCCATTCTGTCTGGAAGTGGTACTTACTTGGTATTCTAGTGCCGGAAGTACACAGTGTAAGTAGGATTGTGCCAGACAATGTCATGCTTCGAAACCCCATCGTTACACCAATGATGAGCTTTCGTTAAACCTTGGTTAATAAAATAGTTGTATATTATTAGTTTAAAAAAAAAGTCATGCTTCGTGAACCCCAAAAATTGAGAATTCATTCGAAACCTCTAGAGCTTTTTTTCACGGAAAATAATAAATGACAACAATTTATTTGTAATATGATGGGAGATATTGTCGCCACCACGCCATTACATCATTTCGAGAAAATTAAGCTCAAAGTTGTGAATGTTCTGGAAAAATCAATATTTTCAACATGTACAAGTAATAATGCTTGCAAAAATACCTATGGGGCTCATTTTTCATGTACTGCACCATTCTTCGCTTATCGCACCATTCTTCTACTCGCCAAACCCGGAAACTTTGGGGGAGTTACCCACGCAGTTTTTCACGCTGAATCGAATGGTGAATCTCCCGATTCATTTTCACTGCTGAAAAGTGAATTTTTCGAGATAAAATAGTTCATATTTCGGAAATACTTGCATCACCGACCCATTTGTTTGCTTAGCAACGTGGATAATATCAAGATATACCCGGACTATAATTTGGGACAATTAAAAAAACACACAAATTTAGCAGTGTTTAGGTAGTGTAAACATATCCGAAAAATGTACTGATTTTCTCTGAAAATTGATTTTTTATCCGTAAAAATGAATCTGGAGTGCCACCATTTGATTCAGCTTGAAAAATGATGTGAGAAACGACACTTCTCCAGTAATGTTCATGTCAAGCCAAGCCGATATAACACCCTAAAACATTCGATTATGACCTACCTGAAAAATCCACGTTTTTTGCATTCAAACGCAATTTTCTCCTGAACAGAAAAGTGCTTTCTCAGAGCACTAAAATTACTAAACTCGCCTAAGATAAGACCCTGGTAAAGTTTTTCCTGTTGGGTATCCAGAAAAATATTAATGTTTTTGTAGCAAACGGATGCGTGAAAAAAGTCAAATGTCGGGAAATTCTCAAAATTTGAACGTTG
>JAEMON010000010.1:10236724-10246795 GCA_030264115.1 Lygus lineolaris | reverse complement strand
ACAAAATTTAAAACGAATGTTTTAAACACAATTTAGAACGAATGTTTTAGAACACCCCTTCTTCCAAAAATGTGTTTAAAACACTGTTTAAAACAAATGTTTAAAACAGTACACACCCTGCTTTCCGGCAAAAACTGAGCTTTGATCTAAATGTATCGGAAATACCCCATGTTCCTATACCTAAAATTGCTAATATTAAGTGCAAAAAACCCTAGAAAACTCACGTTTTTGTCCATTGGAACCGCCCAAAATGAGGTATTTTTGTATGAGAAAAAAGTTGAAGACCTGAGACTTCTTCGTTGGATTTTTTGGGTGAAGTAAATGAAGTAGGTACCTATTAACTATGTTAGGTACATGATTTTAATGCGGGTTTTCACCCTAAATCACATATTGATGTTGATTTTTCAATTTAAGACTCGAAATTTTAAATTTTCAATTTTAAAACATTATATCACCACCATAGTTAACAACACCCAAAACATTTCGATTTCTGCTTTTAGGGGACATTTATAACGGAACATTTATAGCGTATTTGAACACTCAAAGTTTTCGAGTGAGGGGCAATTTGTCCATGAAATTTTAGGTAGAATCCGAATTCGCAATAAAAAATGGGGGTTTCCATTTGAGGAAACCTCCTGAATGCGGTCAGAAAACCTCCAGAATCCTGGGTCCTGGTCTGTGATCGAAAAATCCGTTGCTGAAAAATGAAGAGATATACCAGCTCTATGACAAAACTGACGTTGTCATGGCACCTTATTAGACTTTAGGAGGATGACCCAACTAAGAAGCTATTCAAATCAAAGCCCATTGGAGCCAGAGGAAGAGGAAAAGATGGCCTAAGCAGAAATGGACGGACAATGTGGGGGAAGATGCAGCTGGATGCCGAAATTGAAAGACTGAAGCTGAAGATAGACCAAAATGGAAGGATATCTTGAAGGAGGCGAAGGCCTTCCCCGGGCCGGGCTCTTGAGCCAAGCAAGAAAGAGAAGAGGTACTTGATTAATTTGAAATCAAAGTTACGTAAATCAACTACTATACTGGTAGGCACCTACTTATTACAAGCCAATTTAGGAATTTTCCTTGATATCCAGGCACCAGTCTTTTTGAGAAACGTTCTGGCCGAATATATTATTACCAACAATGAAGAAGTTGATTTGAATGAACTGCTGTACCAAATAGTTAGTGTTATTAAAACTAGCTTTGTTCATAACTACCCAACTTGATCCCTACATTTCGAACTGCCTAGTGATTCTTTGACTGAATTACATCAGAAACAATTTGAAGAAATCTGGTTAGAATAGACAGGTAATTCATTAAATCACTCTCGTTTGGTCAAACCCATTAAAAGCTCCGGTTTGCATCCATTTCTTTAGAACAAATTATTAGGAATAGATAAGAACAAATTACGAGTAGAATTTCCTTCTCGTAGTAGAATATCTGTTTTTACATTAGGAGAAATTCAGTTCAACTGTTTTTTTTTTTTTTTTTTTACACTGACCTTTATTTCCATACTTCCAAACAAGTAATGCAAACAATTTGAATGTTAAAAACAATGTACATAAAATGTACTATGTAGGTTATTACATTACATAGGTACACAGTTTATTTGTTCAATTGGGTTGGATTGTGAATTGTTGCTGTTTGTGGTTTGGCCTCTGGGAAACGTAAATGCACGGTTGCGTATAGCGGTAAATTGTGGTGAAATACTTCTCTGGCGGCAGCTTCCTCACTTTATTGTGATTTGAGGTGGTTTATTCGAACATATTTCATCTAAGGCATGGTTGATCAATCTTTGAGAAATAATAATGTGCATCGTCAAGTTTTAGTACATTTCATCCCCTGAAATGAGAAAAAATTGAACGACGTGGTTTGCGGTTGAAGGTCCTCTCATTCGTCCGTTTCCACAACGTAAATCGTCGTTTCAGTAAGTAGCTGCTACTTGAATGCAGATTGAACCTTATTTAAAAATAGACATGGAATTACGAGAGAAAATTCTACCAGTGACTGTGGAACTAAATAGTGGGTTCTCTTGGTGTAGGTACCTAACTAAGAATTCCAAACCTGCCATTCAATTTTCCACTCAGAGGAGAACACTCTAATGAGCGTTTACCCCTGTATTTTCATCTTTGGAAGTTGGTCAGTTGACCAGATGATTCCTATTCAGACACGCGTACTCAGTTAATTTCTTTCGGAAGTTTTGATGACACCTTCGTTTTGCAAGGGAAACTTGGGAATTGGTTACTCGGTGTACGAAAGACAAAAAAAAAAAAAAAAAAAAAAAAAAAAAAAAAAAAAAAAAAAATTCACCAAAATTCGCGGATTTATATTTGAAAAAATTCCCTGATTTCAGCTGTACTAACTGCTCATGCACAAACCAGTGGGAGTATGATGTCCATAGAGTATGGGGCACATAGGAACCGTATTGTATGTCAATGTTTCCATGAGTGCGGTCCTTGTTTCCTCAAGTGAGCTAACCACCCAACTTGGCAAAGGGTTTGAGCCCAACGAGTGATTTCTTCTCTTCCAAGAAGACTGCAAAATTTAGTCCTTGGCTCCTCATGCCGACATGCATGGCGCACTGTCATCGGCCTGAAATGTCCTAAAAAGTTCCTGAACCTCGGCTAGCAACGATTTAATAAGAACTCTTACTATAACCTTATTATTACTTGGGACCAGTGAATTGAAAAAAGGGAGAAACACCCTCTCCCCCCTTCCCCTAGCCATTTTAGCCGTGAATGACTTTTAAAACTTTCCTCCGTTGATAATCGATAAATTCAAATTTTTAAATTTATTCAAAAATTCAAAATATTAAAGATTTGAAAATGATTTGAAGATTTGATAGCACACTTCCCTCGAGATTCGATAAAGAAGAATCGTCACGAAAACAGAAATGAAATTGGTAAATTAGTTACAGAAAAGATTGAGAACTATTCAATACCTCTCCGGTACCACCTTAATGGATGGTGACACAATGAGTGAGTAGAATGAATTAAACGAAATGCAAAGTTCTACACACAATTTCGTTAAAACTGTTGGTTAATGTGGTTGTATTCAATGCCCTACGTAACCATCCTCAAATAACATTTCATGTATTTCAGGAGTACACCAGCAAATATAATACTTTGGAGTAATGGTAGTAAGGTGATTGAAACATAAAATAGGTAGAGATTGTGAATTATACGACTGAGATATATAAAGGTAGAGTTCACAAAATAACCCAAATTTTATTAAATTTAAATGATGACAAGCTCATATTTTCAATTTGAACGAGGCTCAATATCAAAGTAAGAACTAAAAAAGGTGATTAAGTTAACATTACGTAGGTATAGGTATACACGACAAAAGATAATGATATTGAAGAAATAATATTGACTACTTTTTTATTCTCATCAATTTCCACAAGAAGAAGAACGAAAAAGTTCATTGTAATTATAAATTACAATGTGAAGTACCTACCTGTCTATTGGAATAATTAGGAGTTCCTAATTACATCATGTACCTATGTCCAGTAAATAATTATTGATCTGGTTTTTCGGCCGTCTCGTTATTACAGACCTACCTATTGATTTACAATTTTATACATCGTACATTCTAATATATAATAATCACGTGTTACATACCACCGTTCAACGTCAAATATTAAGCATACATCATTATTGAAGAGCTCAATTCAAAAACCAACTAAGTCTCATTTTTGACATTTGGAGCCATCATTTTCCCGTAAGGCAAAGTCGCATCTTTTCACTGGCATAATACGGCTCATGCCCCATTCCAAAATCGTACAAACTAATCTGGAAGTCGAGGTTAAGTCCAATCCAGTTCCATTCCAAACTCAACTTTGCACCATGAACTTAGCTGTTCTGGTGATAAACGTGTTCTTACTCGGCCGACGTAACGAAAAATCGATTTGATGTAAAATCAGTTTTTGTGACAGTTGGTTTTGGAATCGAGCTCTTCAATGTAACGTAAATAAGACAGATGGAATCAATTTTTTACTACATACCTAATAATGAATGTGTTTATTATATTTACATATATTATTGTATTATGGTAAAATTATTGAAATGATTTGATTATGGGTAACTAGGTATGCTAGTGTCTTTAGTTCGAGTACAATACAACGGACTAACGGAGCTTGAAATTACATCTTTTATGTATTTACTTCGTTATTCATTGACTTGATACAGCAATGGGTGGTATCCTACAAGTTTCAATGAAGTCTCATATAATAATATGAATAACATAGGGGTGTCTTAGGAAACGAAAAGGATACGAGTGAAGTTCAGGATCTGGCGGTGCGTCGTCGTTAAGGACATGAAGAAATATCAGCATGCCTATAAAGAGAGCAACTCCATGACAGTGAAACTCACTTGTACTGTCGACGGATAGCTCTCTTGATAGTACATGCCTTGTGAAGAACCTTCGACACTCGATGCCTCGCTGTTTCTTCTAAAAGGAGTCGTTGTTACCATGTTCTCAGGATGTGTGTTGAACTATAGAAAGAATAGATTTAAGAGAAATATTATTCATTTCAACAGTTTAAATTTCGCTGGAAGATAAAAGTAAAATTTACTAAACATAGAGAAACAGAGCTCAGGTATTCGACGTTTATATTAACAGTTTGCAGAAAACGGTTTTTATGAATAGATATTGGGAGTGTTAATTTCGTCTTTGCTTGATAATCACAAAACTTTCTTTGGGTAGGTACCCTCAAAATTAGATGACAATGTTACTCCTTCTGTATCTACAAGTATGATGACTGTATGATTATCATAAGTGCTGTGCTACAATAAAGACTGAAATTTTGGTTATCTCCAAGAGATAAGATTCCCGGGATCACTCCAAAACCAACTTGAAAGTCAACGGGTCAATGACACTGATCACCCTTACTACGGTGTTGGGGATTACCCACCTTAAAATGTGAGGTATGTAAACAAGAACAACACAATTTTTGATTTGGGAATATGTAGGTTTGTCTTCTTAACAAAACCGAATGGGCAATTTTCATGGGTACCTAACAAAAATTCGCTTCATTGGCCAAATCCTGTTCAATGACGGGTTGACGGAAATCAACACTTATTTACTACATAATGAGGTGGTTGTATTGGAAATTCTATTCGGAAAACGAGTGTGAAATTTGACTTTCTGAGTTACTGCAAAAATGAATGATCTACTTACTTGATCTTTCGAACCAGTAAGAGAACATTTTTCCAGCATTTCCACTTCTAAGTCGAGAAGGAAAGTGCAACATCACGAGTTCAAGGCCTATTGGTCGATGAATTACCTTCAGTACTTCATTACACGTGCAGTGAAGGAAACTACTTAAACCCGCTAGGTATCTTCCAATAGCTTACGTATTATGATTCTCAGGAACCAGAGCCTTCTTCACCGTATTTTTACCCTACAATAAGTTTCAATGTGAAGATTGATGTACTATGTCGAGGCACGCTTGACGTCTTTGAATTTGAAAACGTGATACATTAACTAGCGTTGATTTTTTTAAAAATTAAAATGAATCACTCTCTTTTTTACAGATATTGGGGACCCCCACTTTAATGAATATTTAAACTGTTGATTCAGAATAAAAATGGTCGAAGGAATTAAATAAATCCGCTCATTGCTTCTCCAACAAAGGAGATTTCAACGGATTGATATATCTACAGTCTGGTTATTTTAATGTGATTAACTCTTTGTAAGCCGCTATAAGCTCCAAGGATTTTACTTTGAAAACCTATCTCAGATGGTATGCTGTGTTACTATCCTATAACGTATTGATAAGTAGTAATTAATATCTGTGATTAAAATCTTCACAATCCAAGTTCTTATGAAAATTGGTAGGTATAAGATTATGTTTTCCATTCCATAAATAAAGAAACTGTGTATGCACAGTACAATCGTAGGGGAAGATTTAAAAAAAATCTATAACAACCAGGCAGTGATTTCATCCAACAACTCCGAAAATATCTTCGAGTAATGACTGACTCAGCCTTCACGATTGCAAGAAGTAGGTACAGCAGTTTA
This sequence comes from Lygus lineolaris, assembly GCA_030264115.1. Taxonomy (NCBI): domain Eukaryota; kingdom Metazoa; phylum Arthropoda; class Insecta; order Hemiptera; family Miridae; genus Lygus; species Lygus lineolaris. The sequence goes on along the minus strand of JAEMON010000010.1, from coordinate 10,240,774 downwards.
GCTTGGCTTTAATACTCGTGAAATTGTATAGTTGTTGTTGTGGCCACGTTTCAACTGCTGGAGAAGAATTCCAATTGTTTCTGAACGCCAGATTGAAACCATTACGGAGTGCAAAACGGACTTCAACAATTTCCTCTTTAGTTGTCAATAGGAAAGATTTAAATTTTCTCACGATTCATAGAACTCTGAGAAAAAGTTATGATCGCATTCATTAATGGTGCACATTCATATTATATTTCTGAAGAGCTACATAAAAACAATATAACTCAAAAACATCTATATTAAGGGTGCCAATCAAAGACTGAAAACGAATGTACCTATGATCTGAACTCGTTTATATTATTGAGCCAAGTGGGTGTGGCACCTATGCCTCATCATAACATGAAAGCATAAATAATTGAATCAATATTAGTTGCAACCATTCAGGTTGGAAATAGATATTCTGATGGTAAGGGATATTGGGATATTGGTAAGGGAAAAGTGGATGTACAAGCACGTGAAGTATGTGAGCTGGGCTAAAAATCTGCGTGAACCTTACGTGGATTCCGTACGTATACGTACTCAGAATCCAACGTAACTAGAAAGTCAATTACCTACCTTGCAGAACAGGGGAATCAAAAACAACTCACTATGATGTACCTACAATGAAAATAATAAATTATGCCTGTTCTTTTTCTATAGCGGATTGAACCCTACGGTATTAATATTTCCACAATAGATCTTTTAGGTCGCATTGGAGAGGTACTGATAATCAGGGGCTATTAAGTCCCCAACCCAAAAAAATGGATTTTATATACCTACGGACCTTGGCCTATGTAAGTATGTCAAACGTTGAAGCAACTACAAAAATGAATGTTAAAACATCACCACACTACACTATGCTGTATGTAGTATAGAATGCCTTTCCACTATTCACTTAACAATTATTTCGTTTAAAAATACTCTCCAAAATGATTCAGATCAAAAGTATTTTCATCATTTTTGATAGCAGATAGACGAGTAAACCCGGTGGTCCACACCTTTGTTTGCTTAGTTCTTATTTATTTAGAACTGGCGCGACATTCCCAGGTCCCCACCAGTGAATGTTCGTCAAACCGACAATCACCACGAACGAGATAGCAGTAATGCCGCGTATCCAGATAACGAGGCGACTCACCTATTACAGCAGAAAACCAATACGTATACATCCATGGTAATTGGTTGGTTTGCTGTTATAAGTTAGTAACGGCTGTTAGCAGTTATCGGGGTACATTTTTTATTTTTCTCCCTTTACGAAATATCACATTGCAACTAGCCAGTAGTTGAAAGAATAAAGCTCGTATATTCTATATTGTTTAAAAAACTCCACTTGTTATTTCTCCATCAAGAGGACTTTTTATGATTTTCACATGCGCTGCCAGGGCGACTCCTCCCGATTGAGTGTGAGAAATTTGTGTTTGGTGATCGTTTGCACTTGCGCGCAGGTTAATATTAGTCCGACGGCGATTAAATTCAGAGAGGACCTCAAGGAGCTATAACCCTCAGACTCCCTGATAAGTTAATCGAAATTGTACCCTATGTTAGTATAGTTCTGCCCTAGACAAGGAATTCACTGGACACGGAACCAAATTATGTTCAGAAGCTCTGATGCGAGTGGACAGTCTGATTTTGGAGAGAAATTCTCGTTAATGTTCACTACCTTCAGTAGTGAGGCAGACAAATTTTGGTAGAGTGGGAATAACTTTGGATTGGTCTATGTTAGAATATTATAAGTGAGCTTCGAGCCAGGGGGGAAGTTTCAAGGGTACGAGTGATGAGGAAAAACTTGGTTGTTGAGTATCAAGGTTGGCTAATTTTAGTACTTAGTACGTTTGACGACAGAATGCCGACTTCGTATTATTTACCATAGGTTGATAATTATTAGGACCATTGTAATACATTATCAATGTCTCTAAAATGAAAAATCAATCAACAAACGTTTTTCAGTAGGTATCCACATCTAGGTAAACATCTTACACACCTAGATACAGAATATTATGTCAAAACCGCTTTACTGTCACCCACTACAAAACTACTCATTATCAGTGGCTTACTCACAAGCCATCGCAGGTGAGTTGAGCTGGACTCCGATAAGGCAAACATCGCCGAAGTGCTTCCCACGATCGCAGGGAAGTCACCGCGCCCTCGACCGCGTCAAGTTGATTAGATAATAAAAATTGTGGTTTTACTTGAACACGTACGCCGCCATGGATTAACGGTAAACTGACGGTTTTACAAATATTCATCACTATATCAATTTACGATGACAGCTAATAAAAATGACGCATCCTTCTAAGAATTACTTTTAGAACAATTATACGCATTCAACGTGTAGCAGTTAGAAACATTAACGACGAAGTACTACGTCATCTCCTTATAAGTTTATTATATTACTTGAACTCATAAAAAAAGTCTACCAAGTTGGGTGGGCAGAATAGCTTCCTTACTTTGGAACGTGGGGGTACAGAATCAGTTAGTGAAAATGTCAACGAAATTGGTGGAAAAGTTCCCGTTCCAAAATTCACGTTTGCGCATGCGCACTCACTGATATTGGTCCTATAGCAAACCAGAAAATGTCACTGAAATTGCCAGTAGTTCCGGCGTTTTGCCTGTGACAACGAATTTCAAGTTTGCGCATGCGCAGTAGCCAATCCTTTCCCTCTCTTGACTAAATTGTTCAGAGAGTTCAGAATCGTAAAAAACAAGTGGAAATTTCGATTTTGGAGGAGACAACTTTTTTAAATCTCTGGCATTAATATTGTCGAATGCATAGCTACCATACATACATCCATAGCTACCTTCGGTAGTGAGGAAACAATAGCAGGTATTTACACTATTTAGAAGAAGTGAAAAACGTCAGACATATGGGTTGTTAGATGGGAATGAGATAGGCTCGATGTTGACATGCATTCGATTTTCTTACTTTTATCGCTCTCCCTGCAATAAAAGATTAACAGCCTGGAACTGTTTTCTCGCTAAATTTGAAGCCATGAGCACGTTTACCTCTGAACAGATTATGTTTACCATCAGTCTCGAGGATAAAGTTAGTGTCTTAATTTATAACCAAGTATTGACGAAATAATTTCGGTTCATTGTCTCAATAACTGACTGGCATAGTTTACTTGAAAAATGAAGTTTTATCTCTTAGCTGAACATTTTGATTTAAGTACGTAGGTCGAAAAAGTTGGTCGGTATCCACACCTATAAAATCCAAAAACCGATGCGTACTTCAAACCTATTCATATATGCAGTTTAAACAAATTACGACTAGGAGTTTTAGGAAGGAAGTAGACAATGTACTTATTACCAAATTGGTGCATTTTTCGAGTGTTCATAATCTCCCTTTAAATCATTGATACAAAAGTTGGTATGATCAATGTTTGGTTTCAGTAGCCTCAATGCAAATCCTATGTGAAGTCGAGAAATGTATCTATTCATGATGCTGCATCGTATTAACAGAAGTTAAATTTATCTCTCTCCAGTACAGAGTGGTACGCCTTGGTCTATTTGTATTACTAATAGTCTAAACAGGTTTTCTCATTTTTATTAATTACGTCTCAATGAAGATACAGGTACCTACTTAGTTTGATTGTCGTAACAGTCTTCTTACTAATGATGTAGAGCTAATAAAAAATATTAGCCAATGCTTCACTAAATTAATTGAATAAAAATAAAAATAAAATCTAAAAACAAAATAAGTGAAAGAAGGAAATTTTAAACCTTGATGAAACGATCTGGAATGGATTGATCCAACACAAGATTAGGTATATGAGTTGGGCTTTCGTCCACGTGGCTTTGAAACCACCCACCATATGTGCGAACATTTCCCTAAACACGTTGTTTCGCGAAAATTAATTAGGTGTCTACGATTTTATGATGAATTCATAAAAAATATATAATCATTTATCTAAATCCGAAGTTGAAATAGGTAGGTAGGTCATTGTGCAAATTTTTCAGCATTTTCAATTAATTTCGAATTCAAGGTAACATTTTTAATTTTTTTTGGTACAGAAAGTCGGGATTAAGCCAGAA
>JAEMON010000010.1:10220539-10234212 GCA_030264115.1 Lygus lineolaris | reverse complement strand
GGAGCGACATGAAAATCTCTCACTGTGTTGCGGGCTTGTACGCAGTCAGTTAAATAAATCATAGGTTTATGCGTAACAATTAACTCGAGACCGTATCTCTCACTCTACCTGGGTAGGTATGCTATGTAGGTATCTTGTGGTGAAGAGATGACTTACAATTGGTATAGGTAACCTACTGTGCCTCAAACGAATGTTCAGACGGACAGAATGACTGAACCGACGGCAGAAGCTGGGCAAAAGCAGCTCAATTTCCAAATCAGCTCCTCTAGAAGCTCACTTTCTGGCTCATTTAAAAAGTCAACTCCTAAACTGAACTCCAACTGAAATCTGCTGATATGAGTTGAGATTTAAAACTGTAACTCGTAGATGAGATGGGTAATTTTTTCTATGATTCTTCAATGTTTGCGTCCCCTGTCCCCCTGCCCAATGTGACGTCACAGAGGACAGAAACGTAGAAAAATCATACAGAGAAAACTCTCGTAGGAGAGTGCTTTTGGTGTGGAAATTATCAGTATGGAATCTACCTACTTTCGTAAAAAAAGAAAAAAAAAAGTACTTTAGTTAAATCATGGGTATTCCCTATTAAACACCGCGTCATAATTTGCAGTGTATTACTTACCTACAATAAAATGGAGTTTGTGAATGATGTGGGTTTGGTTGACAGCCTTTGGGGAGTTCTAAAAAAAAAAAGTATTAGCTTCTATTCAGTCTTCATGAAAACACTTTATACTTGATACCTCTTGTGAATCGGTGAATGATCATGATCCATGAGGAACTTGGAAGCTGGGTCGATGGAAATGGTTGACTTCTAGTCCTTTGGACTTATCCAAATCACACAATTCAATTCCGAACTACGTATCACGTAAACCACCGCAAACACCGACGTTGGCGGTGCACACCGAGACGATGCCAATAAACGTTGACTGTACCTTCATCGCTCCGATAACCAGCTGAATGGGGAATGTGATCGTAAAAAGAGATAAAGCACGTAAAAACGAGATGTTCAATTGTGAGACTGTTGGCTAGTGTTCTTATAACTTGTGTTTCTTGAGTCAGCTTCACATCTACTTTCTCGTGCCTCTCCTCAACCTGGGTGTCTGCAATAGATTACCTAGATCAGGGTGCAGATGCACACAGCCATAAAATTCAGATGGTGACGACTTTTGCATACTTAGACGATAGCATTCTCAAACTTTTCAATAAAGTATGACGTTCGGAATCATAGATATGATAATAACTACATTAGAATTTTCGATTGCTCTTGGAACCTTGTCAGTCGGTAGTCACGTGAGAAGTGATACCCCTATAAAACCAAAGTCAAGTGTGCAGTTGGAACCTTGTAAGACGAAGGTGGTGATGTCAGTTGGAGCCTTTTCAGACTGAAAACGAGCCGGTATTATTATTGGAACCGGGTCAACCCAAGGTTGAGCCTGCATTACCAAAGTCGAACCTGCAGTCAGAACCTTGTCAACCCAAGTTAAGAATGAAACTGCAGTTAAAACCTTTTCAAACATGGGTCACATGTACGACCCCCTCCCTTCCTCCCACCAACTGGCGTTTACTATTCCCCCATTGATCTTAACGGGACGTACACATTTTTAATGACCCCCACCCCCAAAAGCAATACACGAAAATGTGAAAATACAGAAACAATGTAATGACTGTTATGAAGGTTTACTACCCTTCCAACTCCATGTCTTAGATCCTAACATTCATGCGTTCTCAATGCTTTGCCAGAATAATTATTATGAATAAATTATGACAGAATCATAGAACCATTCCCATAATGTATAAGTAGAATGGTTTCATAGCAATGCTATTTCTTCCCGAAATATAATGGTTGTATCATCAGGTTAAATAAGAGTGTTCATCCCAACTAAAGAAAACTAATTTTCTTCAATGGAAAACAATGGAAATGTTATAGTGGGCCGTAATGGGTTGGTACGTAGTATTAGTAAATCATTTGAGTTGGGCATTCGGGCATCCGATCGTCATCTTTCTTACGCATTTCTTCAATGAAAACTGGAAAAAAGGTATGGAGCAAATAAATTCAAGGACCAATAAAAGTAAGAAAATGCGCGACTTGAAAGAAGAACAACGCTCATTCTGCTTCTTTATCTTGGCAGTAAAACGATGAACAATTCTTTTTATCAGTTTTAATGATGCTTTGGTTCGCGATATGATTTTATTGCAGGACAGCGGCAGTCCGGAATAACGTCCAAACGAGTCCTACCTATGTAGCAGAAATGTCCCAGTTTAATACAAGTATATTATTATTCTCTAGGCGATGATCAAATGTTCACACTCTTTGAGTTTGCTATTCTGATGCTACAGGTAGTAGGTACGTATGTCTTCATGACGAAAAAGTCTGAGAATGTTTCTAAGTCGCATATTATTGACGATCTAGGAGGACATAGAACAATAATTAAAGGAGGGATTGATTTATTGTTTTAATTTTCTTTTTGTCATACATATATTTACGACAGCTGCTATAAATGCCGAATTCAAAACTGGAATTTGGTACATAGATTCCTTCTATAAGTATGAATGTAACAAGATTGTGTAGGTGTAGTAGAACATGATTGTAAAAGTAAATTAAATGTCCCGGTACTGCTAAAAATAAAATGTAGACATTTTTCACAACTTGAAAACGTCATCATATTCTAGGGTTTTTTGTACATTAGGTTTTATGTACAAAAAATTTTACATTACATTTATGTTTTTCATTGAAATGAATCCATGTAATTGTTACACATCGGGCTTGTTTGCTAATAGGTTTAGTTTTATATAGAAGATGAAACTGTGTGAACGCATTCGAAAGAACCAGGAACTGCATTTGCACATGAGTGAAAGGTGTTGAAGCTTTTCATTCAGATAAATCAAGGTACTTATTACACTTAGTTTGCTAACAAGTTTAGTTCTAGAAGATAAAGCTGTGAGAACGAACTTGGAAGAACCAGGAACTGCATTTTCACATGGCCTAAAATAATTACAAATTAATTTAATACTACGTAGTATTGGTATGCTTTAGGTAAATGAGCGAGTACTTGCTTTGGAAGGAGGTTGTTTGAGACGAAAACTTTTTGTGAAGAATGGGATGAGCCCCATCTTTACATTTGATAGGCTGAAGAAAGTGGCTGAGCCCACCGAAACATTATGTACCTACCTAATCAACTAGGCACCAAATAAATGAAGACTCCAAAACTGTGCTTTCCTGAACGTATGGTAATGAAATGGTAAAACCAACCCATCATCACAATATTCATCGTAATAGTATGGAAGAAGGGATTATAATGGTAACAGGTTCAGCCGTTTGAGCGTTTGAGCACACACTTATATATTGCCAGATTGTAATGGAGATCATTGCTTGGAATCACTACGTTATAAAAATTACGAAACTAATGCAATCTTAATCAATAACGTACTTTAGGGTTCAACGACAGACAACTGAACTAGGTAGTTAGTTATACTGGCTTATTGATACTGTTCTCCCTCGAAAAGAAATGCAGGAAATGTGGATATTTACTAATTTTTCTTATTTATTTTGTGAACACTATCAGATTTTTTGAAAGTTATAATTGGAATTTTATAATCTTCCACGATTAGGTACTTACAGTGATTCTTCGAAAGAGAAGGTAGTTGTCTTCAGCTACTCAACTGAGAGACCTTGGTGAAGAAACCGATGTGACGTGGAGTTAACTAGGTCCTGTAAAACTTTGTATGTTTGTTCAGTTGCGGCAAATGAACTAATTTCATAACGTCTCGACTAACCTTAATGTTTGCTTTCTCACGATACAATGATAAATTGCGTGGTACAAAAATATCTGTGTTGATCTATCCCATGACGGCATGAGATTTTAGTGAAATTTTTGTCATAAGTATTTTCGCAATACTACGTAATATTATAATTATAATATTACGTAGTTTCGCGAAAATACTCGCCTCAATTATGAAAATAAACAAATCAATCGCCTCAATTATGAAAAACGCCTCAATTATGAAAATACTACGACTAAAACGTAAAAAAACCGCTGCAAATAATTGAACACTGTTTATTATTTTTCTATTCGTCCAATCCAGTACACTTTCCGGTTTTTGAGATCAATGGTTTTATTTTTATTTTTTAAAATTATATCACGAGGTTTACAATTTCTTATGAGTACCTACCTGTAGATACCTAATTATTACAATTATGCGAGAGTTGTAGATCCTTCATAAGGTAATTCAGCAGATAACTAAGGAAGTTTGTAAAAGTAGAGAGGACACTCGATCAGGTGCAAATGAAAAATGCTGAAAATTATTATACAACGGTTTATTATTTTTGTATATAGGTATGCTTGGATCACCCATTTGCATTCTTCTTTTCTTCTTTTTCCCCTGCATTATTGATTGTGTTTATGTTTTTTTTTTTAATAGAAAAATATCAACACCATCTTGAATTTCTTGCTCAAGTTCAATACGAAGGATATTTGTGCAGGGCCCACTTGGCAGACGTTTTTTGTTCTGGATAGTAACGGAGTATTTGGTTGGTAGTGCATCTTTAGTTTCTCCCATTGTCACAAGAGAGATACCGAAATGAAAAATTTCTACTTCATTCCTCGAGGTTGAAGCTCTGGTAGGCACATGAAAATATATCACCAGGAGTTTAGAAGGCACCAGACACAGGATAGTCGGAGAACAAAAAAATAAATGTTCCTAATTAAGCTTTACGACGTTAGAATAGACAGAGGGAGAGTAACTGGGACGGTATGTAATATTCATATGGGCAGAAGGCCTGACTACACATACCTTCAACTTCTTAAAGTTGTCACCTCTCAAATAATAAACAGCTTTGGAAAGCACGTTTCGAATTGATTTTTCTTCCACTGTGCTAGTCGGGACGAATGCGTCACATCTTTTTCTAAGGGTATCACCCATCGATAGAAACCACATTGAAACTTTCAAATGTATGTACGTAGTTGATTCGAGAGAATCGATGAAAATGAAAAACGCAAATAATATATTTTCAAATTGCATTTTCACAATTCGAGTAGGTTCGAATGGAGAGAGAAAACTACTTTATTCGTCGAGCTTTCGATACATCTACTACCTCCATTTGGGCTGATATCAAGTAGTACTCGTAGGTACTCTTTTCCTCGAACTATCTGGAGTCGGTAATACACATCAATGTAAGGGGGCCACTCTATTACAAGTTAAGTTTAGTGGTTTAAAAGAATTATTAAAACTTTATTGTGGAGGGTTTACTTCAACCCTTATTTTTCACCACTAGGCCCCTTACGGAACCTTTGTAGTTACATTTATTAAAATTTCATTCATTTCGGTCGAAGTTGAAATGGTAAAAGTGCCACGAAGCGCAAGCTAAATTATTGAATAACTGAGAGTAATAAACTAAAACACAGCTCTGGAAAAATGAAATTTTGAACGCATTTATTTGACAAAAATGGAACAAGATTTTCTCTTGAGGCTGTCAAACTTATTTACGGTTTACAGTCAAAGCCTACTGATCAGATAACTGACGAATGTAGGAAGATTTTGATTAATACAAATAATAATTCTGTTGGATGCTGGTATTTTTATTTGTTTTTTACCCTCTTCATAGAATCATAGTAGTTATATTAGGTATTAAGGCCTCCGTCAGATCTAGAATTCGTAGAAAAAATGAGAGAGTACATCATTTTTTCCTACACTTATTCGGTGATCTTGGTAAATACTCGAGTGACTGTGCAAAAATCGGAGATTATTATAGAGTTTCAGAAGATACTGTTTTCATGACTGCAATGAACCTCTTGGGTTGGATGGGAATAACGACTTTCCTCAATGTGAGTATCAACAAATGCCTACAAAATGATTCCGTTGGCCCGCAACTAAAGAATGGGACCGTGATCCCGACCGTTTTCTCAGCAGTCTTTCCCGAGGCAGCCTTGTTGGTCCAATTAACATAATTATGCAGGGTTATCACCCGCTCGTCAGTTTGTTAAGTAAACACTCCTGGGCTATCTTTATTCATATACCAACGAGTAACGACTTTTTGAGGCCTCCTCCTTAGTTCGATACGGTTCACTCAATTAGAGCCCTATTAGGTACAGCAGGTTGTTAGGCAGGTAAAAGGTAGCAGGCATGGTGTTTTATGTTGAAGTATCAGTGTTATATGACGGATTTGGTTCGTCGTTAGTTATCTCGTCTCAGGGCCTTTTAATATTCATAGTTCATTATAATGTGTCTGTCTTCAGCTTTCTGTTGTTCTTGCATTCTTCGATCATTTTAGTGATTCACGTCTGTTTGAAGAAACGAACAAGGAACATACAGATTTCAAGGAAATTGAGATAATATTAGTATTGGATCAGAATATGAGAACACCTAAGAAGAACCAGAAAGAAGACGATCACCAAGAGAAGCGTAATACAAACATTATTCACCACAAAACAGTCACAAATCCAAATCATGCATATACAAATTAGTACAGTTGGGGATCTTGTTTGAAAGTTATCGGAAAAGTACAACAGAATCTCAGAATCAGAAGATAATCTTGGTTCTTGGTCGAAGAATCCTACCATCGATCGAGATTCGAGATCAAGTCATCGACCATCGAATCGAGTGATTCAACTGATTTCCGGGCGTTATAGGTACCTTGAAAACCGTAGTATCCACGAGCTCTTGCGTTGGTGTTTCACTTGTATCCATCGTCTCGGTAGGTAGTTGTCGCTTGGTAGGTAGTAATACTTTACATATATTATAAGTAGAAAGAATGATGCACCTACCGCCATATTTAATTCAACATTTCAACATTCCCCTATCTTAAAAAAATGCAGCTCTCTTTAATTCAGGTACCTACCTACCAACATAATATTTCAGAGCCCATAACAGGTAATGTAATTAGCATTTCTGTGAGAGAACATAAATATGTAGTTATTCAGCACCGACATGTACAATATTTTAAGTAACTAGGTAGGTACTACAAATTAAAATTATAACTGAAATATTATCAATCTGTGCATGAAGTAATAATTTCACGACAAAAAGAAAATGCAATGTTATTGTCATGACTTGCAAAGTGACTTCGAATTACTTGAGAAAACATGATTCCTTTTTCATTGTTTTCCAGAAGTTGGATTTTATAACTCTGAACAAATTTTCATGTTGGCTTTGGAAAAACCTATTTACTCATATTTTCTGAAAAAGTTAATTGAGAATTTATGTATTTTATTTAAAGCTGAATTTCAAAGTTTATTTCTACATTACTCTAACTTATGTGCGAGTCACTGAGAACGTCTCTCGTTTTTCAATCCTAGTTGCCGCCGTATTTCTGCAATACTTCACAGTTGAGAAGTTTTACGATATGGGAAAAGCAGGTTATCGCTGGTGATATGCTCCTATCGTTATATTGGTCGTCTATTTTCTCACGATGTCGCCATGTTGGGTAATAATATGACCCCTATTATTTCAGCAAAAACGAACAAGATACCTTAATTTGAGTGACTGGGGAACAGGAAGCTCTGAGGCGCTATCTACATTGCAATGGGTCTCAATGAACTTGGGTTATCGGCCTATGTGTAGTGGGAGAGGCCTTATACTCGACTCGATGTTTCTGGGTTGACCAGGACCACGTCGGTTTCTTTCCGATTGTAAACGAATATGTGTACGGCTGAAAATTTGAGTGTATATATATGACTCAATAGACAAATATGGACTCAAATTTAAGTGTCCACCTAGGTACGAGCCAGTTTATACCCATGCGTTCCACCGTATAACGAAAAGCCACGATCAGTCTCTGATCAAACCTCAAAAATTTTCATCAGCTATAAAAGCCTTCCTGGTTTTTTACTTCCTCAGGACGCTATGTAGGTAGGAAGATATGTATTCGTGCAATAAATGAAGAGAAAAATATTTGTCCTAAAAAATCAAAAATGTCTACTTGCTTAAAGTTTCAGAGCTTTCTGAACAATTTTGGTTCCGTGTCTGTCTGTCGGTCGGTCTGCCTGTGGTCAATTCCTTGTCCCAGGCAAAACAATACGAATTTATGGTCAGATTTCGGTGAAATGCCTGGACCTATGAATTTCATCGCCATCGGACCACTAGTAGTGCGGGCTCATGCGCAAACGTGAATTTCCTGGAACTACGATTTCTCTGTTCCTAACTGACATATTTAGCTCAAACGGGAGTTAATTTTAGGTTAAACAATAGCTTCAAATTTGGAGACTATTGGACCAGTAATTAATACCTACTGCGCTTGCGTAATTTTAGAATGTGTTTCATAGCCATAACTCGGAACTACTCGACCAATTTTGGTGAAATGTTCAGAGATTGTACGGGTAGCCCCTAGACAGTCCCCAGATATTTCGTAGCCATCGGACCACCTGTAGCGTTTGCGCATGCGCAAACGTGAATTTCCCGAATCAAAGATTTCCTAGTTCCTAGTGGACCGACTCCGCTCAATTTCGGAGTTTTTGGTTGAGGGCTGACTCCAAGACAATCACCCACGGTTTTCGCAACACTTACATGAGTGATGGGTACTGCGCATGCGTAAACTTGAAATTTTGTTGCCATAGACATACCTCGGGAACTATTATACCAATTTAGCTGAAATGTGCCGAAGTTTCTAGATGTATCAAAAATATTTAACAGATCAAAATTGGTTGAAATGTGAAAATACCAAGTTTCTTCGGAATCGGATGGACTTACATTTTTCCGGTAAGTGATACGAGTATGTTTCCTAACGTTTTTATTTCGAAAAAAATAAGAGATACAGTTGGAAACTTGCCTGCCTCACAACCATCCTATAATAATTGTTTTCTACTCATCACAGATGAAAAGACAACAATGTTACACAACCCTACTAATCCACGATTCAGAAGCTAAAAACCATGATTTGACTTGACATTCTCATCATTTTGGAACGTTTGAGCTGTTGAAAACAATCCTACCTAACTCATTATCGTTTCATGCAGTACGAAGAAACGGTTTCCCCTTGGCAGGAATGTATGCCCTATATCACTCAGGAATGGGAAGCTGCGCTAAGATTGTGGTGCTACTATTGTTCGTTCATTAGTCATGTATTCATCTTGGTCTCTGACGACGTCGTGTCGCCCTCGGTCCACGCTAGGAATATTCATGAAGGCCCTGTCCAAGACGAAAAGCGCGAAAATCCTTCTTTCAAAACCTGAACTATCGAACAACCAACATTTATTACGAATAGATATTTCACAAGGATAATTAAATATACTGGTATATGAGTAGTATGATTCTTTAGGAAAAGGTCAATTGAGTCACCGATATGAAATTATTTATATTTCAAGTATCTAGTACCCACCTATCAACCAAAAACTCAAATAACCAGGCTCTTTATCCGTTCAAACGCTGCTAAATTTGTAAATGAATCATATTATACCATCGAAAATGCGTAATAAATTTTCTACATTCATATTACGCTAGGTAAGTACCGCTTCTCTTCTTCCGCCGTTTCTCTAAAGTCCTAACTATTTTCAAACATTAAAATACGAAACTAAGGGCTTAAGTATAATACCATATTATGAAATTCTAGCCACACAAGTAAACAAAAAAAAAAAAACTGCCAAAAAATATAAAACAAGAAAATACGTCAATCGCCAAATCAGTCAGGCATGCCCTCAACTCCCTGTTCTTTGAGTTTTTTTATGGGCTCGTCGAGGTCTTCTTCTTCCAACTCGTCGAAATCATCAAGAAACAACCCCAAGACCCCCCTGAAACTTGATGGCACTGGGTCGATGGCACTTTTTGGGTTGATTTGGGCCCTTGGATCTGGAATTTTTTCACCCCTTTTTTGAAAGAACTTTCTCCTCTGATGGGTGGTTGATTGAATGGGACCAGAAATCATCTTTTTGGTGCTCAAGTGGGGACTTATGCGATTATTCCATGGAGCTAAGGCTTGCGGGTAGTGTGCTGAATGGTCTATCTTGCCTTGGTCCATCGGATAAATACCAACCTTCTTAAACCTTGCTTCTATCACTTCCGGGTTTAACTCCTCGCAAATCAGGCCAACCATGCTGGCAAATATGTTTTTCGGGAGCTTGTTGCCTACGTTTTGCCTTTGCCATGGTGTGTCCAGAGCCGCACCCCACTTGCTCTTGAGAGATTCAAAACCCGAAAGGTCCAGAGGTTGCAGAAGGTGGCTCGAATGAGCTGGTAATTTGAGTGGTTGATATGTGCGTGGTTTGCCCATCGTAAATTACGACTATCGGCCTTGAATCTCCTAAATATGTTGTTGAGGAAGGAGTTCACAAACCAGTTATAGAAACTGTTGTTTCCATCCAACCATTTTTTCTGGATGCATATTAAGTGGTTCCAGGGTAGATGGTATCACTCATCTTCTGTTCCCAAAGATATGCCTCTTTAGGGATAACTTTCTGACATTTCAACGATACCAGAACGATCCAGGTAGGTATGTGAGTCGAGTAGTTCGGATTCCATCCGAGATAGATCGTTAAAATCTGGTAGGTATTAAAATATACCCAGTTGATTTTCAAGCACATCAGATGATGGTTATGCTGGCGTTGATAGACGAATAACTACGGCCAAGCTTTGGTTGAACCGAATTTGACGCGAATGTTCGGTACATCAATATATTACTCACTCTATCATGACTGTATATATTTTTTATGTGACCGCCTATAGAGCGATCAGTTTTGCTACTACCTATATGTATGTATTATTTCAAATACCAATTCCTTCGGTTTTGTTCGATTGACAAGGTAAAAGTAACTCTATGGTGGTTCTCTAGGACAAATTTTGGGATGAAGAAATGTCGCTAAGTAACTCTACGATCTAAATAGACAATTTTATTCAAGTCAATATACCCTACTAGAAAAATCTTCAACAATACACACATAGGTAACCTACACACTCAATTTACAGGGTCTTAAATATTATTGGCACAATCTTTTGGGGTTAATTTATATAAGAAAGAGTAGACGTTATACACAAAACCCTCATTTTCATATATTGGTAGGTATTATTCATGTATTGGTAGGTTGTTTGGTTGACTACACAATAGATTGTTTGGTTGACTACACCGTCTTAGGTTACATGATATTTATATATGTAGGTAAAAATGTATGTAATGTATATTTATAATTTTTAACTGTGCCCTAAAGTTTGGAGTTTTATTTTTCTATCTCAATAAATACCAAATGCATCAGGAGGTATATGAGACTTTCAATGAATAATATTTTTTCATTGTATCAGTGCTTTCTACAAGAATTTCTATACACCCACATTTGTTAAAGATTATTATTGCATATAAGATCACAGAGACAGAACACTAGGACTAGAGTGACCGTGAGGTAGCAAGATATTGACAAATCACTTCGTTCTGATAATTCATTAGATGATGTGAAGTTGGAAAATTTTGTTTATCAACTCCATGACTGCGAGTTTATTCATTAATTTATGCAGGTTCCTCGAAATATGCATTTTCCAACAGATTTTGTAACGAAAGGTCAGCTAGGGAAAACAACTGTGCATGAGTACCTAATTATTAGAAGAGAGTAGTGCAGTAGAGCAAGCATCCATTTCAGGTTGGGCTCGACACCCTCACCGCCTGCTGTTTTATGAGGTGCTGGATTCGATCAGACGACCACAGCCGTGATGGAAATCTCAGCAGAATGACGGTACTCAAGCATGCTTTGAGCTCAAGCTACCCCAGTAATTACACAATCATTACTGTTAATTCATTGGTGAATACCGAACAACAAATCTTTTCTATTTGATCATCAAATATCAAAAGTAGTGCTACCTCTCATGACAATCAACTCAAAAGTTGAATATGAACGGTTTTGTTTGAATAACACTAAATTGAATTGTCAACAGTTAGGTATGTAAGTATGGAAACTACAGATACTCGGGAAAATATAATGATAAATATACAAACGTAAAATAAAGATTGTATCAAAGTATCAACGCAGTCGTATGGTCCGAAGTGAGGGTTGTTAAAAAAAAGATCGTGGCTATTCAGATCAATAAAAATAACTGTTATTAACTTTTCGCACTGTGACTCTCATAACATGAGATATTTGGTACAGTGCAGATTCGTACGAGAACCACAACAGCAGAACTTGAACTAATCCCCAAAATTAAATAGGTATGTGCGGTAAGTACTCAAACAAAATTTGATTGATGTTGCCGGGTGTGCTTATAATAGAAAATAATGGTTTTAGCAATGCAGTCTATCATGCGAGAGGAATGCAATTTATTGCGAGAAGTATCTTGCTACTAATTATCTTAGCTAAGAGATTCAGAAGAAGTGGTTGATTGCACGGTCCTATGTTTGTATCCTGAACTCTGTACAAACTTGGGAGATGGCCCCGATACAGCCGCAAGAGGAACCTCGTCTATGCGACCGAGATCGTTAGCGGCTCCAGCTGAGTTTTGCTTGAATAAACGAGGGCCTTTATTTTCCCTTTGCTCTCCAGTGCTTGCCGTGTCTTCTTTGTCTACGCTGAACTGCCTCCTGAGAAATCTGGAACTGGAGGCTCTTTGGATAGGCATTGATGGACCTAGAGAATTAGCGTCGTTCGGCGAAAGGCACCTGAAATCAATGAAATGAGTCCGTTGGAAAATGACTTATCCACACCATTAGATAGATGTACAGACTCTTTATTATGGCAGTGCTAGTAGAATATCCGTAGGAGAAAATAAATAGGGTATTTCTAATTCTGTATACAGAGGCCTATTATGATAGGCGGTACATGCATTCCCAGGAACTCAGGATACGAGGCAAAAATGGTCCAATAAAGGTCCAGAATGTAGGAGAAGATATTCTCGTACTATAGTACTCATACTGGACAGGCAAGGAGGCGAGTTCAAATTCTCATCCTCTGAAAATTCCGCCTCTGCCTCAAATTGTCGTGTGACATTAAACATTTATTTGTTACAAATTCATAATTATTGAATTGATGTTCTCCAATATACTGACTGATTCCTTATTATATTCATCAAGTATTATAAGTTGGGACTTATAACCCTCCTTTGTTCGGTAGATATTTTTATTGTTTGGTGTTATGAAATCAAACATCGGAAGTTGGCTGCCTGGCCAGTGTACCTGGGGTAGCATACCTGAATACACTTCTTCTCCTCCTAACAATCTATAAATTAGAGTGGTTTGGCATAAAATATCACCTGTAATGGTTGTATTGAGAGCTCAAGTCGTTCTCATCCACAACTCTCCTGAACTTCCCTCCATTCAGGTTCTGAGTACTTCTACTCTGGTTGACGAAAGACACTGCTGGCAAGTTTACGTTCACTTCTGAAGCTGAAAACCCCGATCCCATCCTCACCGGTTCTACGGAAAGGCTTTTTGTAGCATCCGGTTTCTTGTTTTCCGTTTTTTGATCGTCAGTCGACGAGTCAAACGTCATTTGGCGTTGGGCCAACCACCTTTTCATACCGTCACTTTTCCCTTCAGCATCCGCCGTCGCAAGCAAACCAGCGTCTAAGGAAAGCTGATAGACTGGTTTTTTCGCTTTTTTCGGTATTATGGGAGCCGGAGTTATCTCTTCGTCAGCCTCTTCGGAGTAGTCTTCAGTAGTGATCTGGGTTGGCATGATCCCCGTCCTTCCATAAATCACCAGCTGCTCGTCCAACCTAAAAAAACACAAAAAACGCATTAAGGTTTTAGTTTGAGATATTATATAAGTAACACA
>JAEMON010000010.1:10187308-10207215 GCA_030264115.1 Lygus lineolaris | reverse complement strand
ACTTTCGGTAGTGAGGATGCAAAATTGTTATAGCAGCCTCTTTTGTCTTGATTGTTCGGTGTGGGACCCCCCTCATCTGGAGAAAGTAAACCTACTCTCAGACGATTCCGAGTATGAGTAAGTACCTGAGAGGTTTCTCCAATTTTGTAGCCTCCCCCCCCCCTCCCCCCTCCTCTCATGCGTGCAATCTGAGAGGCTAGAGACGAGAGACCAAAACGTCCAACTCCCGACCCTCGATGGCGATGTGGTAATTTGACTGGATAAGCATATTCAAACGGTGCATGTTATGGACGTGAGAAAACACTTGATAAGAAGCCTAGAAGGCGTTGGTGAGCAATTCGAATCTTTTTCAACTCGATGCCAATTGGGCATTCAAGGGCAGTAAATTACCTGGGCTGAAGTCGTTGTCAAGACGAGGAGAGAGCCGGTGGCTGGGGACAGGAAATCGTTGAAAGTAATCAGTCCAGGGTGCAAAGGTAAATGGAGGAGAAAAACGCAAGAGCTGGGGTCCTTGTCGAGCCTTCCGAGCGCTGTGATCATAGTCGGCATTTGGTTCCAGTACAAAGGCGCCAGCAATATCAACGCTGCAACAACACATCCCCAGTATACACTCAACAACTTGGTTTAATGATTAAGTAGGTGATTGGAAGGTCTTTGATTGGTGAGGATAGGGATTGAGCGTAGAGGTATTATTGATTGCAAATGGGCAATCGCGATTGATTTTTTTCTTTTTTTCAAGAGACTATGGTTAGAATTTCAGTTGTGTTCGAATATTTTTTGATTCATTCGTTGAAATCAGTTCAGGCTTGCTTGAGTGCTCAGTAATTGATGATGCTGATGAGATTATCATCACTACGTACCTAGGCTTTTGTTTGTCCTCCAATATACTCATCTACTGTCATCGAAAATACTTCAAATACTTAACTGTCACCAAAAAAAAGTAATTCTGAGGATTAGAAATTAGTTAAATCATGATAGGTTCATGGCGGAGAGACTAAAAGGATAATTTGAAGACTGGGTTCAATTAGCCCTCCCCAAGCCATGAGGTTGAGTAATAAATCCAAACTTCAAAGCTCTCCCGGCTCCAAGCACCCCTAATTGTCGGACCTCGGACCGGAACTTTATCTATGCCAAGCCCTTCACGTCAAGTTACTTATATCGGACCACTTTGTAATTTACATTCGTCTTGACGGAACTTTCACAGTTTTCCCGCATGCTTGAACAAGAAATACCGTGGGGGTGTGTGTGTTTTTTTTTGGATGGGGAGGAGGGATATGGGGATATCCCTTCCGTAATGATTTTGAACTTGGAGTTGTTACAACTTATTACAGGGTAGGTAATAATGTTATCATCTAATAATGTACCATCAATCATGAATATGAGAGAGCTCGTACTTGATCATACCTAGCTATATTATGAACGAAGGGATTCAGTGTTCCTGAAACCCAAATACCTACCGCTAGTAGTAACTACTAGCGTTTCAACTCCAACTGTTGGATCCAGAGAGTCGCCTGATTGAATCAATGAAAATGAATAAGCGGAACGGCCGCAAACTTAATCCTAGCCTAATCACTTGAACCTTACTTATTGAACACGCCTACCTCCCAGATCGCTGGCGGTCAGCTAATAAATTGATTTATCCCGAGGGGTTAGACTTGGGCAGATGGACGCGATGTTGGGGGGGTTAAGGGGCTGGTAGCCCTTCAAACGAATCCTTTGACGCGGTAATTAATTCTCTGTTCCCTCAACCAAATTACCTCCTCCTGAATATTCACATCGTTCTCAGTCTTCGTGCCTTGGTGTGGTTAAGCACCTGGTATTTTCCCACAGTAGGTATCTACTATCAATCCAAACAAACTGAGTTGGTAACAAAATCTCAACTTGTGGTCAATGTATCGGTTTGTAATGAGTTACAGTATCAATCTCTTAATGTGGATTAATAAGTTTTTTAATTTCCTTACTCGACCACAATACTACTGTGAAGGAAAAGAACTTATTATTGCAATCGTATGAACAATTCCTGGTAGGTACATCCGGACAGTATTTAGGACTTTTCACTCTTTCTTTTGCCTCCTCACTACCGAAGGTAGGAAGCTATGTACGTATTCGTGTAAAAAATAGAATATAGAAATATAAATTTACAGAGATTGTGCGGGTTAGCACCGTGACGGTCCCCTGTGAATTTGATCGCAATCGGACCTCTAGTAGCGTGACCTGCAATGCCTTTATTGTACTTCGACGCCGTTGACCAAGTTCTGATACCATTTGAGTTGTAACCTCTGCTCCACAAGTTTTCTTCCATTGCAGTTGCATGAGGAAAGTGTTTAGCCTTGCTTTCTTTGTTACTGGAGAAATAGTTTCTCGTTCGTACGAGGAGGGTTTTAATAGAGAGGCCCTGGTGTATAGACCCACAGGTAAATGTAGTGCCAACCTACCTCTAAATAAATTATCTTGCTCTGATTTTTGCTCATGAGCAATTAGTCAATATAGGTACTGCACGAAAAGTTGTCATTAATGGTCTCCTAAATATATGGCCGAACCATTCTTTAATCCTTTTGAATTGAAACGTTTGAAATTAGTAAGGCTATCATAGAGATGTCGTAAGCCCCGTTTTTCATCCTAAACTCGGTCTTCCTCATTGACAGCAATCGAGTAAAATACATCATGGTTTCTTGTAAAATATCACTATGTATTTGAAAAAAGAAGAAAAAAAGATAATGACAGCAGGCTAACCTGCTTTAAGTATATTAAAGTTCGGTGTTTCTTCAGGGAAAACGATATTCAGTTACAATTGAGTAATAAATATAATCTAAATATTACGAGTACATAACGTATTATGTAGGTATGTCGTTTTATAGAAATCCATTCCAAAGGTACGAGTCTATTGAATACAATATTATGAAGTTGACGCTGAAAATCGAAATAATATAGGATGTCTTTACAAGTGCTGAGCCTTGAAAAGGGCTATAGGTGATTTGATAATGCTGAAAACTTTCAAGATGTTTAATGGAGAACTACCTGGGAGTTAAAAGGCAGCCAGCTTTACCTCAGAGATTATCTTCTAAGAGAGGAAAGTTTTAACGAGTATGATCCCTAACAAGATGATGCCCTTAATAACGGGAGGGAATAAGTTGGGGAAATCAAGTTGAGCCACCACGGTTTTTATGTATTAAAACCAACAAGAGTGTTCTTGTATATTCTATCCTCCAAAAAAGTCGTGGTTTGTTGCACGCAACAAAAACAAGCCCCAGAATTTTGGAAAGAGGGGATTTCTGCTCACCTCTTCTACTTTTAGCTAAGGGTGTCAGCCGTGACTCCAGTTCCTCAAGCGTGTAATTCCCATCACTCAGGTGGATGGCTTCTTTTAGGGTGATATTGGCTTTCAAAGCGCTATTCTCCACCAAGATGAAGAGCTGGGTCCAGTAGCTCGAACCTGAAGCCAAAAATATATGTCTGAAGTTCATTCTATGTCTATATTCTATATTGATATCACGTAAGGTATGTTTGATTGTAACCGTTTGTGACTAGAACGGCAGCGCTAATTCCCATAGTCCCATGTTATTTTAGTTCTTTTGTTATCCTTTTAGGCTATACTAGTAAATAGCTGTAGTTAGTAGATGTCGTACACCCTCTTCCTTTATTGTGAAATCCGTAGAGGCCTTCCATAGAGACTTTGTTTGAATAAATTCGTTAGTATCTTAGAAAGTAATAACTTCTGTTGATTGTCAAGCACAGTGGTTGATGGTTATAATCATATCTCATGTTTTGCTGTTGGAGCTTTGGGTGATTGTTCGTTGTTATTGGTGGTTGTAGTGCTATTGGAGTGTGAAAATACTCTTACTATGTAAATATCTAACTAAGTACAATACTTTAGTAGGAAAAGTAGGGTTGATTTTTCGAATTCTTGGCTTGAATGCTATTTTTTTGTAAACTAGCTACTGGAATTTAAATAGAAATTTTCGATAAAAAGTAGGTAATCTATTTTGAGAGTTGGCTCTGTATTCATGAAAATTAAGTGTCGCACAGACTATTCCATGGTATTCACTATATTGAGGGTCCAAACCATGGTCTTACAAGTGTACTCCCTTTGTCATTAGTCCTTGAAGAAAGCAAATTCTTGGAAGATAGAAGTGGGGTAACAACTTATCTTCCGAACTGCTAAGTTTTTTGCAGTGTCGCGTTTAAAACTTGTGAAGGGGAACTACTCGAAAAGAAGTTTTCTAGACAGCGCCACTACAGCGGATGACAAACTTTGTTAAAAACATTTTCCACGTTTCCACGATTAAACCTCCCTCATTTTGAAAACTGTGGTAGAAGTTTGGAAGGAGGGGTGACGGAATCGTGAAGACGGAATGAGTGTGAAGAAAGTTAATCATCCTGCCAAGATTAGCTCTTGGGAAAAAGTTGTTGTGTCTGTCAGGTATAAACGAAAAGTGAATATAAAAAAGTTATTTTTAATGTCTCCGTCCAAAACTTTGGTTGGCCCACAGAATGAAATTTAAGGGGATTAGAATTAGTTTGGGCGTTAAACCAGCGGCAGTTATTTCCTCATAAAGATAGGGTCCGGAGAAAAATGAGGGTCGAAGAAAAAAGAGAAAGAGGGAAGGAGCGAGACAGAGAGAAAAGAGTAATAATAGGGGAGGGTAAAACCACATTATACCGATGACGCTTTTTTGCACTATCAAGGCTCCAAATTTTCTACAGATTATACATCTAACTACCGTCAGCCGCCTAATTCCCTGCGAGTTTCGTCCCCGTTTAATTTTAATATAGCAAATTATTAATAGTTACCAACGTAAAATCGTACATAGTTAAACTATTTGCTTACCTAGTGTAATTGTGACGATTGACTTGAACCTGAGGTGCTTCAGCATATTTATCATTGCTGCAGCAACTGTTGACAGTTCGGGCAAGACGCGCACCATTTTCGACCCATGCTTCGTCCAAGGGTTCTGAAATAAGAGAGTGCGACACCACAATTTCGTACTAAAAGCCCATTCGAAATTTCGGTATTTACGATTATAGGTCTTATCCCCCCTTTTATATTCGTGGGGTTTATGGTCATTCATATTACAGAGTCGATGACGGAGAAGTTCCAGAACGGTTGAGTTTCCTATCAAACGTGTCAGAAACTTGCACTTGCTGTCGGTTGTATTTTCCTTCTTCCTCCGTGCATTCATATCACAATTGAGGAATATAAAGCTTAGGTACGTCCAACCAGTACCTAACATTATCAAAGTAACTACTATAAAATTATAGGCCTTCCAAAATAGGTATCTACGTATAAAACTATTTATGGTGAGCAGGTTCTCTTCTTTATATTTCACTGTATACGTGACAATCCCGAAACTTAACAGCATTTCAAAATCCATGATCAACGATATTCAAAAAGTGAATCCAAGTGGTGCCACCTTATGGTGTCAGTCTAGTACCACGAGTCGGGAAAATTGTATAGTCCGTACAATATTACCCCAGCAAGGTAATTGACTCAAAAACATTATACCACCTACCTCCCTAATCAACGATGAAGTTGGGACAGGTTTATATCACCGTGACACTATTTCGTGGAACCATGTTGACACAATTTCTTGGCACCACGGTGGAATAAACAATGCTATATTTACAAAAGCCACAATTCAGCCTCATTATTAAGAATATTTTGGATTAATAAAAAATATGGCACATTATACCGTTTTGAGCAACATTGGTGAAAATAAACCCCAGAGTCCTGAGCGGACGATCGGCCTGTGTTTTCACGTTATTTCAACCATAGGCAACTCACTTTCAGTTATAGAATTTTGAAATTTTTACTAACCTTCATGTAAAAGGATTGTTCAAGCCAATGGGTTAACCGAACCGCCAATTTGAAACCGTTATAGTGGGGTTATGTATACATGGTCTAGAAATCACGTCTGATTTTACTAAACATAGAAGATTAATTAATAAACGCTTACGCCTCCTCCTACAGCTCTCAAACGTGGGCAACTGTCTCCCAGAATGTTGCACTATCATATTATGATACTGCGGCTCAGGACTTAAGAGGGTCGTTTACACCTTTAGTAGTATCCTGTGAGGGGTTACAACACAAGGAGTACGATTCCTTCCTAAAAAGAATTGCAACTGCCCTGGCAGAAAAATGGGCCAAAACCCTTTCTCAAGTGACTTATCGGGTGCGGGTGAAGACCCAGATGAAGGTCATCCGGGCTGTCTCGCTGCGAATTTGAGGGTCTCGACGGAAGTGCGATGAATCGGGCTGGAAGACGGAGCCCTGATGCCCCTCAACTGAGAAGCTACTGGTCAAGACATGACTTTCTATACGCATCTGTCGTGAAACGTTCACAACGGAAAAATTGAGTGGAAAATTTCGACAAATTAAAAAAAAAATCTAAAAAAAATAAAAACATAAAAATAAAATATAAGGCTTAATATGGAAGATTAATATAAGAATTAATATAATTAATATAAGATTTTTTTCCAGGGCTTTTTTGTATTAAGTGATCCTGTAAAACGGTGGAAACAGGCTTCCCGAAATTATTTGTCAGAATTTTCCAGGCGTTGAAGAACAAAATTATCATAGTTATCGCAGTTTTCGCTGATTAGAATTCCGAAAATCCGCCCCCTTTGTTTTGTAGTGAATATAATAACGAACAAAGTAAAAAAAAAAACAAAATAAAAAAATTCGGCCCAGGCATACCCCTACAAAATGTACTGTGGAAGAGCATAACTTTTCTTTACGGCCGTTTTTTTTTTTTTTTTTTTTTGCCACCTCGGCTGTCGCTCAACCTCGATCTCACTAAGAGCGCTTCGCAAAATCTACTTGCCCTGAAAATTATTTACGGTTATCCCACATTTGCCTTTTACTTGAACAAGCCAAAAGCAGCATCGGACCTGCTGTTTAATTTGTGTCATTTCGGTGAGATTTTCAAGTGTTTATTATAGTTGAAAATGAGGGAATAAAAAAAATTGTTGCAACTAAATAAGAGGATAAACATAATATCGGGGGGAAACATTATGCAAATAAAAGGAGTGATGACGATTCCGGAAGGACGCAGTGTTCGTCGATGTTCACCATCCTCGAGAAAATTCGAAATAGATCTAAAAGATTATTATAGTGTGGAAAGTGAATACAAGCGTGATATTGAGCATAGAACTGACAGAATTTTGTAGAAGATGAAGAATCATGAGCGGCAGATTAAGGGCCGTTGTACTCGGCGAGCGCATGTATTGAGATTCTTTTTTACTAATCAGGGTGTCTAAACATTTTGAAACATTTGGAAAGCAATAGGTAATTTGTCAGATAGTGTAGATTGAAATAAAAAAAAGTTAATTTTTTCCAAGTTTTGGGGTGGAATTCCCCAATTCAAAAATAGCTAATCCAATCCAATTGGATGATAGAATGAGTTTGAAATACGTGTTAACATGTAAAAGCTTCCAGCATCATAAACTCTTCAGAATGAGCTATCTTCAATTTTTTCAAAGGTGTCACCTGAAAAAATATCCAAAATGGCACAAAATATAAGGTAAAATGGCTTATGCATATTTTTCGTATTTCGATTGGCAATAACGCGATAAAACAGGGTGTTAAAAACTATAAAAGACGATTTTTTTTGCTCAAAACCTAGGTGCTTACTACATGGAAAATTGATTTCTGAAGTTGAATTTAAATGTGTAACTTTAATTACCGCAGACCATCCTGAATGAACATTACTCGGTGACGGGAACATTCAATAGGGAAAACCTCATGAATCATCTCGATGTGGACTTCTGCACTCATGATACAGAAAACAAAGGACCATCATTTCATTACTCAGACACCAAAGGGTTCGGTAAGAGGGAAAGACGGGCTGGAATGAAAACATCGAAGTTTACCTCCCCTGGGAAGACAGTAGTAATGGGCAACATGCCGTACAGGGTTTCTCACTTCCGCTCATACCAAGTCTCTCACGTATTACGGACCCAACCCTATCCACAGCCGAAGCTTACGGGAATATTAAACTTGCTGGTCCGTATTCCTGTTCGGTTCGGGAAATAAAAACTACCCACGTCCAGGCTGAATAATTCATCATCGAGACCAATTTTTTCAACTCTATAATTCCTTTCGTTCATATTGCTTCATATATTGTAGATATACATAAGCATATAGACCAGTAGTATCGCGTTTTGTCGTTATTTGGGAACCAGAAGGAGTATATATTACTTATCCAAGAATGAAAAAATCATCGGAAGGTTAACATAATTTTTTATTTTCAGTTGGAAAGATTCCGTCTTTTGTCTCAATACCGAACCCCTGCAATCGAAAACAACAACAATTGTTTACTACTCTCGTTTACTTTTCACAGTCCCTACGTAGTATCCGAAAATTGAATTGGTGGATTGGCTTTTTAGGTGTTTTTGACCATTAAATAGATCACAATATAGTATTCGAGATCGCATGAAACCACACAGAGCGCTGTGCCCCATTCGCACCATTTGCTTTCCACAAGGGCTGAACGGAAAACGAGCAGGAAATACGATTGTGAATTGATGAGTTAAAAAAAGGTCCAATCCATTAATTGCTTGCCTACAAATTAATCGCCATTCAAACAACAGCTGAATTTGTGATATCGTATTCCCAGCAGGATGGGAAGTAACTAAGTACTTACTTTGCGGGGTATTCCAGGTAGCTACCTACTTGATACTCCTTGTACAAATGAAACAAGATAGGGAACGAAAAGGATTGAAGCTAATTTTCGTACCTAATAGAAGAACAGTGATCTACGCAGAAGAGGAAATAGTAGGTAGTTGTGTAATAATTTTCAGCGTTTTATGATACATATTTACCTTAGTGCAACAGAACGAAATTAGACAAGGCCCCGGACTCCAATACTGGCAACCCAACATGGCCTCTGTAGGTATATTGACCTGTATTACGAAAATTCACATTTATAATTCCCCTGGGCAATTCCAGCCTATTTCATCATACTATTATGCCAAGTTTATGACAGGTAAACTTTCTGACGTATGTTGAACAGTTTTTTGAGAAGGGAAAACAGTATTTTTGTTGTTGGGAGAGGCGAAGTAGAAGAGAGAGGCGAACAGGTGGGCGTGATGTGGGTTTGGCCTTTTGGTGGGGTGAAGGAGCCGACAAGAGTTGGCCGTAATTTGTATTCTAGAAGGATCTGGTACCTGCAAGCTCGACATTTTCCTCACAGGATGTGAAAATCTTCTAATGAAACATTCTTCATCTCCAATTCTTCATCTTCTTCTAATTGAATTTGCAATCGTTTCAGGAGTGGGATCCTCAATGTCACGTCAGAAAACCCCAAATTGATTGGGAATTGAGTCCTGAGCATCGCACGCGCAAGATTTTGCATCTAATTTCCCATTCCTAATATCACTATTATTGCGTTCCAATCCTCCCACACGCCTTTGGAATAGGCAAATGGATCCCCCATGGAGTTGGAGTCGTACATGCACTCCAGCAGCTCATAAGAACCTCTCAGACCGATAATATAATGCATATTCCCAAACCAGCTGTTGGAAGAGTAACAATAGCCCCGCCCTGAGGGCGAAAGAGGGGTTCCATAGTGGAATTGCACTCAGATTTTGGTTTGTAGCCAATTCTCCGTTCCTATAGCTTCCCTCGGATAAGGAGGCCTCGCTCTAGTGGTGAGAAGAGAGGAACTGTTTCCTGAAATAGAGGTTGTGCTGAATGCCATTAAGGTGACTACCAACTTAAACATTATAAGAAAAACACCTATTGTGATTGAAACAAATATAAAAACGTAAATAAAGATCACAAACAAACCACACCCCCTCAACATTCACTCCCTTCCATGACAGATAGTATCCAAACAAACCAATCTCAACAAGATAAAATATATTTCTGGTCTCCCCTCAGTTTGTTTAATCGGAATCATTTGGATATTCTTAGTAGAGTTAGGTAGGTACTGCGATAAGTAGGTGATAGTATTATTCGTTATTCAAGGATTTGGAACCAACCCAAGCAATTCCTTATTCCCTTCTATAATCAAATAAAAGGGAAAGGGATGAATATAATGAAATGATATTAGAGAGAGGTGGTTTTTCTTTCTTCTGGCAGGAGCCCAACAGCTTTATAACGACCTCCTCACAAGACATGCTTGTTCCGAGGGGTTTTTAAGAGATTATTAGAGGATAATACACATGGTGAGGAACCAGAATCAGAATTAGAAATTGATATCAATCAATTTACATCAAAATCAGTATTGATGTCACTATGCCAATGATGGTTAACTAACTAGAACTATCCCCCCTCTGTGTTGATCCTCCCGTCGTTATTTGATTCAGAAACCTCCTATATGTCAAAGTGTGCCACCTGCTACAGACTGCTCTGAATGCATTGAGACACTAATTAACCTGAGTATTGACATAATAGCTTGATTAATTTCGCTCTACATCCGAGCAAATTAGTCGATCATGCTCACCTTAGGACAATCCCAAGCGATGACAGTTGCTGCAGTCATTACAGCCGCAGATTCTATCACGTCACAATATTCAGCTGGCCACGAGCCAATCAAAGTTCGAGTCTTGTTCATTACGAGCATCTCGATGATTGCATTTGCCTCATTATCCTTACATTTTCCTGTAAAGATAGAAATAAACATAGATCCAATTTGAGGGAATAATAGTTTCAAAATGAATCTGAATCCTAAGACTTGGATTTTTGTTGGTTGAACCCTCAGATTCGCTCGGAAGTAGGTCGCAGTATCAGTAATGTAATCGTGCACACATATGTGATATATACACGTTTATATAAGGCAATAAGATGGTACCAAAATGTGTGTAGTAACGCCAGTTCTCTACAGAATTTGTCATCCATGTACGATTGAGAAGGTTTCCTGTAGGGGTTTTGAAATTTCATGATTGATATATCTAAATGTGTGGGACATAGAACATATTGGATAGCTGCGTTCAGCTCGCTCCATTGCGGTCAATCTTGCTCTAGTAAACGATCGAACAGGCTCGCCTGGAATTTTACGAGAGGAGATTCTTCACAGTTCACCTTGTTAGCTGAATGTGCAGCTTTCAACAACGGGAAATTCCTATCGATAAAAAAGATATTCAGTGAAACCAACAGCCAGATTGGCTCGGTTTATGTAGGCTCTTTAGAGTAACACCTACGCACGAAAATGAAGAATGTAAAACTCCAGAATTTGATTAAAAAATCCATAAAGATTTCCTTACGGAAAATGTTCAAACTTCGCCCATTAGACTGTTTCACTTATATGGACTTATATATTATGGAATGGCTTAGTTTTCTTATGAAATTCACTAAAATTAGCGGAACAAAATAGAAAAGTCTTATTGGGGGGCATGAAACCATCTCTATATACTCTTCTCCAGACATTCATAATCATCTCTTCCCAATGTTACTAAACATTAAAACGCTGCAGAATATTACATAGCGGTTTATTATTTTCTGTATTGATCGCCCATCTACTTTGTTATAAAATACCTTCTACCTACATTTTATGATATATCGCGAGGTTCACAATCATTTCTTGGGGACAATGAGAAGGTACCTACTTGTAATTTATTATTATCATCCGAGAGTTGTGTCATTCATTCTTCACGAAATTCAGTAAGTAACGAAGCGTTTGAACAGCTGATCATTGAACGGAGATTCGGCCTATTCGAGAAGATTAACACTGGAAATTTTACACTGATTCCGAATATACCATAATGTTGGTATAAGTACCTAATTCAACTAATAACGCACTTGTAACCAAAGAAAACCCTGAAAAAACGAAATCTTTTTCGAGTTTTTGAGGTTAAAATTGAAGAAGTTAACTTTCCTGTAATGGAAATTGTAGAAAAATCAAATTCTGCGTCGATTGATCTCCATTAATGCCTAGATGCAATAGAAAATAACAGTGATATGACGTTTTTAAATTTATTCGTTTACCGTTTTTCAACTTAACGCTTTATAGATTTCACAGAACCTAACTGAACCTGGATCTGATCATTGATCTTCATTCGGGGGACCTCCTTGAACGATTTACAAAAGGTTTTATTATCCGCGACCCTGCCGAAAGTCGGCGAAATGTGATCAAAGTTTTAATAAACGCTTTGGACGTACACTTGGGTAGGAGTAAAATAGGGAATGCACGTCAACGGGGCAAATGAATTTAATTTCTATGTATTCGGAACATATATTCTCAGATTTTAAATAAATATAATTAATTTCTACTGCAAATAACATATTACCTAATACCTAGTCATTTGGTAGTTATGTCGTAGAAAAAAAAAATAATAATAAAAATTATCTTCCTTTCCATATTTTATTGTTGGCCAATATGAAAATTATATTTAGTCCATACACATCAATCTACGACAACCCGCTCGACCCATCTCGTCAACTGGGATTACGAATCGATGAAGGTACAAAGAAGGTAGGTTCCTTCATCTGCCAACGTTCCTTAACTGTCAGTATTATTTGTTAAAGGCATTGCAGATCAAATTATAAGGAATAGTAATAGCACCGAACCATCCGAGTAGACGATGATTTTCGGACTATCCAAGTACCAACTACTTAAGTACTTACCTTTCTGTTGGTTGTATTTTGATATATCGCAGAACGAAACATAAACAAGGACATTTATAACATCTTACCATGGACCATGAGAGTAAACAATGATTATCGGATTATCCGAGCAAACGGCTCAGTCTGTTTCTAGTTTGCAAATCGCGAGTGAAACACAAGAAAGGTGAGTCAATGAAGTAAAAGACAGACAATTTATATTGCTATGTAGGTACCATACATTAGGTATGTACTTACATACCTCATGCAAGTCATTTAATTGTTAATGCATTAAGTATTAGTTGATGATTTCTGCTCGTTCCTTATTGTTGAAAACGTTACTTGAGGAAGGACATTATCTTCATTAAGGCAGTATTTCACAATCATATTACTATTGATCTCATTCTGTAATTGTCATAACATACATGATTACCAATTGTTACTTCATTTCAAAATTTCATTGGTAATATTACCATTTAATTTCATTTACAACGCCACCAGTTGTCTCGAAATTCCTATTTTTCTCCGTTTCAAGGCACCCAGGCCACCGCCCACTCCTGAGGATTCATATACAATCTAAGTTACCACTACCAAGCTCTACGCTAACTTGGTGAGTATAACCAGATGGGACCGATGCTCCTTGCGAGTGACAAGCACATATTATATACCCACTCATGTGTGCAAAACTTCGCTGACCCCCGAGGAAGTACAGCACGGAGCCTCTATGGCATGGCCCGCTAACCAGCGGAGACAACAAGAATGTGTGGAAAAGAAGATCAAATTTGTAGCTGTTGATTTTGCTTGAACAGTTATGTATTGCTATGCAAACGGGAGCCGATGTCATAAGCAGATATCGTGTTGAGGGCATTTAATCTCGAGTTGAGACTGCCAGGAACTAGTATTATAGTGACAACCCTTTGCCTATCCCTTCTGGGGGCTGCGGGTCCTTCAGCCGCCCGGACACTGACAGGGTTAACAGACATCCGATTGATGGGGATGAGAATAGCGATGCGCATTACGGATGAGGCTGATGAGCTACGGAAGGTCGCACATAGGAGGGCGGGACCGTTCAAAACTACCAGATTAGGCAAATCCTCACCGCTTCCACCTCGGAATCCTCGATACAGGGCATGAAGGATTACCCAATTACTGTAATGGGGCTTGATGAGAACAATGTATTTAATGGATGTTTACAGTAGGAAAATACACATAGTTATGAATTCATATTAAGCGTGGGGCCAGGGCATGAGTTCTTCGTAAGCGCTCCTAGTTTGGAGGTTGACGTGCAATTAATCATCTGATGTTTCACGTCTATTATTAATCGTGGTTATCATTAGGGACCCGGAACTTGGAATAAAAAAACCCAATCTTTCCCCCGCATGGGAGGGCATACCGTTTTGGTTTATTATTTTGAAAATAAACTGTTGGAATCGACCATGCAAACAAAGTTTAAAACCCCCTCAAAATTTGATGTTTTACGTTTTAAGACACGTAGTAGAATCCAAAACTCGAATTTAAAAGATCCGCCGCCGTACGCACCACAGTCCTTTGTTACCAAGGACCAAAATCGATTTTGATCGATTTCGAATAGGGCACAATTTTTAGCATCGAATGAGACCTCACGGAGCATTACAGGGACAACCTTTTGCTCCCTGTAAGGCTTAAGGGTTGAACGGAAAAAAGAGCAGAAACGAGTGTGAATCGCGAATGTTCCCAAATCCCCGTTCTAAGATGAGCAAACCAAATTCAACTTTTTGACATTTTCATGTCTTTCATATGGCACATAACTCAAAAACCGTTACGAACATTGACTACGAAAATTGTCCCAAATGATTTTCTGACAATTTCCGCGTAAAACCGAGTCGTTGGTAGGGAAATTGAGCTTGCAGCTCAGCTGAGTCGAAAATGGAGCTCCCAGATCAGCTGAGTCGAAAATGGAGCTCTCAGATCAGCTGAGTCGAAAATGTAGCTCCCAGATCAGCTGAGTCGAAAATTGAAGATTGAAGAGGGGTTTATATGAAACGCGTGAGCTAAAACACATTCTGTGTTTCAATAATTTATTTTTGTTTTCTGTGTTGTATATAAGAGGTATATAATGAAGACATGAAAATGTCTTCGATTGAAAAACGGCGACATTTTCCTTGGAAGGGGGGATGACATGAAAATGTCATAATGTGTTGCAGACTCGTATGTAAGCGTTTTTAATACATTTAGTTCGTATAAACTGAATCTTAAGGGGTTTTTTCGTTTCACCAAACCAAGTTTCTTGTTTACTTTGAAAATCTTCCTTAGTTACTGAATTTCGTTATGAATTGATGTGGCAACTCTAGGATAATAATGATAATTACAAGTGGGTAGGTACTTCCTAATTGTCCCCAAGAAATGATAGTGAACCTCGCGATATACGGTCTTCAGGTATTTACTAGCAATAGGAAGGGATTCAGGTACCAATAGGATTTTTGTAGGGCGATCTGTACAGAAAATAATGAATTCCGTTATGAATGACTGACACAACTACGGGCATAGTCTATCGTTAGGAACTTAGGAAGAATTACTTTAAGGTTTAGCACCTAAGTACCAAGGTAGGTATGTTGAGACTTACGGGGACTTTAACATCCCTAAACTATCTGAGTTCACTCATAAATAAATTGCCCATAGAAATGGAAATACTAATGACATAATAGAACATTGAAGAAATTTGAAGTCTTTGAAGCTCGGCATTAGTGGCATTCACCTCTCAGTGGTGGTTATAGTAGGTTGAACTTCGATATATGCTGAAAGTAACTATCTTAAAAATTGCAATAGAAGAGTAACTTCGAGTTTTTAATTAAAAGAGAAACGGAGTTAATAAGAAAACGTTGTCTATTGCCACGAGAATGAGTTACAAAGTTATATCGATTTCGACTGTTAGGCCATCATCAGTAACCTTTCTTGTTGAGAAGAAGTTATTGTTATTTGTTACTGATGATGTCCTAACCGTCGAAATCGATTCAACTTTGTAACTCATTATTTTCGTGGGAATAGACAACGTTTTCCTCTTAACTCCGGTTTCTCTTTTTATTGAAATGGGTTTCCACAAATTCGTCGCAAGTGATTCAGTTCGTTCGAGTTTTTCATACTGATAATTGATTCCAATTCTGGGATACCTCCTATGGCGCTAAACCTCATAATAACCAGCCATTAACTCATCGTTATGGAACCTTGACCAACAATTTTGGTGCAACAACGATCCACTGAATGGATCCCTAAAGTTACCATCATCAGACGATCATAACATGGAAATGGATACAAATATGTTTCGGTAAGTAGATAATTTAGCAGTTCACAACATGTTACTCTAATGGTTAATAAAGTAACATGAAAAGAAAGTATCCCCAAGCAAGGTTATTTCCCAAAACAGCAGAAGAGAAGGCCAAGGCCGTTGTAAGTCACTGCGCGCTGACGGCGTAATTTTGTTTAATAAAATATTTGTTGTTACTCTAATTTCACCAATGTTCTTATTAGTGGACATTGCTCAACACTGGAAAAATTTGTCGGTCCCAACACTGTCCACTCATGGGAGGTTCAAGTGTAATTCATTGCAAAATATTAGATTAGATTTTAGTTAGCTCCTTCGAAGTTTGTAGAACTCCATGTCAATCCCCTTATCGAAATTGAAACTATTGAAGAGTGTTATCTCGAAAGAAATGGCGAGAAGGGAGAGAAGGTGAGGTTCGTACCTTGGCGAGGGTTACAGGGAAGAAGAAGGGTGTGTTGAGAGCTGCTAGGAGTGCTCTGGCGCAGTAGATAAAGCAGCACTCCTAGTCCAACTCCTACGACACCCATCAAACCCAGGCTGCGTGTTTCCTTCTTTTCATCTCGTCTGTCCTGGAACGTTCTCCCTTTTCCCTCTATCTTGAACCCCTCTCAGCCACCGTCCGGGGTCACCTCCTCGGTCTCTTCCATCGTGAATGAAGAGCGCACACCCCTTGTCGTGACTCTGTAAAAGATAAAAAAAACTGTCCACACCAAAATTCTCTTGTTGGGTCATTATTAAACGACAAAATAACGACGTTCGTTTAGTGCTGTAGGTTACCGGTCACACTCATCAAGATAATTAATCGTATACCCAAGTTTATCTCATTTACATTCGCGTTTTCCTAGATTAATAGCAATCTAATCAAGAAAAAACGTCTCCCAAAATGTGATGTTTCACGTTCCAAGGTATGGAAAAAAATTCCGTTGGCGACACTTTGCTTGGATACCATAGATCAAAATTATTGCAATTTTATAGATATGCGTCGGGTAGAGTATAGATATGCGTCAAAGATTTTTGGAACATAATAATAAATAATCTATATTCTTAGAAACAGATTTTGTAATCTCTTTTGTAATTTGTCTGTCTAACCGTGTAAGGATACCAGTTAATGACAAGTATTTTTGATGTATTTCACCTCCAGATAGTTCATAATAAAACGCTTTCTACTCCTTGCTGGTACCATTTTTACAACTGCCATATAATCGCCTCAAACGTTTACGATAATGTGTTTTCTAAAATCACCGATTTACCATTATTTCCCACCATTACCACGCAGTATTTACCAGTTTACCAGTATTTTTCACGTGGTATTTTTTGTTAGAAGGATGAAGGTTTTGACAGAAACGTGACCTGATCCGTTGGTAATCTTGTCGAGCGATCCAGAATGCTCGGGAAGATGCTCTTGGAGCCACCTCACACCATCTCCTGCCTGTAGCAATTACATCTAAAATAGAGTTCTTACTTACCTATCGACTAAATTATCTGCAGTTTCCTAGACCATCTTCAGGGTTGAACCATGGTTCAAAACCTGAATTTAATCTATAAGATGGTTTTGTATCCCCAGGGCCCGACAAGTGACTTGAATTCAATATCGTCCACATCCAAGTAAAATAAATACGTAGAATAAATCCTCGCAGTTCTATCATTTTTCGTTTCAGATAATAAATTCTACTTTTTAATTCATCTGGTGCATTTGAGATGGATCGTATTACAGGTGTACTATAATTGCACTCCTTGTGATGGAAATCTCGGAATCAATCATAATATTGAACGATACAAAGTCGAAAGCCTATTTTCCTTGATAAAACGTCGCCTAATGGATTCCACGATTCACGGCTCTCCCGTTACGCTCCAGGTCCCGACTTCAAAATGAAATATGATGTTATAATGGTAAGAGGGGAACTTCCTCATTCTGAAGGAACCTCCTTACACTTTCGTTGGCGTCATCTTTCCATCGCGAACGATGGCAAGGGTTAGCAGGCCGAGGGGGAAGGAGCACGGAAAAATCGTCTCTATACCGTTTATGTGTTTCTCAAAGTTTGTTGGCTTAGGTCACCTTGGCTCGAGCCGTAAACATCCTTCGGCGAGTAAACATAACAATCCCCATCCACCTCCTGGATGTATCTTAAAGGTTCAAGAGTTTATATTGTGGATTCCGGCTTTCTAACCGAGAATATTATTTGAAACAAATAGTCACCTACGAAGAAAACACATTGATTTTATTCTCACCTCCACAACAAATTCATGGTTCCTCACCTTGAAATGAATTTTGTTTTATTGATCTTCTGTATTTGTACCTGCATGTATTAATGTAATTCTGCCAGTTTTGTGAATATACTAATATAATAATGAGAGAAGTACAACACACTAGAGTAATGAATTTTGTAAACCAAAAATTGAATGCAAACAGTAAAATAATTTATAAGTTTTAGCGAAACTCATAAGTGATCTCTGCAGATGAGGCTCTAAAATCTTGGTGGATGGTAGATGCACCAAATTTTAGAGTAGATCATGTGCGTCTGGCTTCCAACCCAATTATGTGAGACGTATGATATTTCTTTCTGCCGATTTCTTTTCAGGCATCTTTTTCAGAGATTACAGCTGTAATTCTTCAGAATCTCGTGCAATCCCATTGAAGTCATACATCTCTTATCAGGTTCGCCACGGTCACGGCCCTCATGAGTCTGAAATAGGGAATTTCGCTAGCCACGTGGAAAATCGATCGATAAACACCAGGCAGTACCATTTCTCTCCAACTGGTAGATCTGGCCTTGGGGTGTCTATACTCCATTTAAGTAATGATCGAACTTTAATTTATGATGCACGTAGTTATCGAACTGTAAACATCAAGAGCTCATTGTTTGCCTGAAAATTTGATTCTCTGGCAATCTATACATTCTCTGAGCCATTTTTGAAGATCCTCCTTCATCTCAACCCATTAGTATCCTCAATCTAAATATGCAGGGCTTGAAGTGTTTTTTTTTTATATCCCGGGAGTGGTAACCTGTATGTATCCCGACAAGAGAGAATGAAATTTATTCTCTCTTGTCGGGATACATACAGGTTGGTTGTGGTTTAAATAAAGCATTGTCTCCAAGGACACAAAATAAAATCTTAACATAGGACCTACCTACCATGTATTTTGATGATATTCATTTATATTCAAGTGATGAATATGAATAATGGCCTTTCATACCAACTTCATGGATGGCCCATGACACAACCTGAAAGAGCAAGGAGGTGTACTTATTGTAATAGGTAGCCATTAGACGTGAAGGAGGACAGAGTGGTTGAATTATTCAAAAAGCATACCTACATTTTAGTTGGAATCGGAGTTCGGACCAGCTACTACTTTAACATATATTTATGTTGCCAGTCTGTTTTCAAGATGCAATTCTAAAACTGCGCCTTAAGTACAAAAGAAAAATAAAATCCCGGAAACATCGTAGGTAGGTAAATAATGGACGCTCACTTTGGATTAGTTTATGATAAGATTTATAACAGTTTCATCATATTAGTTCATAATACTGAATTGGGTACCTACGAGAATCTTTATTTGAATAAAAGCTAGGAATGCACTTTTGCTTTACGATTCAAGTGATTAAGTGGCTACCCCTAGGTGTAAATTTTCCATCGCCACCTTCGCACTTCCTACATTCAAGTCTTGGGAATTATGATTTTCTCTTCCACTGCTTTCCATAACGGCAAGCGCGAAGTGCTGAAATTTATGTAGATTAGACAATTAAGACATGAGTAGCGTTCGGGAAGCGTTTTGTGCACGTTTTATTATGTAAGCTTTGAACACAGTTGTGGTTCTCACGTTCATCTTACAAGACACGAGATTACCTTAATATTATTTACTACACATACAGAAAGAAAGTCAGACAGACTGACAGACACACCGCTTTCTCACGTTAGGTTTTATATATACTTAGTATGAAATCGGTATGAACTCCATTTCGGTTTTTTATATAAAGAGCAAAAGAGGTGTACATTATTATGTTATTTCTATTCGCAATAGTTGAACCTAATTCAATTTCATAAGAGGAGAAGTGTATCAGCATGCTA
>JAEMON010000010.1:10136834-10147383 GCA_030264115.1 Lygus lineolaris | reverse complement strand
CAGACCGACAGACACGGAACCAAAATTGTTCAGAAAGCTCAGGAACGTAAAAAGCAAGTGGAAATTTTAATTTTGGAGGACGCAAATTTTGTTTTTTTTCTTCCACGAAATAAAAGCTCCTACCTATCCTATTTGCTTCCTACCTTCAGTAATGAGGATCAAAATAAGTCGGATCGCAAACACGAAATGCGAATCGCGAAGGTTTCAAACAGGTTTACTATCGAATTCGCACTTAACAAGCAAACCTACTCCTACGGGAAGTTCATGAACTCAGGGCAACACCTTGATGGACCCAACAATCTTGGAAAACGGTTCAGTGTAAAGTCTGGGTCGAAAATAAAATTGGTACATGAACTCAACTACTTGGAACGCCCAACGTCCGTGCGCGAGGCGACAGTGCAGAACCAGTTAATGAACCTCAGACGAGTTCATCTCTCTTGGAACAAATCTATTAGTTTTATAAGTGAACGATGCCTGATTAAAAAGGTAGATATAGATTTAACTTAATTCTTGTGTTCATCTACTATGTATCATGTACTATGAAGTTAAGGCCAAAGCTATCTATAAAGACAAACCTAGCGTTGCGGTGTGAGGTAGAAGAGGTTGGGACTCGGGTGGGGCGGACGGCGGGCGAGGAGTCTTGGGCGGGGGTGGGGGCCTGGGGAGCGTACCGCCCCCCTGTACAGGGGCCCCTAAGGACACGGTTTCACAGCTCTGTTTCAGGATAGGGGGCGGCATCGATCCTGGACGCGTTTCCATTATCTGAAGTAATTCTGTGGCTCCTAAACAAAGCAATGAGAGCGTTATTTTGTCAAATAAACCAATGGGAATGAGGGGATGAGAATATTTTGATTGAATTTATAAAAATTTTGAGTTGTGGAAAATTGATTTTTTTTTGCAAGAGGTACACAGAAGAAGATGTGGAAGAGGGTGGAGAAACAGAACGATATAATGTACCTGCTGCAGTATTTGACCACGTCAAGTTGCTCTAGTATGAAGAAAGATTCCTATTTATAACCTATCATTACTTTGAACCATGATCGATCAGAAAGTGCACAAGTGGGCAGTTTCTACTTTCCTCAGCCCACCTGAAAGATGAAAGGAAAGTATTGCCATCAGCAGAAACCGCAATTTCTGAAAAACCACCACAGAATGATTCCAATCGACATCTGATCAATTTTCTCCACGTTTTGGAAAAGTGTATGTAAGTCCGTATGTATATATATATGTGTGTATGAGAGTGTGTGTGTACGTGTATGGCCAAGATTGCGTCCCCAACAAAAATGACAAACAATTCCGATTTCGAGGATTGGTTT
The DNA here is from genome assembly GCA_030264115.1 of Lygus lineolaris. NCBI lineage: Eukaryota > Metazoa > Arthropoda > Insecta > Hemiptera > Miridae > Lygus > Lygus lineolaris. The sequence goes on along the minus strand of JAEMON010000010.1, from coordinate 10,146,067 downwards.
CTACATGTATGAGGATGATGCAATAAGAATTTCAGCCCTCCAGGTCAATTACTACCTGGAGAAAATATTCAAAACAGGTGAAAAAACGTAGGTAGTTTTTAGCATATTTTGTAAGCTTTTCTCGTAAACTGCTCTAACGACTTTGATGAAATTCGCAGAACTCACTCTTCTTCCAAGTAAACACAAGATCCAATACCCCTCATCTCGATATCCACCCCCAATATCCACAAAAAAGGCTATTTATATCCATTTTCTGGATTCTGACCCTGATTTCGGCCCTCAGGATATTTCTGTGGAGATGAGAGGAATTGGATCTTGTTTTTACTTGGAAGAAGAATAAGTTTGCGAGAAAAGCTTAAAAAATGTGCTAAACACGACGTTTTTGAGGTTTCTACGGCTGAGGAAAGTAGTGTGAAGCCTCACGTCAAATATTTTTAAATCAATCTATCCATTCCATGAATTACCATAAATGCTGGCGCGTACGTAATAAAATGAGTGTTTCGTTTGATTGCGAAACGGTAGCTGGATGAACAAGTAGATCCCACCAACGAGTCTCTTAGGAAGGAAGTCCACAAAATTTACGTGAATCAGAAAATAACTGTTGGGCATCCTATAAATGATTGTGTAGCCTACACGTTGTGATATTGGAAAATCTAAGCATTTAACACATCAATAACATAACCACGAGAAACTAATGTTGACGTAGATGGTTTTTGTATACCTCCAGTGACACATATGTTCGTCATGGGGCCACCGTTCTCGGATCTTTTCTTCGCCGTCGACTGAGCAGGCTCATGCTGGTGGGAGTGAGCTCCCTGCCGCTTGTCCCTTCTGTAGTACACCATCGCGAACACGAAGGCGTTGAGCAGTAAGAGAGAACAACCTGTAACACAAGAGTAATCACGAGTATATTATAAGTCGAATCGAAATTTGAGTTTGGATGTGGAAAAGGCAATTCCCAAATCTATTTCGATTTTAGTCCGTTCCCAATCAAATTTGGTTTTTCCCAGTTATATTTAGCGTTTTCTTAATCGAATTTAGTTCAGCCTCAAAAAAATAAAGCATTTCTCCAGCCAAATTTAGCTATTCCCAATCAAATTTAGTTTTTTCCAATCAAATTGAAGGTTGGTACTCTCATAAGAGCTTGACACATTGATTGGGAAAAACTAAATTTGATTGGGAAATAATACAATTTGCCCTAATATTAATCAAATCAATCAATCTATACAATCAGCCCTCGATATTTCGACCAAACGTTTGATGTTGGAACAAATTATGGTTTTTTTCGATCACTTTATGTACCTATACGACAGATCATTATGAATTAAGCACTTCTAATGGAGAGGGTAACCGATTATTATAATCCTGGACATAATTATTATGATTCTATATGAATAATAGAGAAACAACGTTCTGAAATAATCATGTTGTATTCTAATAACTCTAATATAGGGGCGATATTTATAGACGATCCTCGAGTTTCAAGGAGACCTTGAGATGGTCTCCAAGGGTTCTTTAAGCCGAATCCGTATTCCAAATTTCAAGGAGACCATCTCAAGGTTTCCTTGAAACTCGAGGACCGTCTATCAATCCCGCCCTAAATTTCCATTTCGTATTCAATCCAAGAAGAAGAAAGAATCTCAAAGAAGAATCCCCAAGGAAGGATCCCAATTAAGAAACACCGTATTTTGACATGAGTAGGTACATATTGTTTGAGTTCCCCAGTTAAATTTAAGTTTTTGATTTAATTTAGGTTATTCAGATCAATTCATGATTCATACCCACTTGGAATTCAGCTCACCAATCACGCCAGCATGGAATAATTAACTATATTTGCAGGTCTCCCCAAACCCCTGTTCAATGAATATTACCAATAGCGATCGTTGCTCCAAGAGCGGTTGAGTACGCCGTGAATCCATCCTCTTGCTGTTCGTGTCCTCTGGTTTCCGAAGACGAAGGTGCCACGACAACTAGCGGAGGCTGGACAAGACTTGAGTTGTGCTCCGAAATAATCGAAGGATAAATTTCGTACCGCACAATCGCAGTTGGTTCGGCAGGCTTCCGTGAGCTACCCGGCCCCTGCAAAATAAAAAGTTTCATTCATGCAGCATGAGTTGATGAGCAAATTTCCAAAGAATAATTTGAACCGATTTGGAGGGTGATTCTCATAGGAAATGTCACTCTGATTCCAATCTGATAGAATATACCATATGTTCCTATGTTTAAGATGGTAATTTACACCAAAAACCTCATAAAACGCGTATTTTTAGCGATTTTTGACTCAAAATTTTCAAAATTTGAACCCTTGGAGTACTCCAAATTCTGGCCAACGAACTTAACCTTTCTTTTGATATTATTGACATTTTGAAATTTTTTCAGATTTTCAACTCGATTCCTCGGTCAGATAATATAGTCTGGAATGACACATACATAAACATATAAAAAAATATATATATACATGTAAAAGTGTTAAATTTCAGGAATAGTTTTAGGATGGCCTGAAAAGGATTTTCATGAAGAAAATTGTCAAAAATTTGCATAAAAAAATTTTGGAGCCATTGCAATAGCTTCATTTTCTTCGAAAATTCGCTAAAAAGTTCTATTCATGCAGAATGAGTTGATGAGCGAATTTACAGAGAATAATGTAAACGGATATGATGGGTGATTCTTATAGGAACTTTCACGCTAATTCCGAATATACCATAATGTTTCTATGTTTTAGATGGTAATTTACACCAAAAACCTCGAAAAACACGTTTTATTGAAGCGATTTTGGACTCCAAATTTTCAGAATTCGACCCCCCGGAACACTCCAACAATTCTGGCCAACTAACTCATCCTTTCTTGTAATATTCTTGACGTTTTAAATTTAAAAAAGAATGTTTATCTCGATTCCACGGTCAGAAATCGTCGGGATATATAATACATATAAAAAGTGTTAAATTTCAGGAATCGTTATGGAATGGTCTGAAACGGATTTCCACGAAGAAAATTTTCAAAAATTTGCATTGCTAAAATTTTGAAGCCATTGCAATAGCTTTATTTTCTTCAAAAATTCTCTAAAATGACTCACAAAAGCCACTGAGGCATCGTAAATAATGTAGAAGTTTTGTGCTTATATATGATGTGAGCTATATTAATTTACTTTCCAACTATTCTTTCAAAAGGGAGACTCCAGTGAGAGATTTGCCATTAGAGTAAGATGACTACGAAATTAGACAGAAACACGACAAAATTATAGGTGAAAAAAAAATAATAATCTCCTCGTTCGAGGATATAGAATAACCATGACGTTTCGGACCACTGATGCTTTGTAATCAAGTTGAGTTTTTCATGGAATATAGGGACCAATAATCATCTTATATTATCAGTTAGGCAGGTAAAGGTTTTCGAACTCTTAATAAATTGTTGAAGTCAAAGGACTATCAAACTCACCAATATCACAAATAAATGACTAGCTATAATGGTAGTCTACTTTTGAGGGTAACTACCAGGTAAATCTTTGACTTCGAAATACTGGGATTTAGCGCCCTAAAAGCCCCGGGCTGTGAATTTTCAGCTCGAAATTACATCGTGATTGGTCATACAATGGATGGAATAGGAGTTAAATTACGAGAATTCCGGGAAAATAAAAGGCATTACAATGAAAACTGGGAATATCAGAGCGGTAATGAGGTTCGTGTTTCAAATTTTCAAACGAATAAGAGCCTTTGTTTTCAATCCGTAATAACGACTTGTTTCCCTGTAAACGTCCTCTTGTTTATAGGTATGTAATTTGGTAGACGGTATGTTAATTATTTTAAACCAACTACCTGCCCTCTATTTGAGAGACGTGGCTTTCTGAGTGAAAATGAATGAAACATCGAGCAAAACAAGATGAAACATGATTATTAACTACCGAGAACTTGTAAAAATTGCACATCTTCTGTGATAGAGTCAACTGTAACTATGTCAATGCAGCGGGGGTTTGTTTAAATTATTACTGCGGAAATCTCATCAAACGTTAACGACCTTGTGCCAATGTAAACTTCGCACTTCCGCCCGTTGAGTTTGAATATTAAATGCTCACCCCGACAAATTAAGGTAGTGAAGTGGTTGGAGGGGGAATTCACCTGAGCTCGGTTCCGAGCTGTTACAAGGAGCATGAAGTGATTTAATGTGCCTTTACACCGTATACTGCCGTAGGGGTTGAACCGGAAAATGTCTTCTGGGAAGCATCAGCCTGGAAGCTTGTCACGTATGGTAATTAGTCAAATCCATATTAGTTTTGTACTTTCGGTCCAAACAAGATGCCGTCCCTCGAATCATACATAGTGATGTATTCGATGAGTTTTGATTCGATGTGTGTAAGACTAGGCAATAGGAATTGTATCACCATGAGTTTGACTTCATTGGGGCGGAGTTATGTTTGTTAAATATTCGATCTTCTGAGATCAATCGTGTGTCAGCAACAAAGCAAATAGTCAGTCAACAAAACTTTGTACTCCTTGCTGTCGGTGTTAATAGAGTTTTATTCAAAACCAATAGTTCCTGCTAATTTCGACTTTGATACATAAAAGAGATGTTATATTTATGGTAGATTATTAGGCATTATTATAAGCACAATCATTTTGATTTACCATGTGGATTTTATCGTCTTGCAGTTGGTGGTGGGAGGATGGAACGTCGTCTCCGCCAGGTTTGTGCAAATCCGGCACCAGATTGAGCCAAAAAGAAAGCCGGTGAGCTCGGTAGTGATTTTTGATTTTCGGCTTAGTGTCTATAAAAGGCAATAAGAACATTTTATTACGAAGTAATAATAATTAGTCAAACTTGGAAGAAAAATGATAAATATCAATGCCTTTCTTAGGGTTGTTCTATGTTCTTGAAGAAAGAATTTCTGAGGTTGATAGCTCAGCTTGTTATTTGAACTGACGAAGCTAAAAAATTATTATAACAACCATTCCAATGTTGTGCCACCAATGGTGGTTTGTTGTGCTTCCAATGTTGTGTGCCATCTATTGACTATTGTGCAAATAAATTTGCGTAGTACGATAATTATAGTAGTAGTAAGTAGTATGTAAAAAAGTTAGTTGTATATAAAGTCCTATTCTGAAATAGGAAAATCTGTTCTTTCACAGAACCGATTTCGTTTGTTCATACATCAGTCCTAATTATTTGGCATTATTTAAAATGTGGTAACCTCATTTACCTAAGCAAATGTATTTTTTGTGGACTGCTTCGTAAGGTGTCCACTCGATGCTCTTCAGCCTCGATCTTTCTTGTCTCAGGACATGGCCGATATCGGGCTCTTGTGGCTCATTGGGGTTGCTAAAACACGATCGTTGTTGATTGAAAGCACTTATTATTACAAGCTTCAATTTTTATTGTTAGGCACCTATACTGAATTATTATTCCGAACAATCATTGAATACGTTTTCGTCTTTCATGCAGGTTGCAAGAAGATAATTTGATACAACAAACTAGGGAGTGATTCGTTGTAGTACAAAGTTACAGCACTTCTCTATTTGAAGGGCAAAAAGGATAAAACTGACTTTGTACATCAGCAGCTGAAGGATCATGGAAGCTGTATGGAAGCAATAGAAAGTTGGGAATGGAGGAGCCCACTGGGGTTTCAACAACACTGTTCACGTGATAGGCATCAGCTTTACGGTAACCGTCGCGTAATATCGTTTCTTACGATAACGTACCCCCAACTGATAGGGCGGGACACCAGTGAAAGCGTTTGGGTTAACTGTGGGAACATTACGTGAAGAACTGGGTTGTTCCAGCCGTTGAGCTTACCCAGTCCTCGCAAAGTTGCTCCAGTAGATCATGGCCGTTTCGGAGAGAATGATCTCGGCCTTGGTGTAGTTTTTACTGAAATGGGACATCCCACCGACGAGAGGAGCCCCAAACACATACGCTAGCTCCTCACCGTGGACGCAGCCTTGCCTCTGTAACACGCCAATAAGCTTTCATCAGTATGATTAGGTATTTCCAATCAAAGTCATATAAACATGTGGTTGGCGGTGGATCAAAGGTCTTCTCCTGAATGATACAGCATTTCTTCAATTTTGTCGGTAGATATTTCGATGATACTCGTACTTTGTCAACAATTATTACCAGGGACACGCCCGTCTGGGACACTAATTACCATGTGCCTCTGTGCATTATTCCTTCATCATGGTAGCTTTATTATAAATTGCCTAATTTAAAACCGTAAAGTAATAGCTATTCTACGTGAGCGATTAAAATTATTAAACAATAAAAAGTGACAGTGGCTCTTTATGCAACCGACATGAATCTCTATTCCACATTCCAGATTGATTAACAAGAATATATTTGAAAACCATGGATATATATAAGGGAAAATTTAAAACCATGATGAATGGCAGCATCACTATTGGGTTGATGAATACGAATCCTCCGGGTTGTTCCTCGGTCATTTCAAAATGTCGGTCACTTTCGGGCAATAATTTTGAAGGAAAAGAAATCAGTTTTGTAGAGAGTGAGGTAAATGTGTAGGGAGTGAGAAATAATGAAATGATTAATTCTAATCGTTTCAACACAAAAAATATTATGAAACATGAACATAGAAATAGGTATGAACTTAACGAGCACAATATGAGAATAATCTAGCTCAGGACATCACAGGCCAGTTTCGCCGCAGTCATGGTGGATAGCTACAATGATAATTCTTGATTTATCCATTGAATTATTATTAACATTCTACGAGTAACTGCGTAAAGAACACGAATGAGCAGAAAGTAGATCGACTTTCAATTGAAGAAGGTACATAACCATTATTATAGTGTAACGTTGGAAAAGGTGGAGCAAGGTTGATAACAAGAATTAAATGTTGACACTTCAATCGTAAAATAATAACATCAAAAAGAAGAAAAACGTCTGCGAAGTTGGGTGGGCAATATAGTGTCCTCACTTTTGTAACATGGACGTATAGAATCAGCCAGTTAACATTTCAAGCATATCAAATTTTAAATTTTGGAATGACCCTTTTACACATCATGAAGCTTTAGTATATATAACAAACACGACTGACTGGAGAAGCCCCAATGTTAACTAATAAATGGCTGATGTAGGTGACAACGTATCACCGAAACATGTACCGAAAAATAAAGAAATACTCAACACTCCGAAATTACTTTCCGGAAAGGAAAATGGTACTAATTGCCGTACAAAACCACACAAATATAGAATTGTAAGATGGCGTTGGTTTTTGGCGGATTATTATGTGAGTTCATTTTACTCGGAAGTCTTGAAGTTTCTTTCATTAAAAGTCTAAGCCTGGATTCTACGGGCTGACTCTCAGAATATTCTGTCTACATTACTGATAAAATATTGATAGGATTGAGATGGTGGATGAGATTTGAGTTTCAGTTCCGACTGGCCACGTTGCGTTGATCCAAACTCAATAATTATAATATTGAGCAGCTCGGTCAATCTAGGGTTTGTGTTGTGTTTTGGTACAAATTAAAATTGAACGTGACGTGAGTGAGAAACTCTTGGGTATCAAAATGCATGTTAACAATAATTGTATTGTGATAATATCATTGCGGAACATCAATTTTTCAACCTAAATAAATGAATTACAGATCTTAGTCCTAAACCACTTTCGTATTCCGGTTATTTTCAATAACGAACATCAACTTATTCATCCGATTAAATCAAGTCGAGTTTATCAGGGTGCCCAGGTAGGTATATAGGTGGTTCAAAACGGATTTCACCTATTTGAAGGTTAGGGGGTGAGAAGGTAGGTACTCACTCCACCAGATATCTTGGATAAGATGGAGACGTGATTGTGAACGATCTTGGTAGCCAGATAATTTTTGTGACTATAAGAGAAAACGATCTACGTAGAAGGATTAGGTATCTATAAGGAAGATAATAAACCGTCGTGTAATAATTTGCAGTTTTTTTAAATAATAACTTCACTAGAACGAGATTTTTACGCTTATTAACCTGGTTCCGGTGCAATGCATCACCTAATACGTTAACTGTAAAACGGGCTACTCATAGTCGAATCACTAGGTACTACGTACTTACGAATTCCATAGTAGAAAGGCCGTAACATTCAAACGTAAGAAGAATGCAGGGGGAATGCGATTGCCGTTGGAGCTCCCTGGGTAGTTTTCACAGCGTTAAATTCATCACCTCGGCTCAGTTTATCACCAACAGTATAGTGAAACCTCACTGCCGAACGTATTTTAAACGCCCCTCAAACCTTTTACACCCTCAAACCTCCTCTTTTGGAAGATTATAGCTCCCACTTTTACAACTTTTTCGCCGTTTTTTCCCCTCCTCTAAACCTTCCTCTAGTCGTATTGTGCCTCGAAGTTGACAGCTTTCCCTGTCTTTTGTGGAGACTTTACGAGGGGCTCATTTTTCATGAGGTGGTATGGCGGATATGATGAAAAAAGGGGATATCAATGAATTAATCTGGTCAGCTCAAAAAAAAAAAAATCGTTATTCGCATAATTCCACGGCACATGAGAGGTTTGTAAATACCTAGTCAATGTTGTCTATATTGCTTCCAAGCCTATCGCAGGTTCACTTTCGCTAGGTGTAATTTCCAATTTATCCCTTTCTGAACAAATTTGGTTCTGTGTCTGTCTGTGCGTTTGTGTGTCTGCGAAACCTTACGACAAGCGGGTTGGGCCTTATACGGTCCCCCAGAAATGTCAGCCCTGTCGGATCAATAGCAGCCTCTGCGCGCATCGTGAATTTTCACAAACATCGATTCCGCTCAAAATTGGTGGTTGGTTTTTATTTTTTACGTTTCAAGATACGTAGAATCCAGAAAAAAGGTTTTCATCGGCTTCTTTCAGTTTTCTCTAGATGGAGTAACTTTAAAAAAATTATGATTCACATCATAAAGTACGTAAATATAATTGTTTAACATACATAGAGAAATTTTCAAAATCACGAATATGAAAAATGATACATAGGATTTTGGGCTGCGGTGGGGCATAGCTTATCGAGGGGAAAATGGCAGAAACACGAATCGCAAAGTAGGCCAATTTCCACTTCAAAGAGCTGATCAAATGGAACTTATTTGTTGTTTTCACCGAACCGAGTTTCATGTTTACTTCTAGGAACTTCCTTAGATGTTACTGAATTCCGTTATGAATGGACTACTTACACCTATAATAATTAGGTAGGTACTCATTGTGCCCAAGAAATGATGGCGAACCTCGCGATATAATGGGGTCTGCGCATGAGAAATACAAATT
>JAEMON010000010.1:10116682-10127957 GCA_030264115.1 Lygus lineolaris | reverse complement strand
GATGTTTTGACATCATAAATATGTCATTACGAAATGTTTATTAAATGATTCTCGTGAAAGTTGTAAAACTAAAACGCAGTGTATTTATTGTGAAGCTAAAACTTGAAGTAAGCTAAAACAATTCTTCTAAACAATTCTCTGGATTGTACCAGTATACAGTCCTTTTACCGACAGAAAAATGAAAACTGAGGATAGTTTGGACTCCGGCGATTTACGAGGTACTACTCACGACAGAAACAAATAATTTGGCTACAGTCTTCCGTTATCAGTGTAATCACGAATCAATATAATAGGTAGGTACTGTACCTACCATACTTAAACTTTTGTATTCCTACTCTTAGTCTGAAATTTATCGTTCCTACCTGAATAAATGAAAATCTGTCACCCAAAAATTTTGGAAAAGCAAATGAATCATCTCAAAAGCAAAGCTAGATAGAGATGAATCTCATTCCCCTGATGTCGGGTTGGCCTTCCGTTGTATCCAAGCACTTTTAAAATCGCCTGATGGCTGCAATCGGGCCGTATTTTTTGAAAAGTTGTTTTCCCTTGTTAATGCCCAAATGTCACACTGTTTGTTCATGAATCGCTAGGGACACATTATAGAAACATCATACAGGAATGGAAAGTTTATTTTGAAATGTTTGCAACTTTCAAATAACCGGGTACAATAATTATAATCAGAGCATCAGTAAAAATATTAGTAAGATACATAACTGATTTATGAAACTCCTTTTACCTCATGCATTTTGAAATACTAATGAATAGAAAAATGGTCAAAAGTTCAACATCACCTGGGCATATGACCTGGGGGTATGTTTAAATATGGGACGGGATATTTTCCAATTCTCCGTGATAACTGCGTGGTCCCATAACGTCCCGTTAGCTGCATCCTGCACCATCTAACGATTTGAGAAGATGAATGACAGCTATTTCTAAGAAACAAATCTACGACCAAGTTGCCACCCAGGCGTCCTCCGTAGGTTAGTCGATTGCATGATTAATCGATGCGTCAGTAATAGACTGAATGAACCGAACAGTCGAATTCTTGTGGAGTGTTTTTTTTTTTTTTTTTTTTTTTTTTTTGTAAGGCAAAAATGTGGTTTTACAGTTTCGGAGTCTCAATACCCTTCACGCTCGAGCTATTGAGTGATGAATCGGGGTACTAAACGGAAGTGGTAGTAAATCTGTCGCAATGGCCCTGAACGTTGGTCCAGATTCGGGCGTGCGGCGATGGGCCTCCAAGTAGGGTAGAAGAATGGAAGGGATGCTGGGGAGCATTTTTCACTCCTTCTGGAGATCCGTCTTAAAAGGGTGGGAAGGAAATGGCTGAGGCCAGGGAGAAAAAAGGGAGGAAATGGAAGGAAAACAGGAGAAATGGCTTGAAAGAACGAGGAAAGTAGCTTACATCGATCCCTGAACTATGCACAATTTGTAGTCAATCTATCTACTCTATATTCCACTTCAAGGAGGGAATTAGGAGAAATACTCAGGGAAATATTTGTATAATATGCTCAGGGTATGGGGGTTATTAATTATATTTATACCAATACTAGTGTAACTTAAACTAACTAGCATTCCTACAGCAATTTTTGAAAAGAGGAAAAACCCTGTTTTGTTTGGCTATTTTGGTTTATTGTTATTCTAGAATATTAGAACTCATAATTTTTACTTCCTTGATCTCTGAAGCATCCGTGTCAAAGCATTCGTGTAGGTACATGAGTTACAGACAATACCTGAGTCCCTGTACGAATACATAAATAACTAATATAAATATACGTCAAAAACGTGTAGATTTGAGTTCGGCTCAGTTTCTAGTTATTTTATTTCAAACTCATAACTCTCCATCTACCTTTCGTAAGAAATTGTTCGTTCAAGTAAATGAGCATCTTACATCACTGTAGAGAGTTGTAATGAAGATGGAGATGTCTGCCGCAGGTGTACGTATGGGCTTCTTTTCATTGTTCTGGTCTACACTTCACGGCATTTTCGAAAGTCATTATTCCATATGTACCTTTACCACTGAGCATTCAAAATGGCGTAGAAACCTGTTTACTATAAAAAATAAAAAATAAGGGGGGGTGGGGGGGGGGGGGGGGGGGGGGGGTGGTCGCGGTTTCCGTGTGAAAGAACGCTTTTCATTATACGAGTATGAGTCTTAGACAGACGAGTTTATGATTCTACACCTATATGTGTCGGATATGGGGGAAACGGTAAACGAACTGTATAGCAGAACTCACCGAAGGGAAAGGTTCGAATCTAATAACATCTCTTGAAGCCCTACCGACTCTAACTTCCCATGTCCTCAGGAGTTTGGCACGGACCACTGCGTATGTGAATTTCCCAGTTTCATGCGTGTGAGCAGGGGAAAAGCTGGGTGGAGTCATCCGAGTGAGGATATTATCAAGGATTTTGAGGCTCAAGCTGGGATTGTTCGGCGGTTTCAGAGGAAGAAATATCAGATTCCAAGAGCACAAAAATCCCTGTGGGACTCCGTTTATATTAGAACCAGGCCGAAAATTCGTGAACCTAGGTATAAAGTTTAAGGTAATGTGTGAGGATGATACCTAGCAAATATGAGTTAGTACTAGCACTGTGTTATCTTTACTACATAATAATCTCTACTATATAATAATTGTTGTCAATAAATTGTGTTTACTTATTATATAATTGTCAAATGTGGGTCCGTTTGTATATTTGCGACCAAACTATGCTAGAACATCAAAGCTGACGTTGATAATGTTATTCGCAAAATGATAGGTGGGTTCCAGGAAGGGTTATTTATTATATTTATGTCGTACAACCTCTCCCTTCATCGTGAAACCGGCCATCCTTAGTGTCGTTAATTGAATAAACACGTTCGCAAGAAGGGAATGGTCCTGCAATTTTACTGCTTGCGTCAGAGGACGAGAAGCAGACCACTGAAAAGAACTTTTTGTGACGAATGCAACGATACCAAAACCACTTCTGTCAGTAGAGCCGTTCAGATTTCATTAATCGGAAAAGATCGTTGAAATGTGGTAGGTATTGAAAACATCGGACTAATTTCATAACAAAAACATTGGTCTCCAGTCGAATGTCAGACACAACGGTTGGAGTTGTAAAAATAGTGATGGAGTTTTTTTCAGTGATATCCCAACGACTTTGAAAGACATTTCGTAATTTTTTTTATTAGGGTTGAAAGCCCGACCAATTCATGCTTTAGTTGGACGATTACCTATTTTTTTATTTTAAAGAGCTCCCCTTATTACCATCAGAGGCCATAAAAAAAGGAACTGAATAAATTAAACAAGAAATGGTGGGGAGGACGCTACCGTGCACCAGCCCTAGGGAGTAAGGATGAAGAGGAAGTGGGGTGTGGGATACGGGGAGGATAAAGAAGAGTGCGCTGTTGAAAAGACCAACAATACAGGTATGCGCCGAGAAAGACACGGGTGGTGACACCACAGAGTACTCCTGCTGCAAATCCTAAATTCGAAAATCTTGTAACTCCGTGGAACTTTGCGGCAACACCACATACCCCCGGGGTGGGGGGTGGGGTGGGGGCACCCGGTCAGGTCTGGAACCCAGATGTTATTTGCCGCAAACCCTTTACGCTTAGATATCGCTTCCGGGCGTAGACCTTGTATCATATTTCCGCTTTTTCTCCATTCGTGTCCGTTCTAAAGCTGTGGCATTCACGGCTTGTGCGTCGAAAATCAGAGCAGAACCGTCGAGGTCAAAGGCGACGATTCCCGGCTTCAAAAATCCGCTTGACACTGTATACTTCCTATACACTTCGACCTCCCAGCCGCTAGATGACTATGCGCCGGCTGCTACCCGCCTGACAACCGCATCGTGACATAGGGGTCGGCCACCCGCACAAACCACAGGACAATCTCGCACCAAATGCCACAGAGATTCGCATAGACGCACCGGCTGAGGACATCAGCATCACTCCTTTGATTCCGGCCTCTCGCACCCCTCACCCGGATGGCTAGTGTTCCTGCCCGAACGGCGCGAAAGTGCTGGTAATCTCTTCCACTGCAACCCTCTGTCGCCCAATCCTCCCATCGAGATGAATAGGGCGAGCTATATGTTTGGAGCACATTGTGTTGCTAGGTCGTCCCATGCTAGCTGCTGCTTTACAAGATCAAGACCAGCAGCAGAGCGGGCGACCTCACAGCTCGACCTAACAGGAGCGTGGAAGTAGGCACTTGAGACACCAGGTGGGAAGCCTATATCCATGAGCACTGAGCACGCAGCATCATACGAAATCAGTTACCTACATTCTCTCCTATTTAATCTAAGGCGATGCAATCTGCGTATGCAGCCACCTGAATAAGGTCGAGGGAATCAGGTCATCTGGTTATCATCTGGATCATCTGGTATCTTTTGTTCATCATGCAATTTGGTTTTCTATCCCTCTGGTGGCACTTGAATTAGATTGAGATGAAACAAGATCAAGAAAAGCATAATTTAACATGTTCTTCTCAGGATGAAGAAATGTAGGCCCATGCAACGCACGGGTTAACCTGGCTAGAGTGAAATAAAGGCTATTGCTTTACCATTAATAGAAAACATCGAAACAAAAAATGCGGATAGAAATAACCAAATAAACCTTGATGTAGGTATTCATTCGATTCTGAAAATGCATACTTTTATGAACATACCCACTGGTAACTACTAGAGACTTTAGTTCGTCTAGCTGGAGCTAGGAGAGCAAAAATGCGGCCATGAATGGAGTGAAGGCTTCAATATTGTACGGTGATTATGCACAACCCGCAACGCCTATTGGTCGTGCAGGAGAGGAAAACCTCAGCGCCGTCGCGTCGCGGAAAGTGCTATCATTCTCGCTGCCTACTACGCTACTGCTTAAAATTGTTTTTACAGTATAGTACTTCCAGAACCGGTCACGAAAAAGAGTCAAATTATCTCCCCCTCTCCTCTCACCCGATATCTACCTACATGATCAATTGAGAAAAAGGGGGTGGATCCTCCAAAACGCCTACACATAATTATAGCTGTAAACTCACAATATTAAGTTGTTTCTCAGGACTTGAATACCAGGTGAAATATAATATATATGTATATAAGGACATAATATATATATAATATAATATATTGTATAAGGGCTGAAAGAAACCACCCCGAACTTTTTTTCCAACTGAAAGAATTCTCTCGAAAGAGGATAAAGTTGCTCAGCGATGAAACGGACATTTCAATATGTACAGAAGATGCTGATTGATCTCATTCTATACGACCAACTCGGATTAGGCCCTCATAAAAATTTGAGCCTCAACCACACCCTTCATCGCCACTCCCACCCTTTATAGGGTGAAGTCTGAAGGTCAGGTCGCACAGTTAGTCTCGTTCGGCGCCAAAATTGTGTTCTATTTGAAATCGATGGAAAAATTCGGTGCTCTGCGCCTCGCCGGGGTTGGACCACCGGACCTCCCTTTTCTGTCACCTTGAGCCTAGCGGCTAAACATTGGAGGAACGTGGAACACGCTTTTCCCTCTGGTGATGTCTGCTTGCTGATTCTCTGGATGTTGGTAATCTGAGTCCCTCTTTTTCATGCCCTTGCCGCTTGCATGCTTCATTTGATTTTAGTAGGTAACTAAAACTGAACCAAACTCCCGTGTTTTTTTTTGTTTTTTCAAACATACCAGTGCTTGTCAGGAGTGTATGGAGGGGGAAATTAACAGCTTGAGATGTGTAGATTTTACAGATAAATCAAGAGCTTTCCAATGAGTGCTGAACAATTTTTGTACGATGAAAAATGGCGAAGATAAATTTTCATAGCAACGGTTTGGTTGTAATAGGAAATCAATATGAAATTGCGTAACGCTTTAAAGTGTCGGTTTTTGGGATCGTTTTTTGCCTGATAGGTCCCGGTAAGAACGTAAGAACGAAAATATACCTTTCTATTTGAAGTTCTAGGGCGTTTTGAAAAGAAGCCTTCTCCTTAGAGAAGACTGACGGTAACCAGGCAAAGTGCCGCGCGATCATACAGATTTAACCAACGTTAATGATTCAAAACGCATAACCACGTATCTACACACCACACACAGTTCTACATACATAGTCAGACTTTAGGGTTGCGGGTTCAAGTCGTTGAGGATGGAGAATACCAACGGGAGTGGCTGAGAGGACAACCTTTTGTAAAACAAATATTACTCCATTCTACTTTGATCCCTGATTGAATAGGGAAAGGACCCCTCCACCACCCTCCTCAGTCCTCCACTTTTGCTTGATCCCCGAACTCTCCCACTGATCCTCTCTTTTTCTTGCTTCTTCCTCTCTCCTTTCAAAGTTGGTTTTTTCTTCCAGCCCTCTATTCCTTCTCAACTTACCCTCAGATAACTTTTACAAGGGGAATACAGAGATTTGGCGTGGGGGTATCTACTTTAATCTCCTTTCAGAGGAGACATATGTAATTATTAATCAAAGCATTCTTTTGAAACAAGAGGTAGGTAACCCATTATCTTCATCCCCCACTAAGGAAACAATCCGAAACTGCAGACTTTAAAACAATAAACTTACTTTTGTACTTTCCGGTAAAACGTTTGTTTCAGCGTTTGTGTTCCTCATGAGATACCATCCTTTTAATATGAATAGCGGTCGAACAGTCAAAATGAGTATAGTACCTTCATTATATTCTCGTTTGAATAATCCTGAGTTGGCTAAATTCACTAGCCAGAAGATCAGAGAAACATTCCTTTCATATAGATACTAGTCAAAGAAAAATGGTATCGAGGAGGGGAAGTATTTGGAGCGATTAGAGTATTGTAACTTTCATTTTTCAACCTTGGATTTGTTTAATTTGGAATTGTGTTATCAAATGAATAACGATTGAGTTAGGTGACATTCTATGAATTTAAAGAACGAGTCCAGACAATGTACACTTTTTGAAAGGTTCAAACACCCTTAAATTATAACCAGAACAAATTTCGTTCCTTGTGTACTAGGTATGTCTGTCAGGAGAGCGGCTCAATCGGCAAAATCGGTGAGAAACTGGGATCGGAGAAGATTTTACATTTACATCAGCGTGCAGGCCTGAAACTTCTGAACTACCTACCAAAGATTTAAATGTGTAAGTCGTATCTAAAAATTTGGTGCTGACAAATTGTCGATGGAGAGGAACTTCGAGTCGCTATCAAATAGCTGTTGACATCTCCTATGGCAGTTACACTATCTTGGGGCTTGGACCTGAAGTTTCCAAACTAAATCATAAAGCTTGAAAATAGATTCCGTCAAGCAAGCTTATTTGTCAACAAATATGAGCTTCGAAGTTGGTGGGTCGAAAGTACATCACCCAACTTGTGTCTATATTTCATCCAAAGTTGCTCCCGTTATCTCCACCATCCTCGAGGCACCGCACCAGTTCACGTAATTCGATTATCCTCTGTCGCCTTCGCTTGACGAAGATCCCGGCAAACTTGTCAAATAGCATTAGATGCCTTTCTAAGCCACCACTGCCAAAAGCCGCTCCGAGTCACTCGGACTAAGGACCTAACGTGAAAACGGCTTGTTGAGCCGTAGAGCAGAAGTAGGAAATTAATGTCAAATGTAGGTGAGTAAGTGTCTGGGAGCTACAATTGGCTTGGCGAAAAATAGATGCGATGAACATCTATCAGTATAATGTACCTAATCATGACATTTTGGTTCCCCCTTATGAGGTATTTTAAAAATCGAGGATACGAGAATTACACACCAAGCATTACGAGTGATTAACACCTACCTGCACTGTTATCAGCCATGTAATAATACAAAGTTTTCATCAATGAATGACCTGTTTTGATAAACTTTAAGACAGCAACATGTTCGTGAGTTTAGAGAAATTACGAATAAAAAGTTCCCCATTGGAAAGCGGAGAACCAGGAAGAATTAGGAACTCCCCTCAGGCCGACTCATTAACATAACACATTGCTCCTCTCCGACATCTGGGGGCGTGGATTAACGCATGAGTCCCCGAAGGGCCGCTCTCGTAATAAGGAAAATCCGCAATTCACGCAGTAAAGTTGTTGGAACATGAGAACAGGACTCTGTTAAATCCATTCAGAGTAACTGCGTTAAAACATAGTTCCGGTCTCGTTCCATCACCGCGAAACTTCCAAATTATATCTTTCTGTGGAGTTTAATAACGTTTCGTACCTAACTATAACCTAGATGAGATTGTTAAACTTGCGCACGAAAAACTCGGGTTTCCGCCTTGAAGTCAAGAAGTGATGCGAGGAAATTCTGCGAAAAGAAGATCCCAAGTAAGTTGAGTTGTCTTCAACTGTCAAATTGAATTAGAATAATCGCGTTTACGTTCTTTAACTCACTGGAGCCCCCACCCCCACCCCATCCACCTTCACTCCATCTAACGGTTAACGAGTTTCCTGGATTTATTCTTAAATAGCTTCATGGTAAGCACTTGAACATTCCAATCGAAACAGATTTCACAAATCTTAGACTTATTCAGTTTTGGATTCGTCTTTGTACCTTTTTATTCGCTGCTCAGGCAACAAAGGCGCACAAATGAATTAGGGGTGGAAAAGGGAGTTGGAGGTATTATAGAGGCTAAGTGGTAGTTATAATTATGATATTAGATGGGCATTTAGTTACTATTACACCAATTACCATACCTAAAAGTTTGAGTGGATTAGGTAGAATATCCATAATGAAACCCATACTTATACACTCCTCTAAGAGCTATACTTTCAGCACTAATCAGAAACACGTTTTTGTCCTCCTTCTTTATGGAAGACACTAGCTGAGATTTGTCTTCGACGAAGCGTACAATTCAGGAGAATTTCTCGTGTAGACATATACTGAGGAAGAGGGCTTTATTTTCATGAAACCCACATTCAGGTTGGCCTGCATTAAAGATATGAAGCTTTCCGGGTAGGATCGATAGAAAAGAATTAGATGGAAAAGGAGACCTTGTCTCGTCTAGAGGGAAATGAGAGAAAGAACGTCAAAGAGAGTTGAAAAAGAACATCCTGAAAGCACCGCCTCAAAAGAATTTAAAGGTCAAGAGGTAGGGTGCAGGAACAAAGCATTTTATGGAAATACAAAATAACCATCGTTAACTACCACAGAGAGAAGGACTCTTATTCCGCAAAGTACCAAGGTATTAAGCTGACTGTATATTTTTCGATCTCCAATTGACGTTTAGCTGGATCAGGACGGACTTCATCCCCGAACAATCATTTATTGCACTGACATACCCACACATTGTTAGATTACAATGTTTGGACCATAAGGTTTCACCGTGAGTTAAACAAATTTTGAATTTGTCTGGGAAAGAATTCCCTTGAGCGCAATCATTTTAATGCTCAGAAGAGTGATTATCAAAAGCGATAGGTGAAGATATTAGGGTGAAAATTCTAAAAAAGTTGATGATAGTTAATAAAATAAGTATTGTATTAATTAATCTGACTGGTTTCACATTGTCAAGGCCACTGATGCTAGATGGCGCAATTCTAATATTATCTTGGCGCCAATGAATAAATATAGATAAATCAGTAACCTTCCAACTATTTCCAGAAATATTTTCATTAAGTATGGGGGTAGGCTTTCCTTAATTTTTCAAACCACACTTGTAATCGCTACCTAACTAAACAATCAGAGAAATATTACTTATACAACCATTCCTAGAATTAGATGTACATACATCTAGAATACCTCGGACGTAATGAGAGGGCCTTACAAGAAGACTATTATCAGCAGGAAATATGACTTTTTTTAAAGATTAAATCGCTAAAAAACGGTCGAATCTTCGTTAGGTACGGAAATTGTTCACTAGTAGTCAGAAAAATCACTACTAGTCAGTAAAATCACTGAGGCATGTGTGGTATGCGCCTATATAGTTAATAATGAACCGGTAAAAAATTACTATCAACAACCAGGTTGCAAGTAATTAATTTATTGTGTGGTGATAATGTTGACCAATTTTTGACCCTGAATGAATTCAATAAAAGGTTGGCACCGCCTGACCTATAACTTAGGCTAACTTTAAACAAAGAAATTAACATATTTCCACTGGCACTTACCAAAGCCGCCACGATTCGAAATGCAGAGGAATCTTGATTATAATCTTAAGAAATCCTAAGACAAAGCACAAAGCTAACCAGTTCATAGTAAGAAAGCGAAAGATATCACGAAACTACCCAACAGATAGCAGGCGACGGTGACGATATTTTCCAGCGCTGTAGTGCGTCTTCTTCTGCGTACCACAAAGTGAGCAAGAGAAATCCAGTTCCGAAGTTTTTATGTTAATACTCCTTCCGTCTTTTCCTACACTTTTTTCGATTCCTCTTTCCTCCGCAAGTTCTCCTTTTTTCGTTCTCTCGCCCTATCCAAAAGCGCCTAACCCTACTCTTGTACAAAAGAGGTCTTCTCCATAGCCACTTTAACCAATTTCAGGCAATCTACGCTTAAAAGAAGCTTCGAAGCGAGGAGGTTGGTTGGTCTTGCCTTTCCACTCTTGCTTCCCGTCAAGTTCTTCCACTCACCAGGGCATTCCTTATTTCCCCGAGAAGATTCCACCCTTTTCAGGAAAGGAGCCTCCAAAGGGATCAACTCTTATTATGTCTTTGCCCAGGGTTAATAGCTTCATCAAAAGTGTCGGGGCGCCCTGGCGCTAAAATTCCTTTCGAATAATTAAACGAGGAGTTAAGAAGTCCATTCAACTTTCTCCGAAATGGCAGGTTTATGATCATTTATTTAAGCTCATTTCTTTTCTGAAATTCCCAAACCACTTCTAACACCATGATACCTCCAGGTTTTTGATAGGATGGTGGAACTGACGTTATTTGTCCTGCCCTCAGTTCCGATTAGCAATAGTTTATTTTGGGGTTTTGTGGGTTACTTAGGTTTTTTAATTCCTGGTTATTAGAAGTTTTCACCATTATAAAGTTACAGTTACAATCTACTAGAGTTTGGTTGAGGGATACGGAACACAATAAACAACAACAACTATTATAAAACAATAAATTAATTAGATACTATGTACCTGAACCTTACAGCTTGTTTCCTGCCAAAATCACGAGCAATAATGGAATATGTTAATAATTGATTGGAATGGTTTTTTTAGTCATTAATTTTTTGATTGCAGTAAGTAAGTGTGGACTAGAAGTAGTTTATTTTGGGGTTTTGTGGGTTATTTAGTTAACGCTACAGTTACAATCTACTAGGGTTTGATTGAGGGATACGGAACACAATATACAACTATTATAAAACAATAAATTAATTAGATACTATGTACCTGAACATTACAGCTCGTTTCCTGCCAAAATCACGAGCAATA
>JAEMON010000010.1:10094143-10110352 GCA_030264115.1 Lygus lineolaris | reverse complement strand
GTGTTTGTCAATCAGAGGACACAGATTGACATGGTGTGGTGATGTTAGCAAAACGATAACCCATACCCAACCAAACGGGAGGGTGAATAATCATGGAAGCGCAGTTGTAAATCGCGCCTGCGTGAACCCCACGCAATACATGGACTCATGCACGATCGTTCATATAATTCATGCTACAAGATTAGAGTTCTGGCATGGAAACCATTGGCTCCACAGATATCGAGGTACGCACCACACATCAGGCTTTTTAGTGGGCCCTGGAAGCATTAATTTAGAACCCCGGGTCTCAACAGAAATCGGTGAGCGGATGTAGATTTATTCTTAACAAAGAATAAATATATCATTTTTATTTTCATTTAGGTAGGTACCATTAAAAAAAACAACAAAAATGCTTTAGGTAGATACACCTATGTAGGGTATTTAGGTACACGTATTTAAGAACTCCTCAATAAAAATATAGTCTCTTCTTCTCCCCTTGTTATCCTACATCAAAGAAACCCTGTATTTCCCCTACCCTCACCACTCCACTGCTCACCACTCGCGACGTGTCTCTCGAGTCGTCGTCGGGAGACATGCTAATCAACAGTCTGTTGAGAAACAACTGGAACTTTGAGACAAAGTGAGTACCCCGTGTTTTATATGTTTAAAGTGTTAGTTAGAAATTGTATTCAAATTTATATTATATACAAGAGAAGTGTTAAACTTTGGGAATCGTTTTAGAATGGCTCAAAACAAATTTCCATGGATAAATTTTTAAAAAATGTGTATAATAATTTAAATTTTGTAGGTAACTATTGCAATAGACGAATTGTCTTCGGAAATTTGCTAAAACGGAATCAGGTCCGAAGGCGAGTGCTGGCAATTATCGAGACGTTTGGCCTGGTTCATTAATGAAAGACTACTAATTGAAATGTCACGACAGCCGAACGAACGAGGCATATTTCCCGATTAAAAAGAGTTAATTACAGAAACCTTCAGACAGAAGATAAAATTAGATCGGAATCAGTCTGTTCATTACCAGGGTAGTCCAACCCATCACCCGGAGTTGGTTCAATACCAACATAGGCCACCCCTTCCAACAGTGGCCTCTGCTTCCTTCTCGAGCAACACAGGTCCACCCCTACAAAGTGAAAGTAATTAAAAAGTTGTTCTCCCTGGACTGTAGAGAGAACTTGATGGCGCAGAGGTGGCGAGGAGAGAGGCTTTTCGACCTGAAAGAGCTGAACTTTCTGGCTACCGAGATAAAAATAATACAGTTTCTCGGGACAATCGACGTTCTTTCTTTATCAACGAAACGAACAGCTCCAAGTAGGATTAATCTGTCTGTTTTTCAGAAAAGTCAGAACGAGAGAAGAAACAATATAAAAATCAGAAAGAAATTTCTACGAGGACGGGGATAAATATTGACTAAGGGCTTTCTTCTCGAGGTACTAATGTTTCTAATTTAATTCAAACGAACAGAAACACGCCTTGTAAACTCGTTATAAAGTTTTATGAATTTACTTGGGATGGGATCCAAAAGTTGACCGAAGTACAAGATAAGTATATATTCCAAAGTGAGCCAAAACATTTATTCGGAATCAGTTCATAACTTTCCCAGGAGAGGAAATTTTAATACTAACACTGTTCCTTCCTTTTGGCAGTGAGGATACAAAATTTGCCGCGATACCCAGAATACTTGGGGCACCTGATCTGTAGACTCACAAGTGTTATTCTGGTCTGATATAAAGAAGGGATCTCCGAGAAGAAATAACAATGGAAGATTGTCACCCAACGCCAACCATTCTCGAGATGAAATTTATTAGTCTGAGCGGAGGAGAGCCCTTTTGGGGTGATGGAGAAGGGATTCTCTAGCTGGCATAATATTCGGGGACTTGCGGCGTCGGGAGGTACTATTCCGACCTTCTAGACGTACCTTCCAGGCAAAAGACGGTGTAGGGTTTTCCAGATTTGGGTGGGAAGGAGAGAAGCTAGGATGGCTAGGAGGTTTCATACCGGATATTTTCGCCCTTTTCCCTTGAATAGTGTGACATTCACATATCCTTACTGCCTCTTTACCTCTCTTGTTAGGAACGACTGAACGGAATGATATATCCATTCAGCTTTAGTTCTGAATATCAGTGGTACCTACCTCAGCTATTTAAAATAAATTGGACGCAATACAATGAACACTAATTTCACGAACGGGTAGTTTCACAGTTATATTATCCAGCAGTCAGAGTATAATGGCTTTTGTGGTTCTTAACTTGGGATGGGATGGATGTGAGTTCTGATATTTGGGTAATCGATAACTCTTATAATTAAAATAACTCTGTAGATTGATAGATTACCCTACTGAAATGCTTCGATTTCCAATGAATGTACTCGTAATTTGAATCATATCAAAATTGTGTCATTCGTCCATCCAGGTACACACTAAGCTTATCATGAAGCCGCTTGACAATGTGTACATCGATCTTCTCTCTTCTTCTTTGACAATTTTGTTCGAGCAATGTAACCTCGAAGAAAGAACCTCTTGGATATCCTTGGATAAGCCATAACTATCACATATATTGATTTCAAGGGACAGCAGTCAGACCAGGTTCAATCTATCGAGACCTACAGAAAAAGTGAAAACCAGTCAAAATCAGGGGGAAGTCAAAATAGTTCATAGTCAAAATTAGGGAGAATATAATTTTCTGTCTCCTTCGTTCTCATTAATTCAAACCAATTGATTCCTTTGCAGGATCTCTCGAGTTCAGACGGAGATGGAGGGTTTTATAATGTCATGCAAGATTTGACCTGAAAGTATAGAGCTTGAGTCTTGTAATACTATTCTTTTTGAAACCTGCTCCTTCGTGTTTTAGTCTTGCTTCTTGATGTGGAATATAGAAAAGAGTTTGCCAAAGAAAAAAGAGTTTTCTTCACTCTTCCAAGCAATTTAAACGGTTTCTACTCTAAATTCGTTCGCCAAAAACCTCAAGCAGGAAGCTTTCAAGAACGTCTTTCATTCGCAGCTGAATTTATTTCTAAGCTTCAGCACGTCATTATACGTGTGAAAAATAGAGATACGTAAGAAAAACACCCTGGTTTCTTCAAGACTCCGAAATTCACCGAGAAAAGTAATGGTGCACTGGAGGAAAATAAATTCAGAGTTGCCTTCTTAACAAACCCACTTTGCGATCTCCGATCTCTAATGAGACATCGCTCGTTAGAAACAAAATAGTTTATCGTGCTGGGAATGGTGGACACTACCCTATTAATTACGCGCAGCCGAGTTTCGCAACTCTTAATTAAACGAACTAGGAGGTTTGTGGCGGCCTTCATTCAACATTCAGTACTTATTCAATCCCTCTTGTAACTTGTGGCAAATTGGTTCACAGTTTGGTTAATAAAGTCGGCCCTGATACGGAAGGGAAACATGGGCGGGGATCTCGAGCTGTTTGCCAAGCCAGAGGTGTCAACTCAACGAAGGTGCTAGTACATTGTGAAGGCTGTTATTAAGTTCCTTGCATATATATTGGGCTCGGAATTAGCCCGTGGGATTAGGTTGTTTATTATAGATGAGATGTATTTCGGGGTAGAAGGGTCAAGTTGTCCAGGTAAAGCCTAAAACGTCCGGAGCACTGAACCGTCGCGGATATGATTTACATCAGAGGAGCTTGAACTACAGTTCTGTCGAGCCAGAGTCGGCCATTTCACCCGCAGATCGCCGGATGGTTCAAAATTGAGCCTCGGCTTCCAGTGTTCTCAATTCTCAAAATTGTCAAATGAAATATGATAGTAATATTATTATATTCATCGTTTTAACATAAATTATATAATCTACGCCCCCCATTTACTCACATAAATTTTTAAAAACCAAATGCGTTTGATATGAATTCGAGTAGCTTCCATCAGTTTTTTTCCACACCATACGTTAAGGAATCGGGCAACGGTTGAGCCCGAAAGCATAACTCATATGAAATTTATTCAACTACTTCAATACAACTTGATTTGAACTGGAAATGACAAAATCATTCATTTGAAAGGTTTAAAAAGCGTAGATAAGTTTGACTCTTGAACTAACAGTGCTAGGTTCTAATTTTCGCATCTAATGCGAATAAGACCTATGTTCGGTAAGGAAATGGTGGAAGAAACTCAGCAAACAACAAGATTCGGATCAACTTTAAGCTACCAGATCATCGTTTGTTTCAATTTCGATTCCATCACTCTCAAAGGTGAACTTCAATATAATCGCGTTGACCAAGTTCTAATTTCTGTCCAGATATTCTCTTAGAACCATGTAGGTAGGGATGTTACTAGTAAGTTCAAGTAGTCAGTTGTCAGTTTTGGACAGAACACATGTCTTAACATCATTCTTTCTATTCCTGCTTG
The DNA here is from genome assembly GCA_030264115.1 of Lygus lineolaris. Lineage (NCBI taxonomy): Eukaryota > Metazoa > Arthropoda > Insecta > Hemiptera > Miridae > Lygus > Lygus lineolaris. The sequence continues at coordinate 10,105,996 of JAEMON010000010.1, read as the reverse complement.
TAATTAATGTGTCGTATTAAAATAAATGTCCGTCCAATCTATCCCATAGAAAGCTAACTGGAAAAATCTCAAATAATGAGTCCCTCGTAGAAGCCAATAATTGTCATGGCATAGCCATAATCTGCAGACAATCCTTTAGATAATACTAATGCGATGATGAGTTTCGAAGAGATGATCTCGTAACAAATATAATTGTAACCATGAACAGGTAGGTAGTAGGTACAAGGTAGGTTCCTATAAATAAAAACCTCTTACATTATGTAAGTCTCGTAGAACAACCATCACATCGGTTAGACTTCCCGAATCGTTATGGGCCACGTTAGCGAAGGTATATGCGAAGAAATGCTGGAGAAAAGCGTCTACAGATCTGTCTCTATAAATTTCATTGGCGAAGCGCGCATGGGGAGGCCTTTTGCCGTTATTCCAAGATCCTATCTGGAATAGTCGTGGCCGTATATTCCCAGGAAAGGACAAAAAAAACCAGCTGGGAAGAACGCGGAACAGGGTGTTTGGCAGAGGGGTGAAAGCATTAGAAATTTAAATGAGATGGTTACAAAAGGTAAATTGGGTCCGAGGGGGTCAAAGGTGGTTCGCGGGTCGCAAAACAACAGGCCGTCCCTAGCGGAGGCCAAGAGAAAATACGGTGAGTGCGGAAAACGAAATAAAAGAGCAGAAGCCGTTTCTTGCTCCGTCCATTTCACTATTCCAGAGCACTTCCATAGTGAGGTTTTTTCCCCAAACTGAATACCGTTCAGCGTTTTCCCATCTAAAATGCCATTTGCATTAAGGCTTTATACTCGTATAGGTACGCTTAGTAGGTCCTCTTATAGAATGTTGTCCGAATTGCTGCTTCGGATTATTCCTAGCAATGATGGGAAATTGCTTGCCTTTTTTGGTCCTATATCTCGGGATCATCCCATAATGTTTAATTACATACCATACTGGCACATCCTGAGTGATTCTTCATGCGATATGAGAGACAGGCACAAGCCCAATCAAAGACTCTAATTGCGTGTTTCTTCCTTTTGGCAATATACATAGTTGAGGGATACGCGTGGAGAGTTAGGGGAGGGTTCAGCAACCCTACCCTTCCATTCTCAAATACAAGGGAGTAGGAATAAGTACATACGGCAATCGGGCAAGTATTGAAAACCACCCACAGTCAGAGTCAGTCTCCAAGAGTGAGTGGTGAGCCTTCTAAGGGCAGTCATACCTGAGCTCGTATTGTGTTGGTGATCGTAAAATTCGTTTCTACCGCCATCCTGATCATAACTTTAATCCTAGATATATACTCGGCTATTCCAATAATGAATATTTTGTGTACAAATCGGAAAACGGTCATGCCAACCCATCAACCCTATAATAAAATGTATAGAACGGTTTACAGAACTGAAACCGATTGTACTCATCTGGGGAAAAAACAGGACAATTTTAACAGAAATGAATGGTAAAGATCCTGTGACTTTCTATATGCGATTACTTGCTCAACATGTTCTTACTCGGATAATGACATTTGGACCTTTGCTACTAATGGACAACTGGATAAAGTCTCAATGAGTGTCTGCCTTTGACTCAATCACACTCGAACAGCAACACCGATTTCGGTTTGTTTTTTCTAGTAAGAAGGTTGTTTAATTTCCTGAACAGAAATATAGTTCCAACTATTTCATTATTGGAAGCAATTTATGAATAATGTAATATTTGTTATCTATTTGAATGATACAATTTCAATTGATTTCTTTGAATGTATTTGAAAGCTCAAAGTATGTTGGCGCACGCAATCTTGTATTAAATATGTGATAGTGCACCCGATCCCATAAATATCCTGTAACTGAAAGGAAGATAACAACTCTTGAGGAAGACGTAATGATGCCAGAAAAGCTCCAATATGGACGGTCAACTCGTCTTCTCCTACTGTACGAGCCGAAGGAGAAAAGCGACTTAGAAGACAAGAAAATCCATTGCCTTGCCAATTTCTCTTATCCCCTTTCATCCTTTCCTCCTGTACTTATCTGTTCTTGTAGATGATGGGGTATTAAGCTGAGAGGTCTTGTCGTGAAGTTTTCCCTCGAGGCTTCTTCGATAGTTCCCGTTCCAATCATCTAGTGTGAAGCTAAGAAGTGATATCAAGACGATCTATTGGAGTTCAAGTAAGTGTAGGAAAGCATATATTATAATCAATGAGTATGAAACTCGATTCCAAGCTGATAAAATGTAGATACCTACTGATAAATATATATGATCCCATGGCAAATGATTTCAAAATAGCAAATTGGCCTGATTCCATAGGTCAAAACCATTTTGCTGTTCACGTAATTATATTGACGTTCTTTCTTTTTGTCAACCCTTGGCCTTCAAAGAGAGAGGAAGGTTGGCTTCAAGAGGTCCCTTTTGATAGTGAAACTTTTAATAGGTAGGTATGACCCCGAATGAGATGTACCTACACTGTTAGTTCTTGGTAACAACTAGTCATCAGCATACCATTTTTTGCAATGTCATGTCAGTCACTACCTAAATGTACGTATACGGCGAATGTAAGGTGTCCCTTGTGGCTACCCACAAAATTTCATGGAAAGCTGCAAAACTGCACTGGTACAGAAAAAACAGACGAACAAAAAATGCAGCTCGAGTCAACGGAGGAGCTTCACGTAATACGTTCGGCAAAAAACTCCGGTACCAAGGATTTTCTTCCTGTCGCTCCGATCCATTTTAAATATTTTTTGCGGGCAGATTGGCGAAGATTCTATGTCTTCAGTTGAGAAAACAGACGGTAGACCTACGGCTTAACAGTCAGATCATTTAATAATGATTAATTTTACGCCATTCGACTCCGAAGCGTAACAAAGAACATTTCATGTTAACATCAAATAATACAAACAAACACAACCACCTGGTTTCCCTAACATTCGAAGGTGCGATAATTCTCCGTAACGCTTTTTTATGTCGTGACGGAGAACAAATTAAACCGTCCCGTTATTCATTATTAAATGATAAAAATAAAATCATAGGCAGCTCGGACCACAGTGATACCAGATGACGAGTTTATGATAAGCACGATGGATCATGGATAAAATAACCAACCAATAGAAGCGCTCGTTTCAAACGATTTGGAAAGGGTCGTCATCGCTATGTCATCAAATCTTTGTTCAGAGGAGATTAACTAGTGCTACGCAACGACACCTGTTCCAAAAACTCACTTTGCCCTCCCTATTAGTTTCCTCACAGTAATTATAGGTTTATGGGATTCAGTTCTTTTTATTAAAATGGGCACAACTTCATCTCGAGTGATTTAGTTCGTATTCAGTTGTTCATGTGTTATTGACATGTCACTTCAGCCCTGAAATAAATTCATTGGCAGCCTTCAAATGAATTCACATTGTCGCCCGATTAAAGATTGCAGCAGTAGGAAGAAGGAAGGTGAACAAGAGACTGCCCCATAGAGCAAAACAGAGTTTGTTATTTTTCCTTGAAAATGGTTATTCCAGAAGCAGTAATGATACGGTAAATGTACGTTCAGAGGTTTGGTGAACCAATTTTCCCTTAGGAACCGGTTACTTGAGAGATGGCATACTGTAGAATTCTACACATCGCGAGCTGATGTTATAACGTAGCATTCTGAAAAAGGGACTATCGGTGGGTGAAAGAATGGAAATACGCATCCAGGAATAACTTTGAAAGGATGATAATCTTAAATCATACCTATGAAATTCCTTGCAAATTACATCAAGATAATGTTTTTTTATGAGTATACCTGAGGGTATTTTGAAATACGATGGCATCTCGTAGATTGTTCAAGGACTATTAGAACAATTGACAAATATTAATTACATATAGTAAGATATCGATTTACCGACATGTGCTTTGCCATTGGCAGTGGAATCTACTCACCCGTTTCAGGGGAGTGCTTAAACTAGCTGTATCTATAATATATTTGGTAAACCGATCAATTTATTCAATCCAAGGAGGCCGTAGTATCACATTATGCAAAGAGCCCATCAAGATATCTGCAGCTATGAACTCTATAGAAGCTGTACCGCCAAAACTTCAAATTCAGCGGCAGAGGGAGATGGACAGAACCGCTGGTCAGTGGCAGCAGACTGGCAAGCAGATTGTTATCAAGGTAATGAGATACCAACTCTCCAACTCACTTGGATTACCATGTCGCAAGGCTCGTCGGCGGGGGATATTTCGTAATCTGGATGAAGAAATACGACCCAATCCAATTTTGTGCGGGTCGACGAAGGCGAGATTACGTGGTGCTATAGGGGCATTGCTGTTTCTGCGGTTGAGAGCTTGTTTAGGTGCCCATAATGTCTCAATAAAATAATATATAGTCTCACCTTTCTGTGAATACCCGTTTACTAGGTTTGTGCAGGATAGCATACTTCTTCCCTCTAGAAGATCAGTACAAGGCAAATATCAGTACAGTGCTAGGATTGATGCAAACGCTCTGCCCTTACACTGCCGTCTCTCTCAGTAAAGCACGAATAACTATGTATGAGAGACTACACGTTGGTCAGGTCACCCCCGCAGAGTCTTAGCCAGCCGTTTTTCATAAGACTAATTTGCAATGACAATGACCCACATTTGCAATTCACCAACCTTTCTTCGCTTGTTTACACGGTTGGTTGAGCCAACCACTATTCTTCAGAAAGGACAAAAACTTACTAACAAGCGACTCGAAGGATGCCCGAAGTTCTGAGTGGGGAAGAGAGGCTTTCAAGGTTCCATTATATAACCTACCTTTATTGCTTTAGAACGTGTTAAAACTAAAGAACGATGTTTCTAAGATGACTAAGATGTTCGACGAGATGACAAATAATACGCATTAAACAAACGGTGCGACAAAAAAAACCGGGTTTTCTCAGATCATGCTTTTTTTTGGAAGCTAAGTTCAACATTATTATACTTTCTGAGTAAAATCGGGAAATCCTCATCATAGACAAGAACTTTTAATGTAGACTAGATGGAAATGTGCTGCATCGAATATTTTGAATTGTATGATTAATGGAACGGCCATTCTTGAAAACACCCAAGTTACATTGCCTGCCTGATTGATTTGCGTATGGTTAGAATCTGAAGTCACTTCACAGAATCCTGTAAATACATTGACTGGGCTCAGTGGCTATGGTATCTTTTGTAATATTTATTTTGACTTTATATCTATGCTCACTTTTTCTTCCGAGTCTACAGTAGCGGAAACTTTGTTTTCACCTTGAAAATCGAAAAAATTGTTGTCCCCCAAAATTGCAATTTCCACTCACATTTTACGTTTCAGAGCTTCCTGAACAAATGTGGTTCCGAATCTGTCTGTCGATCCGTCAGTCTGTTGGTCTGTCCGCATTTCCTTGTTACAGCCATATCTTCCAGAATTTTCAACCGATTTCGTTTAAATTTCGCTCACGATTTTGTTTACATTTATTCTAAACTGACAAACATGAACGAGATCAAGAGTTTTGAACTCACAAAATTTTTGATTTCTGATATTTTTGAACACGAGGAAGCTATGTTCCATTTCCACATGGCAGAGTATTTTTTTTCATCCAAGTTTTCAGTCTTGCGACACTTTCTGAATAAATTCACTCTCATCATTCTGTTGTGGGGTGTCGGAGTGGCCGTGCAGGTTAGCAAGTACGGTCAGCTATGATGAGTTTGGAACAGAGGCTGCCGTCATGCGTTCGAGATCCAGCGTGCCTCCTCCCAAACCAGAGCGGTGAGACAATGGACAGCCATGTCAGTCTGAATGCCAACCTAAATTCAACAGAATTCAACAGCTACATTCAACCTGAACACCAAAATTTATCAGGATAGGACGGGTCAATTGTCGTTGCTATGTTCCGCTGCCACACCTTCCTTACCTGCTCCTAATTCTACCTTCATTGCGTGTGTGCCTAACTTCTGCATAAACTCCCTTCTATTTCTCTCAATTATTGTTCAGCCAGGATGATTCCCTCTCAATTTCCAATTTGGATACCCCAGCAATCACAGTCATCTCAGGACCCACGGCGCTCAGCAATTGATATTCATCCGACACCCAACCGACTCAACGAATTCTGCTCCTACCCTCGTCTCTACTGATCCCCAGGGCGCCACTCCGTTGCCAAAAGGGTCCGCTCTCCAAGAGTGACCAGGCATTAAACACTAGACCATTGTTACTCGAGGCACGTGCCACCTCTACAGCTCAATCGTTTAGCTGGCTTGCCACAACGAAGCTTTCACCAACCACTTTGTGCCTTCGTAGCCGCCAACTCCGAGACGTATTCGTTACTGCCGGTGTGCAACGCATAGAGGATTGATCGCGGCTCCTGATAGAACGTTCGGCGATAGAAAAATATCTTCACAGGAGAGATAGATAGTTTTCTTCTAGGGTAACGTTGGGACCGAAGTACCCTTCGATTCATCTCGGTTTTACTTAGCATTCATCCCTTCTGCATTCGTAGCAGAGTCAAGTTGAGTAGGAATACTTATCTTCAAGGTGAGTGAGAAATTACCAGACCAAATTTGTGTAATGTGCCTTCAAAATCGTGAATTAAATTCCTACTGCCAAGCCTTAGAGGAGATTGCGAGCAGAGTTGATCATGTGTGAAAAGATGCCGCACATAACCACGAGGTCATGGGCCATGTTAGTGAATAAATTAAATGTTTCATGGCGTTAAACAATAAGTAGGTAAATGTGAGTTTTAGATTGGAACGAATGAATTCAAACGTAAAACAAATGAAATTACACCTGTTTGCGACTGTCCTAGATGATGATAGTTAATTACTGCAATGAGTAGGTTGATATGGATGTTTTATATTTTCAAACATTTTGAATTTATTTCTGGTTAGAAACATGGTACACTTGAGTGAATACCAAAGTCGTTATTTCACTATTACTCATTCTTACAAAATATTGCTGGTTACAATGAACTGCAGATACCGAACTTGAAGAATCCGGTTGCAGAAGTCTCTTACCATACAACTGACTAATGAATAGTTAGATTGATTGGAATTACCGTCGCACAGCTTATTGTAAGCGAATAAGTACGTTGCGAAATCTTTTCCCATACTTTCTATCTGACATCAGTTACACATTTTAATTTACATCTAGGATTGCGCAAGCTATGTGTAGACTTCTCGCATACGTTTTGGCAAGAAAGGAGCACGAAAGGGGGAAAAGGAGAAATCCAATAAGCTGCTGGCAATTTCCCAATCCCTCCGCGAAGAGATCAATAAGCAAACAATCCTAGGTGAGGGGTTCAAGAATATGCTCCTTCATCCGCTCCCTTCCCTTCACCGTTTACGGCCTGTTCCAGAACTCGCACGCTCTCGAAATTCCAACGGCTCTTTACATCCCTGCATCGATATTGGCGGGTGGCGCCAGGTGTTTGTTCCGGACGAATCATCGGATGAATATCAATATTAAATTCAGGCAGAAGAGAGATCATGATGCCGCAATCTGTGACATGATTCTATTGTATGGAAGAACAACTTCTCATTCAGTACCTAACGCTCATTAGGTACTCTTTTACGCCCTTGAATTAAGCACGGGTTACCCCTTCTGTTGGGTACTAACAAACCGAAAGTTTGACGCCACAAGCACTTTCGCCCAAACATTGGCTCTGTCTTGAATCTTCCATGAAATAAAAATATAATTTTGGTTCCGCTTCAGGATAATATTTAGGTATTTGCTTGTGAGTTTAAAACTGGTGATGGCAATATTATAACGATACTCGTTCACTACTGCTTTCTAGCTGCTTAATGATCCATTGCAAGTCTACGTTTTTTTTATTATGATCATCTCCACCGCAAATGTTAAGAAACGGGGAACTGAGCTCTCTGATGTGGTTGTTCAAGTTTTTTTAAGTTGATGTTATATGTCATTGTAGTTATTCAGGCGCAATACAAAAGAGTTGCCACAACAACCAAAACCCCATCACACCGAACTCCGAAGGTCGAGATAAAGGACGTGCAGGGATTAAGTATGTGCTTCGGAATGAACGGAAGGTGAGAAAATTATGTTATACAGCTATTTCTTCATTAGTCGACCGGTGCTGGGCGTTCAAGGAACTCGGTATCACCTTTTAGTCTCGTCCCTATATCCTTCCAAGTTTCTATTAAAGGTTCTCTCTCTATATATACCCCCCATTCTTCCATGAGGGGTTCCCAATATATTATAAACGACTATCCTTTTCTTATCAATAGCCAGCTTGACCAACCGGAACCCACTCAAAAGAAACCTCCTCCGCAGAACCTAGATAGCTGTGACTCTCGTCAAAACAAAAACAAATGAGCTTCTAGTGCCTCTCTATCCACTCTCTTCTCTATCCACAATCCCATTCAATCTTTGATATATTATGACGTAGCTTGGTCTCTTATCTACTATCACTGATGAACTTATTCCATAATTTTCTTACTTGCTGTTATCTATCAAGGAGAAGTCAATAATTTATAGTACCCACCTACTACGTTCTGCCAGTGAAAATGACAAATTATTTGCAAGAAGAAGTTAGAAACTAAGTGCACTGGGACAAGTTTCACCCCTACTAAACAGAATAATGTTGATGCTTTTATCTGGTCGCGTTTGCAATGAAAATTGCATGCATGAAAGCCAAGATTTCGATGGAATCAATAAATTATCAAATGAAACTTTGTGTAGGAAGCAATAATGTCCGATATCGTAAAATGGGATAAATTAAGGTTTGTATGAAAGAAGAGACGGAATAGAATGGAAGACTGTATAGGGATTCGTAATGAATCCATCTTCGTCTGTGATTGATAAAAGAGGTAAAAAGAGAGGGTGACGCAATAGTGATTGACTATGCTGAAGCTTTTCTTCTCCTGCCTTTATCTCTCACGTGTTTTTCAACCTCCCTTCTCACAATGCTAACCCACTGGGATCCTCCCGCAATCGCAACCGCTCGTGGAGCAATCTTCTTTCCATTCTTCTAACCCATTTTCCAAAGAGGGTCTTCTCTCAATAGCACATGACGTTGATCTAATTGGAAAATCTTTCAGTTCAATACTACAAGGTAAATACTACAAGGAGAATATTTTTGTAATTTTATAGGATGTCTGGATGTATGCGAGAGATGAATACGAGTTAGTATAGGTAGGTATACAGTGATTTGTGACGGCGCCTGGGGTATTCAGCCGATCAATTTTTCCGCATCCCGAAGAGTCTTGCAGCCTTTTACTGCATCTATAAGCGAGTCTGTTGCAGCAAAAGCTGTGATATTTAAACTTCAGTTTTTGATGGAATATTACCTAACTGATCCACGCAGCTGAAAACGTCTGCCAGGCCTCTCCCTCTGAGAATCCCTTCGCTTTCCATTTGAAGTTGTTATCATGTTTTGTTAACTGCATCCTGCCGTGCTACGATACTGTTAGCGTCTTATCAACATTTTCCAAGTTTTCAGAATAACAAGGTTTAGTGATATTAAATAGGTATGCCATCGATGAGAATTGTCCCAATCCAATTTCACTGAATATAATTAGTCATGCCCTAATTTTAACCAGTTCGTATAATGTATGGTGTCGTGAAAACCAGGACCTCAGATGTACTCCAATCCCAGCAATCTTACATAACTCCCTTCGTGTGCAAATTTTAACGTTATGTTACGATTCATAACATCAAAGTTGGAATGATTTAATGATATTGTATACTAACAACAAGATGAGCCGATGAAACCTCACGTGGCATCTACCGTCGAGTTTAACCATTGAGTTCTCTTAAAAAAAAAAAAAAAAAACAAGCTTTGAACAACAAACAAAAAAGCGTGGGTGAGGATAGAAAAAGCGTTGGATGAGACAGTTAAAACGACAGCGTACATTTTTATGGGTTACGTAGTAAATTGACGGAACGGCCGATACTAAAAGCGTTATGAGGCTGCTTTATGGGTGATGCTTTCGTTTTTCCAAGGCTGGGCATGTGGAGAGGGAAATACGAGTGGAAGGACGCGACCGGAAGAAAGTTGACCATAGGGGCCCCTCCAGACGGTTATCACACCTACTATATCCCGACTCTATCCATTCTTTTTACTGCTTCGCGCCCTTTAAAAACACTTCATCCCTTTTTTAATGCCCAAAGCAATAAATATAAGCGAGATTATATATTACGTTTCCCCTTCTACATTCCTTTCTGCGTGACTTGGTTCAGTAACCACTACTTTTATTAGTAATTTTGCTCTTTTTATGAGAGCTATTTCGAAAAAGGAAGGTGAAAATGAGAACAGAAGAACATGGAACATGCTTTTGGAAAATCAAAACAAACAAGGGGTATGATATTTTAAGCGTTATCCTGATATTATTTATACTTTGAGAAGTTATTTTTAATCTCTAAATACCTACCTACAAGAATGATATCGTACAACAAGTGGCTTGCATACGAATGGCAAAGACGATGCAGACTTAACAGGCTTTTATTCACATTTATTTTGTAATCTTCTTTTCAAACAAGTAGTTCATACAAGTTCTTAGAAAGGATTAGGTACGTAAATTTATCTTCTATAAAAGTGTTCATTCAGATGTTACCTACGCGGTATGACCTTCTGGATTTTTTCTCTTCTTGCTTTGGTGGTGCCGGGTGTAAGGGTGGTTTAAGTTGTTAGACTCGGCTCTTTAAGGCCCCACATTTCACCCCTTTAACAACCTCTGCGAGTTTTTTGTTCCACCCAGTCTCGCCCCCTCCTTTGTCTCCTCTATTTCGCCTGAAGCAAAAGTCGAGCGGGTTCAGCCGGCTGGAAAATAATATCACGAGGTGGACTCATACTTCGTTTAGCTAGGCCGGAGTTCTGGAGGATGAGCTGAATTACGGGCCTCGTATTACAAGTTTACTGCACGAGTTTTTCACTAGAGAGACCGACAATGTATAGAGCTCACTGATAGAATTCTTCCATCAGGAACATCGGATGAGAAAGTGGGAAACACGAGGTTATATTATTAATACAAATGGAAGAGCTTTTAGGTTCCTATGTCAGATATATCTCCTATGTTTTAAGTACTTAATAGTTCCTATCCTAGAGAGAGTTACAACTTTGGAGATACAGATCAACACACCTTGTATGAGAGTGGAACCGATATTAATTATAGATTACCTATACACCTATTATAATTAAAGATGACTTATTGGTACCTTGTGAGGAAATACAGGGAGAAGTGGCTGTGGCGTATTTATTGCAAATAACCACAATCAAGAGAGTCCTTCATAAAAACTTACTCAGAAGAAACAAGAAGAATAATACAATGAGAAAGGATAAAGAAAAAAAACTTAGCCGTTGGAGGTGTCTAGCTGCCAGTGGTTTGTGTTCATGATGGTACATTTATTGTAAAATGAAATCTGGGGGACACCCCAGACCCCCGGATTGTTAATGTTAGGATCAAGGATCAAACCAATGAAACACAGAATGTGTATTTCGGGGATTGCCCGGAGGGCTGATCGCATTATGGTAAGTTCGGCCGAAGTTCATTCCGCGTTCTTGGAATCCAGCGCCTTAGATTGTAGACCTACGTGACGTAGACCCATCCCGGGGATATTAACGTTTTATAAGGTGGCAACCCTGTGACCAATTGTGGTGTGAACTTATGAGCTCCAAAGACGAATAGAAGCATGGAGGCTCAGGTAAGTCGTTAAACAATCCAACTATCGTCTGTTTACTACTTTCTAATAAAATGGGAGCAGTAAGTTAAACAAGTCGTTAAGCATGTTAGGCATGGACCTATCCATGGAAATAGGTAAATCATGTACTATCCCTATCCTATCCTGCCCTCCACTTGGCAGGTAACTAATAAATCAAATACTATACTGTCCCTCCACTTGGCCGGTAAATAATGAAATACCTACCTATAATATACTTCCCACCATCCTGGCAGCCA